>RCIC01000003.1:11230000-11522500 GCA_018883505.1 Ceratosolen fusciceps | reverse complement strand
ATCGCCCTCGTAAATTTTAGGATTCATCCGCAACGAGTCAACTGGAACTTCGTTAAATAAATCCACAGCAAACGTTTACTTCAACAAATAACCCTTTTACCTAACGTCTATCTCTATCTCCCTATCGCTCTCTCTCTCTCTCTCTCCCTCTCTCCCACTCTCTCTCTCCCTCTCTCACTCTCTCTCTCCCTCTCTCTGTCTCTCTCTCTCTCTCTCTCTCTCTCGCGCGCGCGCTTCGTTACCGAATAATAACCTCTTTTCTTCTCTTACGCTCAATGCCGCTTCTCTTGTATCTTTACGCGTGGAAAGCCCCTGATTTATTTTATCATAATTAATTAACGTTCAAGCTAATGTGGAGCACGAGGCCTTTCCCATCTCGGGCTAACTTTCCAATTGCGACATCGATCGCCAGCAATAAGTCTTAGTAAATTTAGCGGATTCGGCTTATTATTGTTCTCGGAATTGTCTCCGAGGCCATAAATTAGGCAAATCTGCCGATTACATCTTTTCATTCGAAAACGATCCATCAATTAACGTGATTCCGATGCATTTCTTTCTCGCTCACTCCCTCGATCCACATTATTTGCAATTTAAAAACGTTTTTTCACTCCTTTATGCACGACTCTCTTCTAATATCAATAAATCCCCTGGACTTTATGATCAATCAATAGTGCTCGTTACTCGACACATGTAATATCCTTTTGCGTCGAGTAATCTGCATTGAATCTGCGCTGACAATCCCATAATAATTCGCAATACTGAATAAATTCAAAATATTTATTATTTAATTCATAATACAGAATAATTGATTGGCTCGACGAATATATTTCAATCTCAATGTACATTCAATACGTCCAGTCCTTCTTCAACTTTTCATAAAATTCCCGAATTATTATTTATTCCATCGTTCGTACAATACGATAATCAATTTTATACTTTTACGCAATGAAATGCTGTACAGTGCAGGAGTGTTGATTATTTTGAAGGAAAATAAGCCGATTACAGGATAGCCGTCGCTTACAAGTATTATTCGTTGCTGAAATACCTTTTGAAGCTTCTGCGAGTCGACGCGAACAATGTTGACAACGTCGAGAGAATCATTATAGCAAGGACACGAAACTTTGGCGAGCAAGAACTGCTAAAATTCGGACGATAATTATTACTCAATCGTGGTAATTAAAGAATCTGTCTGCGGCTGAGGTGCAAGGCCGGCCGGAGCACGGTAGATCCCTTTGAGTGACTGAGGCTCGGCTAATGAGCTGTCGGAAGATCAGCTGAAAGCGAGATTGGAAGTAAAATGAAGAATGAGGAAGGGCGGGAGGGAAGCGGAAGTACGTGTGTAAATGAAATAAAATTAATTTACCATTGAGGTCGGTAGGTGAAAATAATAAGGAACAATGGAGCTGCGAGGACGACTTTGATAATAGATGGCCGGGTTGTGAGCGCGGCTCGGTGGCGCGAGAGGCACGGCTGTTGGCGAGAGGGGGGCGGCGAGAGGGGGTGAGGTATCGAGCGCGAACTGGTACAATAATAGCGCCGAGCCATTTGCCTAATGATCGTCGTCCTAACGTTTCGGCCGCTCTCCTCCCCGACCTTATCGCGCTTCCTCTTGGCTAGACACGGCCATATCCATTTTCTAGATCGCCCACTCCCCTCCCCCCAATTCCTCCTCCCGCGTAAACGAGCGGGCTTCTTACCTCGGCCCCGGAACCCCTGCCCATCGCGCACCCTGTCCCATGGGACGCGGATAAGTTCCGGGCTCGCGCGAGCGAATCCGGCGCCAAAGGGGATTACTAATGCGCGCCTCAGTGCGTTTGTGTGTGCGTGAGGCCCCGTTGACGGGAGCCGGAGGTCGAGGCCCGAAAACTGCGGTGAAGTTGGTTATAGCTCGCTTATGAATAAGATGGGCCGGCTCCGATCCGTGAAGGGGACCGCGTGATAATACGCGGAGGAGGGTATTTTTAGCCGCTGCAGGTTCAGTAGAAGATGCAGGTCCAGTCGGTGACGTGATATCGGTCCGGCGGTCCCGGATCGCCTCGATTTCGATCTCCGGCCGCATCGACATCAGAGCCCGCCGCTTGTTTATATTCCGCAGTTATACGTGGTATTACGTGGACGCTCGGTCGACGTAAGCCTCGCGTATCCATCTTACGAGGGCTTTCATTTAACATTCGCCACGGCTCATTAAAAACGAACGGCTGATACCTTTCGACGCAGGGCACACAATGTAAGCTCTACGCCCTGTGTATGTGTAATACGCGAATCCCGCCTCCTTAATGCCGCATTAAGAAGGAAGATCCGTCGGGGTGCATACATTTTCTAGGGCAATGATTTCGCAGTGAATTTTGGTTGTAAATATCCTCCTCCGTCTCTCCTACCCCCCGCCTGCCCCTCTTCGTAGCCACATCTTCTTCTTCTTCTTCTTCTACTTCTTCTTCTTCTTCTTCTTCTTCTTCTTCTTCTTCTTTTGTTTCTTCTTATACTTATTTTCGTCAACAAGACCCGCGTGGCGGCACTTTGTTTAAGGTTCTTGCCGAGCGCGAGTTGACCGATCAATCACCCGATTCTGAATATTTCGTTCCCTCCCCGAACTAATTACTCCGCCCGGTGCTTCGTACCGAAAGGAAGGACAAGGACTCCTCGGCCTTCTACGAGACTCCAAGCGAGCTCTTTCTATACGAGAACAGGAAAATAATAGTTTCTTAGGCGATCGCGGAGCTATGAATTATAATCGTACTTGATCTCGAGGGTATTATTGTCAACGGCACATATCACGTATCAAAAAACAATCCGTGCTCTCCCCCCTTCGCCCCATCGCCCCGACTCGCGCTCTCTCTCTCTCTCTCTCTCTCTCTCTCTCTCTCGCTCTCTCTCTGTCTTTGTCCGCGAGAGCGTCTTGTCGGTCCGCCCGTTAATCATCAAAGAATCCTTTGATTATGAAGCCGCTCCTCGAGCTCAAGCTACCCGACGACTTCCCTGCCTCTGCCTCCACCCTCCCACCCCTCCCGCTCCACTGTTCACCCTCGGCTCTCCCTCAATTTTCACGAAATACCTCACTTTTATTGCCTTCACCAATTACAGAGCTACATTGATGCTTGCACGGCTCAATATGCACAGGCAATACGAGGGAATAATAATGTCATTGTATACCAGCGCCATTCCGACTTCAATGCAATATATCAAATAATGCCCATAAATCCTTGTAAACCCGACTAACGAGCCGTACATTTTTACTTTAATTAAAGGAAAAACAACGAGCGGCCTACGACATTCGTTCTGACGATTGCTTATCGTTTCGTACAAACAAAAAAAAAAAAAAAATATAAAAAAATCTCTCTAATAATCTATATCATACGCTGAAACCAACTACATCTTTCATCTCGAGCCACACGAGCTCGAATTGCGAAATCGCATATGATATTGTACCACGCGTTCGATCTATTGCTACATCAATATGATATTTGGCGTCGATCGTTATTGATTCAGGAAAAGAGACGCGGCGATTCCATTACCTTTCGCTTTATTATTTTAAATTGCAGGGGATCGAAATGAGCCTTGCGCGGGGCATAAGGTAATTCTCGTATTATATTAATTAGGTAGGCAAATTGTGTAAAGCCCTCTCTCGTCTACGCGAATAAACTCGCTTAAATAATAAACCAAGAGTCTGCGGATAAATTAATTAGACGGTCCGGGGCCGCTGCGATTCCCGTTCGATAGCGAGTCTGAGAAGAATAAAGGTACATAAAAAGCGAAATAAGGAGGCGGAGGAGAAGAAGGAAGTTCTCCGCGCAGAGAGAAAGGTCGGTTGAGTGACATGGTGGGGGGTAGTGGGGAGGGAGTGGGGGTGGAGTGGGATGGAGGGGGGGGGGTGAACGAGGGAGGCGTCAATATAATATTAAATGAAAAGGACGTGGCGCGTATAAAGTATAAAAAGCACGGAGGATTCAAGGAAATGCTTCCTTTATGAAGCTATTTATATCTTTCCAAATCGGACTCCTCGTCGCTAATGCGACCTGGCGTAACTCAGGGTCCAGCCTAGCGAAAGCGAGTCAGTAAAATTTAGCCAGCCGAAGGTGGCGAGGGGTTTGAGGGGGGTGGGCGGAAGGGTGAAGTGGTCGACCGATGAGTTAGGCGTTCTGGTGGGGCCGCAAGGCTGCTCGTACGGCTTTGACGGGATCGGCCGAAGCGAGAGGCGGAGCGAGAGGCAGAGCACGTACAAACACACACGCGCGAGCGCGTACACACAGACACCGAGGGAAGGAGACGACGAGGTTGCACTCGCAGACGAGATGCCATCTCATAGCAATCCGTCGTCGGCTTTTATCGCGGACGTGGAGCCCCGGAAATCCCTGTCCTCGCGGGAAAAAAAAAAGAAAACTTGGCGGTAAGTGTGTGTCCGTGTGTGGAGGGGGGGGGCGAGGTAGGGTCGTTGTCCCTAGGCTTAATCGCCTCATTGTCCCGCGAGTCTCCTCCACTCACGTGTTTGCGCACATTGTCCGTATCAGCTGACTACTAATATCCCTTCTTCCTCACACCCCTCCCCCGCCCGTCCTCCTCATTACCCGCTCCCCCATGCCTTTTCGCCCTTCCCATTGTTCTCCTAGACTCATTTCCTTCATCCGACGCTGCCTACTTTTTTCACTTCCTTTTTCTTTTCACGTGCTTAGCCCTGATACGAGCTCGTTCCCAATCTGTCTCTTTGAATTCCATCCTTAATGCCGTATATTATATTCGAGCCAGTCCCTATAACTCCCGCATCATTATCCTGTCCCAATTTTCACCTGCTTTCTAACATTTACCTTTCCCAACCTCCTTTTTACTTTTTCGTAACAATGACGTACGACATTTTGTATTTATTTCCATAGGCGAAGCTTAGAATCACGCTTACAATAATCTCAATTCTAATTACTATGTAATCTAATTACTAAATATTTAATATTACTCGCCGGACAATATTATATTATTAATGGAAAGAACCTGTTCCCATACATCGTTCACACACAACGATTCGTGTTCATTATCCGTTGCTAGGACAATAACGAGAATCGCTATAAACGAGTTAAAAAATTGTTTCTCAATGTTATTCATGGATCCGTACGTGTATACGTGCTCTCGAAGAGATAATAACACGAAATGCATGTAATGAAGTCTTGGGATTATTATAAGGATTGGATATTCGGTCAGGCTGTGTCATGGACAGTTATGAAAAATTAATGTAGACATTAAAAGTTGAAATTAGTTTGAGAATTATGATCCTTCATCCAGATGTGATTACATCATTCATAGTAATGCAAAGACTTAAAATTCATCAATTATTAATAATTCCGTGGCTCTCCCCCCCCCCCAGTGGCCGGAGTTGTCGCAAATTCATTTTGTAGATTAGGGTGGTAGGGAGGGAGGGATGGGTGAGGGAGGGGGATCCAAGCGATAAAATAAAAAAAAATAATAAAAAATTGGCGCAGAGTCCCGCGGAGAGACTTAAACTTCGTTCCGGCGCTTCTGACTTTTAAATTCTGAATACTCTAAGTATTTTTCGTGACGGGGTCGGAGGCGCAGCCGAGACAGCCGAGGAAAAAGAGGAAAAGCAACTTTACTATGCATAGCGCTTTCAAGATTAGAGACAAGAGTACTTTCCTAAAATTAATATAAACTCGACAGAAGCACGTGTAAGATAATTTAAAACAAATTTCCATCAATTTTAAAGTTAAGTTAGCAATGAAGCCTCAAATTCCGGCATCAAAACTTCCCCGGCAATGCTCCCCCCCCGTCCCCTACTGCTTTATCATAACCTCATTGTTTAAACAATTACACCGCCCGCTACGTACCCGTGTATTGTTTCAACGAGATTTTCATTTAAATTGCCATACCTGTTTTAAAATAGCAATATCAAATATCAGAGATTTTTCTATTAATTGAAAAATTTTCAAAGTACCGATGATTGGCGTGGTCTACGAGCAGAGAATATTGTTTGCAACAATTATTTTGATTTAATAATCGTTCGCGTATTACTTTAGAGTTTTCTCATGCACCGAGGCTGGGGATTAACGTCTTTAATTCCCTTTGATTTTTTCGAGGATCGCGGGGAACGGATGGGTTGCACGAATTCCAAACTACGAATATTATTTATTTTTAGCATTTCGTAAATTAATTTACGCGAACTGAAAGGAGATAATGAAAACCGCCTCCAAGTTAACGGCTCCATTCATTTATAAACGGATATAAAGTAGTTTGAGTTCATTGAAAATGATACCGACAATATTTTCATCCTAATAAATAAATTCTTAAATCAATTAGAGATCTGCCAGTAATAACTTCTATCGCTTATACTTCTTTAATTACTTTTATTTAATTTCAAAGCTCCCCGCCCAATGGACGAGTAATTATTTTTAAATTACATTACTGCGCGCGCGCGTGGTCTTGTTAAATATTTAATAAAATTTTCAATAATCAGTCGGATAGTTCCCACGTATTAAAATTTACATGCCAATCTCTACGTTCGTTTCGATGATAAATTCTATATTTAGTAGATTTAGCATATTTTTAAACTAACGTATAAAATGCTCCCGCATTGGCAGGCAATTGTGTGTATATATATATATATATATACATGTACATTGCGTTAAGGATATTTTTTGTATTTACTCTGAATTACGTGAAATTATATTTTCATATAGTAATTTTGGTATTAAGATGAGCGGTGCTGAGTAGAGCCAAGTATGGATATAATGAAAAAATGTTCACCATATTTTATGAAATTTGAAAATAGTAATTTTTCTTAAGGACTGAGCACTCGATGTAACGGAGAAGAAAAAGCTTTTACATTAAACTCATAACTCGGGCACAACAGCTTCGAACTTGCAAACTCCACAGGGCTAATAATTCAAGGTAATTGCGTGGGATGACAGTGAGTTCATCTGCTTTTGACACTCGGAGTCGGTGCTCTACAAAAATGTTGCATCTTTTTTTTATTTGAAAATTTCCCATTCGCCGTCATTGGCGTAATTACGCTACGGGGAAAATTGAAAACAAAAACAGAAATAATAACAAAAATGACATGGCCGGATCGCTTTAAAAATAAAGTATTAAAATTGGTTTTTATAAGAAGAGATTGGAATTAAATGTTTCAAGCGAAGTAATAATAGCGAGAGTAGGACGTATTATTTATAATATGTATATATATATATATATATATAAGGGGGGGGGGTAGAGCGATAGACTCGTGAGGAAATAAGTAGGTAGTGTAGGTCGATTGCGATTTAATAGGTGGTTGTGGTAGAAATCGTCCCTGGATCTGTGATAATGCATTCTCGTTACGGAAGGTAATGAATGCTTTTACTGCAGAATATAGGGAAGAGAATATATATATTGCATTTCAAAGATTATTAAGAAATCGATAGGTCAATCATTTTATTAGAATAATAGGATAATGTTATGATCCTAGGAAGACGTGGATGCGCTTTATTAATATTATACGGCCATAATGGAATGCATTGTACGGATAATGGTAAAAGCTGTTTGAGCTGAGAGATAATATATATCGCGATAACGTGTGCCGAGGAGCTAAGGTGTTAAAATTCAACGTAACGCAACGTAAGATAGGCTCGATTTAAATACTCGATAATCTATAAATTTCATCAGTTTACAGTAGTCGAGCGTAATAAGTCGAGACGCACAGTCGACCGAGAGACTCTTTCCTGCCCTATCGCTCCTCCTCCGCCATGTTATTACGTAATAAATAAATAAATAAATAAATCAATTAATTAATTAACTAATTAATTAACTAATTAATTAACGTGAAGAGGTCGGGCATCTCGTAGAATCCCATGGTAATAAAAAATGCGCAACATTGGCGAAAACTCGGCGGCGGTGGCGGTGATGGTGGCGTAGGAGGAGGTGGGGTGGTGAGAGAAAGCCTTTGTCGGGCGGGGGTGGCTCTGATGGAAAAACGAAATCATTAGGAGGATTATGCGTATAATAGGGCTCGAATTAACGGGCTTTCATGCTACGATTTGGACAATGCGCCCGGGACCAGAGTATTCCATTAGCGATTCGCGACGCGCAACTCCCTGCCACGGTCCCCCCCATCCCCCACCCCCACTGCCAATACTATTTTAATGGCCCGCGAGGGTTCGGTCGATTGCTGGGAGGTTGGGGATGAAGGAGGGCCCGTCGATCGTTGTTCCTTCGTGCCTCGCTGCCGCTGTAATTGCAAATCCGTTCGTCCCCGAACCTGTAAAAACGGTCCACCCAGTCTGCCAGGGGGGTAGGGCCGGCTCGCGAGTATCATTAACTCTCCGCCCTCCCCTCCCTCCCTCCCTCCCTCCCCATTGACATTAATGCCCGTGCGAGATCTATAGCTACTGTACTGTGAGGGGGAGGGTCGACAGAAAAACTCAGAGAGAGAGAGAGAGAGAGAGAGAGAGAGAGAGAGAGAGAGCGACCTCGAGGGCAGTAAATTTTCATTATTCGCTCAAGTATTTGCCGATACGAGGCTTAATGGCGCCGAGCGCAATCGCAATAACGTCATTATCTTGTAAGTTGACGGTAAATATTTTATTTCCGAGCGTCGGTCGGGCGAAAAAATCCGTTCCCGTATACGTTAAATGCGTACGGGGGGAACGTTCAGCCCCGGACTCTCTACATGACCAGAAAACACGGCCGACTACGCTCTAATAGATTATAAGTGGAAACACGGGCATTATTATAATATAATAATGTTGGAGAGGTTAGTGTGCGCCGTCACGCGGCTCTCCTGTATTTGAAAAAATCTCTCAAACGGTCTATCGCCGATTTTTCACGGATTAACAGCATTGTTTGGCACATTGTAATCGGTGCCGCGCACGATTACAATTCACGATTACGATTAAAGATTACAATTGGCCGTTCTATTTACTTTTACGTTCGGTATTCCATGTCTCTGGGACTCGGCGCGGCTTTCTAAAAGGAACGGCTGAGCCGTATTAAAAGACTCGATTTCTCTTAATTGGTTAGATTAAGTTTTCGATAGTAAATCCTTTCATTTCTCGCACAATTTAATGGATAGTATAGAAATTTATCACTGGAGGAGGAGGATGAGGAGAGAGAGAGAGAGAGAGAGAGAGAGAGAGAGAGAGAGCCTTTGATAAAGCGAGCCAAAAGCGAGCCAAAAGCGAGCTTCGGTTGCAAATCCACCTAAATGAGTTTATGTAAGGTTTTGTCTTGACTAAGTGCACATTTTGCGCTCGTTAAGCTAGTTTGTTGAGCTAGTGAGTACCGAGCCGTCGTGGTCCCGTACAGTCTAGAGAAGCCGCTGCCGGACAGTAAGGCCTCCACCGAGCTCGAGCTCATAAATTAGCCCGGAATAGGAGAAATTTATGAAATTTCCCAGTGAAACAAATTTAGCGCTCGCTCGCAATCGACGGGAATAATAATAATAACAATAATAACAATAATAACAATAACAACAACAAGAAGAACAACAAGTCGGCGATAAGTTTCATTAATTTAAGCGTCGAGCGGCTCGAGCAGTCAGATTTTAATCCGACTCGACTTACTTTACAATGTTGCGAGCGAAGAATGCCGTTAAACTAGATAGGCCGCGAGGTGGGGGGGGGAGGCGAGTTTTATTGAAGGTATGAAAAGCTCAGGGCTAATCAGATAGCCGTGTAAGTGAGCGCGGAATCTGAAGGATCGTTAGCGTCTCGCCGGGGCCTTAAATTCACCGAGGAGGCTAGCAATTAGGGGGAAGGGGGAGGGTCCTGGACGGGGTCCGGGAGAGGTGGTAAGAGAAGCCGAGACGCTCGCCGCCGAGGTATCCCGGGTCCGAAAATTCCCAAGGCTCCGGCGGCCGGCAATGACAAATATTTAAACTATCAGCGTCGTGCGGGGGTTGCCGAGGTCGGTGTGTCTCGGGCGACGGCGGTAAGGGGCGTGGAAAGCGCTCGAGGCCTGGGACCTCGTCACTCGCCCCCAGGAAGTTAAACCGACGCGGCAAAGCCATTCCGTCGGCGCGAGTTCAGAGCAATTCCGGGCGATCCGACGACGACGGCGGCCTTTACGGGGGCCCGGGCTTTCCGGGCTTGGCAGTAGGTGGAGCAGCAGCAGGAGGAGGAGCAGGAGGTGGAGGAGGAGGAGGAGGAGGAGGAGGAGGAGCGTTCCTTCGTCCGAAACGAGCGGCCGCGGGTCTCTTGAAAAGTCCCATCCGGGCCGGGGAATAATGGCATTGGGAAGAAGTTGCGTCGCACACGTCCGCGGGAACAATTACGGGTTAAGTAATCGACGTCGGGAGATTCCGACCTCGAGTCCGCTTGTAATTGTAACCAGTCCGTTACAATCCCCGGGCTCGCAACTGGCAAAGTCCGGGAAGCGTCGATTGCCGGTGGCCGCGTTAATATCGGCCGCTCTCCTCGAATTCCTTCGAAACTCCGATGAATTGTGCCCAGGAACGCGCCGAGTCTGCCGAGTTTCTTGGCTGCGGTCGCCTTAGTCGTTGGCGGGCAGGGGCTGGGTAATGGGGGGGGGTTGTGGCACCGCGGCCTCGACTGCCGTCATTACGTTAACATTGCATTTCCGCCGCTGACAGTTTTCCCGTAGCCGCTGCGCGTCCTCGGCTCGCCAGTTTCAAAAGATTGTCGTGGCCACGGACTCGGACGCGAGCTCCGGGAACTCGAGATACGCGCGGCTCATAAATCTTCGGCCCAGTTCGGCTGCTAATAATGGCCGCTTTCATTGTTAAAGCTTTATATTCCGAGAGAGTGTCGTTGGTCGCGCGAGTTACGGCGACGGTCGGCCCGGGGATGGCCGGGGATGTCCGGGGATGACCGGGGATGGCCGGGAATGGCCGGGGATGCGGAGCCCGTTTCATGAGTTATTATTCTTAGTCATAAAATTGGGAAAGATTAATTGCTCGTATTAATAAATCGAGCGATTACGTAGAATTGAAATAGGACAGTAAATTTTTAAACGATTAAATGCTCATTCGGAATTCATGATTCGTGAGTAATAAAGCCAAATGTCTTTTACGAATGCCTTTTTGTAACGTCACAGCGATCCTCCGTCCCGATTCGAACTTCCGAGCCCAATAATTTTCTCCAGGCACGATGACGTACGGATGGGACGACTCCTTCGCTCCATCTCTACACTCATCCAGACAATTACTCATACTCGGGATTATCCTTATTCGTACGTTCGATTAAAGAACACGTGATCTTCGATGGGGAATTAGAAAAGTCAAGATCCGATTAACTTGGCCTGTGATTTCGCCTAAATTTACCATAAATTCACAGGAGTTTCAATACATAAATACAAACGCTATATTAATCGAATACGAGATCGAATAAAGATTGGCATTGGCATTTTTTTTTCTTCAAAATTTCTACCGGAAGGAAAACCTAATCGCGGAGGTATCCTGGACGCAAGCAAAACAAAAAGAAACGTAATAGATGAAAATGAAGAGCCGAGTTGAATCGAAGATGGAATCGGGAAACGTCGGGAAAATGAAACATCCCACGCTGTAGTGAAATATCTCGTGTGAGAGTTTCAATAAGTGGTAAAAAGTAACGCTTGACTGTGTGCGCGAGAGAGAATTCGCTAATAAAGCTGAACTGTATTGAGTCATAGAGGACTACGAAAATTGATAAATACGGTCAGGCGGATAGATAGAGACAGATAGAGAGAGAGAGAGAGAGAGAGAGAGAGAGAGAGGGAGAGGGAGAGAGGATGATTTAATTGTAGCTGGATAAGGCGAGAAAAGCGATTGAGGAAGAGAGGTTAGTTTTTATGCCTTTCCCTTTAAAAATAAATTGATATCCCGATATCACGGATGGCTCGGCGCTGCTCCCCTCGTACACGATGTGTACGGGCGCGCGATCTCTTGGATTTGGGGAGCGGTGGTGGCAAAGTATTGTCTCGCGGAGTATTGAAATTCGCGGAACGGCGGCGTGCAGGGGGGGAGGGGAGGATAGACGAGCGAGAGGAGCGACTCGCTCGCCCGTTCACTCGCTCGCTCGCTATAAAATTCAAATTCTCCGGGAGACGGACAATTTCATGTCTGCGCTCGCTCGCGGAATACATATTTCGAGCTGACTACGCCGGCGTAAGTCGATGCAGCCTATTTTTGAACCTCTAGCTCGATAAATAAAAGAAAGAAGAAGAAGAAGAAGAAGAAGAAGAAGAAGAAGAAGAAGAAGAAAAACGGTAAAAGAAACGGAAAAAGAAATGGAAAAAGAATCGCGTGTTTGAGCCGCGAAATTATGGAGGAGCTTGAATTTATTCGGCTTAATGTCCTCGGTGGTGGCAGCGCCGCTACTACATGCAACGAAAGAAGGCGAGAATGTCCCGGCGGCGGGGCTGGGAGGGAAGGAGGCAGGGTAACCGTGTACTCCTCGGCGACTGGCGCGTCCTTGAGTAGGGTAGTATTAATGGCCAGTTGGGTACTATCGATTGCGGGGGGTTGGACGTCGAGGTGGGCGGAAGGGGGTGGCGAGGAGGGTGGGAGAATTGGCATTACCGGGGTTTGAAAATAGCGCGGGATACCGATGTCGACGTAAATAAACGATGAGATCGCGCAATGCACGAGTTCGTCTGCCGACGGCGACTATTGAAACGCTGGAGCGGCGGGATCCTCGTCCCCGAGTTATTTCCGTCGATTGACAATCGCGCCCAATTGGAATATCACGGGCCGCTTAGGTTAAAAATCGCGTTAGCCTCCCCGGTCAATTATTATTATTGAAGGCTGGACTGCGGAGGCTGGGCCGCGGAGACTGCCGATACGTTCCATTCGGTTGTATGTAAAAAAAAAAAAAAAAAAAAAAATAATAATCCCATTTAGCCGGTAAAAACGAAAACTTGTGTAGGTAAGTGTGACTCGTGGCCGAGGTCACCTCCCACCCCCTCCACCCCGCCTTCGTGCGTGGGTGCGTGCGCGGACGCATGTGTATCGATGACTCGATGAAATATCGAGCACCAACAGAGATGACGCTCTGTTCGGGGTAAAATTTCTACCTAAAAATGCAAGTCCCATCAACTAATTACCCTCCTCTCTCCGGTAAATCTTCGTCGATTATTCATTCGCTGGAGATCTCGGCCTTTCAATTATTAAAGTAATTAAAATAGTTTAAGTGGCCGAGTCCGCCTTAAACATTGACGCTCTCGACTGACGACTACTCGACGTAACGTGTCGATATTTCTATTCCGCGGGACCCCTCCCCCTCCCCCCACACCTAGCCGGCCAGGAAAATATCCGTATTGAAGCCTTCGTCCATTACCCCCTGACACTCGTAATTCCCTTTCCTTTACGTCCCATCGACATTACACAGTTTCTTTATTCCTGTTTAAGTAAATAAAAAAAATCAATAACCCCATCTCCGTTCCGTAGGGAATTATAAAAATGCGTCAACAATCTAATACATTCTTAATGAATTTAGCGCCGCCTTCCTTCCATTGTGGCTGGCCGGCATTTTATTTATTTAAGAGGGGGCGTGGGGGTTTGAGTGGGGCGGGAGGGCGAGCGGGGAGTAGGCCAAAGATGACGTGTGATTTAAGCGCCTGAATTACTTTGGCGTATAATAATATCGCGGCAGAACAACGTGAGAGGGAAAAACTTACGTTTTTAATGCATGTTTCCAGACCTAAAGGAATCATGATTTGAAAAATAAATTGCGCCGATCACGCTATCGAGTCACGGAGAGAGTGTGAGAGAGTGAGAGCGGGGGGGGGGATATGCAACTGTCCACGTGGAGCGTATAGTCGGCATCGATGGTGGGAATTAATTACAGGCCAAGAGATTAATTTTTCCGTAAAAATTGAGCACGAGACGCGATTACGCGACTGAAAGAAGGACTGCACAAGTCGTGGCATTACGCGTCCCTGTGGATGGTCCGTAGGCTCCGAGGTGATCCGGGACGCTGAGGCATGCGTCCGGGTAAAAATTCGACGAGGCCAGGAGGTTGGTAAAGTCCCGCTCGGGTTACGGATCCGCGAGTCGAGTGTGGAAGCTCACACTCGGCCGCACACGGGGATTCGAGTCCGAGCGCGCCGTCACATCGCGTTATTACTCTCCCGGGCGCGCGCGCGTCCGCGATTTCCTAGACCGCGATAAGGAACACGCCTCGATACTTAGCCGCAATACAGCCGTGTATTGTCGATGAAACAATGGAGATAAGCCCTCGCGGCCGATGTCCTTGCGCACGCAAACGGCCTGCTAACAGAAAAGTTGTGGGGGGAGGGGGGGCGAGGGAGGAGGTGGAGCGAGTCGTTGCTCCTCTCGTTCTATCGCGCTCTCATTGCCCGGCTGGTGTCCGTGTAGGCCAAACGGCCGCAGACCCATATTCGAGAGAAGTATCCGACGCTGGAATGTCTTGGCACAGCGCCAGCGATACCACTGCTGCCTTCCATCGGGATCCTTTATACGATCGCAGACCCCTCCCTCCCACCCTCTTCGACCCTCCGACCCAGCCGACCCAGCCGCCGCCTCCGCTATTATACGAATATAGGCGGCCATTATCCGCGGCTCGAGCTTTCCTCCTCCTTTCCCCTCCTTGGCTCTCCCTGACCCCTCGCCGTCTCCCCGACTTCCTTCCCCGAAAAGCCTCGGACTTTTATACTCCTCCCGGTTACCTCACCTCTTGCTGGCCTCTCGTGGCCAGCCTCGACCTGCTGCGCGAGCTCCGTCCTCCTTCCGCGACCGGTTATACCATTGACCTTTGTTCGCGGGAACGATCGATAAGAGCGGTGCGTGGACGAGTGCGGGTGGCAGGGGGGGGGAGGGGCGTTTGGAGAGAACGGAAACCCTCACCGTGGGCCGATCGATCGATTCCGCGAAGCCCGACTTCCGTGACGGGACTCCCCTTCCGCTCCCTAGCCCCCGGTTGGATTAGGGCCTCGGCGACGTTTCACTTAGAAGCAACAAACAACTCCCCGCAGCCCCGCTTTTCCTTCCTTCCTTCCTTCTTTTCCTTTATTTTATTAGCGCGGATTTTCCTCATGACGGGGCTGTAAAAATCCTTATGAAATCGATCGGGAGAACGAAGAAACAAATCCAATTCTATTTATATGGCGCAGGGCAGGGCATACCGGGAGTAGAATCGCTCCTTACGCGGAGCCGCGGAGCTTCTCACGTCATATCGTAAAACGCAGAGCTTTATATTTATAAATCTTTCCATTTGTTTAGGGAGGCGGGGCGGCGTATAAATTTTCCGCAATGCCCGCTGCGAATCCTTTATTCCCCGCTCAGATTATTAAAGCGGATACGCAGCGCACACGTACCGGCTCAGGAAGTCCTGGGCATTATGCGCCTGCACACGTATCAGATGCGCGACTTACATGGCCTAGCGCACACGCGTATCCCCGGAATTTTCCTACATTTTCCATCCTCTGCTGCAGCCGAGCGAGACCGACAAGACTTCTCATGACCTTCCAGCACTTAGCTAAATAAACCTTTTTACTCATACGCTCGCGTCCCTTCCAACTTACGGATTGCACCGAAATCGTCATTTGCCGCGATTTTTAAATTGCTTCCCACTCCGCCGTAGTTCCCCGCATGCATAAGCGCCCTCTCGCTCCGGCGACAGGTATCGTTATCTCGCTCGCTCTCACCCCTCGCTCTCGCCCCACCACGAACCCCAATAACCTCCACCGCCGCCACACCCGGAAACACACGATTCCGATTCAGTCAACAGAGTCATGGAGAGGAGAATGGAAAAACGTTATTACGGGAATGAATTTATTCAAGTAAAATGTTTTCTATCTTGTAAATTAGTGCGCAACCCATTGGGTTGTGATCGAGGAACGGCCACGAGCACTTACGAACGACTATTCGGTTTATTAAAAGCACAATTAAGCATCCTATCGATGTATTAATTTGTCTTAAATGACCTTTCCTTATATTCTTGTAAAACGTAATAAAACTACCTCGAGGATGAAAAAAAAAAAATTTCCAATTGCTGTAACAAAGAGAGGTAGTAGGCAGAATTTTAAAGTTGGTGGTACTGCTATTACCGGCACCGCTACCACTAGCACCGTCCTCCTTCTAGGCAAGACTCATTTTCTACATTTTCTACTATTTCATGTCCCTCCATTTTGTTCCTCCAGAGACTCCTTTATCCTGGCTTTCCCAGCTCCCGTACACATATCTGACTTCCTTTTCCGGAAAATGTGAATTTCCCAAACGCGAACATGCGACGTTCTTTGCTTTAGGCCGAGCAGTTTTTTTCTTATTTTTTTTTTTTTTTTTTTTTTTTTTTTTTTATCGAACAAGAAGAGCCGGCGTTAAGGGATTTAAATTTTTCCAACTGATCATTATCATCCATTACGAGGACTCGAGACTCGAAAAGCTTTTCTCGATTCGTTATACGGGGACTAATAAATGTCGAATAACGAGAAGATGCCCTCTAAATTTTACTGGCTAATAAAATACAACGAAGGGCAAAGGGGCTATTAAATTTAATTATTCAATATAGCAATAAATCACGGGACGTGTTAATTGTCTTTAAAAAGGGAAAAATTTACGAGGGGCTCTGTAGGGAGGGCGGGAGGGAGGGAGGGAGGGAAGAAAGGGTTATCGATGAAAGCCTTACCGGGAGTGGCAATGAAAGGGCTGATGAAAATTCCCCGGGAGTTTTCCACGAATTTGCGAATTTGCGAATTTGCGAATTCGCGATCGTAAGATAGCCTGGCGGCATTTATTTAGGAAATTATTACATTGGCTGGAGAGCTTTTAAAGTTTGGCGTGCCTGCGATGAAAATATCCGCGAGCAGGGCCTGGCTTTACCGGCTGTAACTTTTCTAATTACTCTAACTTGGCGAAATCTCCATAAAATTATGTTTGGGCGCGAGCGATTATCCGTAAGAAAATGGCGAACGAGAGCGGGGCAGGCGACGCAGTAACGGCGAGACGCGCCGGGGCCGAGCGATTCCGAACTTGCTCGAGCGCTCGTAATTATTTTCCGCATTCGAGGCTCCCGCGATATTACGTATACGATAAACACTTAGCGGGGCTGTTGAGTTTTTGCGGCTCGGGTCGGTTCGGCTCGGGTCAGGTCGGCTCGGGTCGGGTCGGCTCGGTTCGGATCGGTCGGTCGGTCGGTCGGAGGGATTTAGAAAAGATGGAAAGGTGTTATAGGACATGGGAGCTGAATCCGGCCCTAAGGATATTTTCGCCGCTGGCCTCCTACCGCTGCTCCACCTCATCACTCGCGCCCCTCGCCACTCACGCCCACGGTTCCTCATCCCTTTCCTTCTCGACGTCTTAAGCCGGGCCTCGGCGGCATCGCGCCCTAATCCAATTTGTGTCTCCCCGGGGCGACGAGCCCCAGCCCCATCCCCAGCCCCATCTCCCATCCCCGTGAACTAACCCTGGAATAACCAGACGGAGACCCCCCCCCCTTTCGGACGCGAGCTTCCTCTCGCCCGGTCCGCGTCCTCCAGCCTCGCCGACGTGCCGGGACTTACCGATGAAACGGCGATATTGTTTTTCTATCCTCGACGTGGGAAGGAAAGCCCGCCCCGACGTTAGGTCGCGCGTCATTCTGACGAGCGGCCGCGGCCCCTGACACATAAAACCCACCGTTTTAGCGGCATTAATTTTCCGAGGCTTTATTACGCACCTCGGCCACCGTCGACGCCACCTGCCAGCTCTAAATTGAAGATCGCGTACGTAAGATCACCGAGACTGTGAGAGAGCGAGACTGTGAGAGAGCGAGACTGTGAGAGAGCGAGAGAGAGAGAGAGAGAGAGACGCTTGCTCTAACAGAGACAGACGTCGGCTTTAAGGGATCACGAGCCAACTGCTACGAGACATTTCTCCGTCTTCCGACAGAAAGAAGAAGACTTTGATTTCATCGCGAGATCAACTAATTTCACCAACGTTTTATTAATCCTCCCTCCGTTCGGTATCCCACCCCCCCCCATCCCCCCCACCCCCACCCCCACCCACCCATCTACCCTGCCACATTCCCGCAATAACCCCAATAACCCCCATTCGCCACGCGGGGGAAAGCTCCGACCCTCCTCGCCCCTCCATTCCTATAAAAATTCACAAAGCTTCGTAAATATGAGCGCTCCGTGCTCCTTGCTTCTCCCGGCGCTATTTCCGTCTCTGCGTAGGTATAAATTCAGCTGCCCTTGACGCCCGCGCTCTAAAAAGAGAAGGACGAGCCGGCGAGGATCGGCGAGGAGAACGGAAGGAAGCTGGGACTCGTGTAAAATGTAAAATCTAGCATTCATGGCTGGATGTTGTATTAGAAGGGTAATCAAGTGCACGGGTATATTGTGAATAATTCACTATTAGGGGAGTAATATATTCGGGATGAGCGAAGCCGTCCACGACATTAAAACAAACATTTGGCATCTTGATTACGAGTCATGGTTTATTTGGCCGTAAAGTCCTCGGAGCTACAAGAAATACGTCGAACCCCCGTCCGTCCGTCCGTCCGTCCGTCCGTCCCCTCCCTCCGTGCCGAAGATCAGCTTCCAAAATAGCCCAATTAACTGACGACTCTACGACGTGTGATGTAAACACTGTATACAAGATACAAAGGCGTTCACGGCCGAGGTCTCGGCTGCAATAAAGGAAACGCGGCCGAATTTACCGTCCCCAGCGATGGACGGCCCACCCACCAGCGACGCTCACCTTTACCTATACCCGTCCCGTGCCTTAACACCCACGCTGCCCCACTTTTTTCCTCGCAAATTTCAGATTTAATTAAATCTCGCTTCTTTGGCTCGACTGTCGCTCCGCCCTCCTCCCGCCCCCTAACCTTATTTCTCCGACCGATCGCCGAGGCGCCGGGAATTCCTCCGACCGCTTCTTAATCATTTAATATCCTGACGTTAATAAAATTCTTTAGGTATCGTCACCAGCAGCAGCAGCAGCAGCAGCAGCAGCAGCACCATCAGCGTCCCAAGGTCGCGGGGCCTCGGATCGATGGGACGGCAACGTCGCCTGGAAAATTATGATTCCTAAAAGGAGGCAAGAAGTTGATCGATGCCCGTACTTCCTTGGCAGAGGTATCGGCGAACCATCTACGGCGACGATCATTAAGATGACGCAATGATAAATACACGCGGCTTTATTTGAGCAGCACTCGTGAAACGGCCGCTGCTAAGTAAGTAAATAAATAAGTAAGTACGTCTGCCGGCCCGTCGAATTCTCAAGAGCGTTATTATTTCAAGAGAGAGAGAGAGAGAGACAGAGACAGACAGAGAGAGAGAGAGAGAGAGAGAGAGAGAGAGACAGAGAGAGAGCGAGAGGGCGGAAGGAGGGTAAGGGGTTATTGCGATTAAGGCCTATGAGCATTAGCGGGAGTACTTTAATAAGCAGGTGAAGAAGCCCTCGTGCGAGAGACGCTCGATTAGTATGAATAATCGACGTGACGCTCGTGTAATCTTTATAAGTAAAATAATGAGTGGGAGAAGAGCCTTTTACCATAATTATTTAGTAAATATAAAAGTCTTTTATCCCTTTTTTACGCCTTCGTTTTCACGAGAACATTGGCTGCGGACGGCGATGCTCCACGTTCTTATATTCAGAAAATTTATAAGGCCTCGAAGCATATTTACACGCTCAGCCTGTTAAAGGATGTAATGATAGGGGGAGGGGCAGGGTGGTCAAGGTGAAAATCGATAGAAGAGCAAGAAACGTCGAGGTGAATTTATTAGGAGAGCCCTGCGCTGATATTATTATTATATATATATATCTACATATACATATACGTATGCATATGCATATACATATACATATATGATGATATATATATTTGGATTTATGCATATGAGGGGGGAAACACCGAGGAATAGTCGTCGGTTGCAGCGATAGGCAGCGATAGGCAGCGATAAGCCGTTTCCAAGTAATTCCGGGCAAGGAGACAATTCGGAAGCCATTGTCGTACGAGTCCCAGGACAAGGTTCGCACTTTCATACTTCGTACTCTCCTCCCTTTTTTCCCCGCTGCTGATAAATTTCCAGCATTTCTATCATCTGTACGTCCGATAGTAGTAATATTGCAGACTCGGGCATTATTCGTTGTCGTTCGACAACGAATCGTGTTATTGTACAGCGCATCGCTATTTCATTGGGTTGCGCTGAAGCAAAAGTAGGGAAAGTTCGTAGAATTAGAATCCGCGAACGATATAAACTTATCTGCCAATGGCGAATTAGTCGGGAAAGCGTCGGGAAAGCGTCGGGAAAGCTCTGGTAACGCCTGCTGTTTAAACAATAAAACGTTAATGTGCACGGAAAGTTGTCGGGCGGCGCTGGCAATAATCTTAAGGAACACACTTGGGGCGGGTCAGTCGGTAGGTGGGAATGGTTGGCGGGATGGGTAGGGTGGAAGGGGACGAGGGTGTACACATTGACCGTATCAGCAAAGAGTTTAAAATTAATATGCCTGGGAAATGGCGTCGATGCGCGACGAGTGGGAGACGCTCGCTCGGAAGGGAAGCTGTCAGCGGAGCCAAAAATTTTTCCTCTCGTCAGTTTGGTCAACCATGGGGGCGGCCATGGTTTTTAGGTCGGCAACCGGTGCAGGCCCACAAATACTCGATAATACTCAATCAAATACGCTCGCATTAGCAAAAGAGAGGCAGCGTTTGTTTTGCAGCCGCTCGTCAGCGATTATCCACTTTGGCGATAAAACGCCGAGGGAAAGGATTCGCAGGAGGAAGGACTGTCGGGAGGAATACCGGAATTAGCAGGTCGTTGGCTCCCTAATTGGAGAATTTATGCGTCCTCCCTCCCCGCGCACATCGATCCGACCCGAATTCGTACCTCGGCCATTCGACACCGACTTCGCTCCAACGACGCCTCCCACGTAACGGATCTTACGGGCCGAGAGGAAGGATCGAGACGCGCCCGTTAAAAGGGGCAGAAAAATCTCTCGCGAGGGATTATCCGCGAACGAGGAGGGAAGGATAACGAGGGGGGAGGGGGGAGGGGCGTGAGATAAAGTTACGGGGAAAGAAGTCGGCCTTCGCCTAATGGGCCGTCGATCCTTCATCTCGAGACGGTGCGCAGGCGCCGGGGTCGAGAAAAATAGCCAGGGGCCAAGATCTTCTGGGAAATGGATCGGGGATTTTCTCTTATACGGATGCGCTCGTCACGGAAATCGCCAATGTTCCCCTGCCCCTCTCGAGCAGCCGCCTCTGCTGGATGATTTAAAATTGCCAGCGGAATCATAGAGATTTAATGCTAGCCTCTGGCTCTTTTTCATTTGTTTCACTTTGTACCTGATTGCCTGCCCACTTTAATCTTTCGAATTGATTGTTTTATTTGAGCGAAAAAGCCGAGCCTCGACGGAGCGTTCGAACCGATTTTATCGACGGAGCTCGTTCTAATGTTATATTTACGGGTCGGACTTTAATTTACTTTAATTTCTATGCCCATTAATTTCTATGAATGAATGCCATAGCATTCATTACCGCGCTGCTTTATATCAATTATTTGTAAATATAAATTCTCCGGTTCCCCCGGATCGGACCCCGACATTCGTCTTTATTCCTTATCCTCCTCGTCTCTATAGATCATGCAATGTGGAGAAAGGCTTGATTCGCTTTAATTTATTACTGAGAATCTCTTAGCCCGTTAACTCGTTACCATTGCCAACGCGTTTCACGCGTTACTCGCTTCTCTACTTCCACAATTTTCTTATCCGATTGTTATTCAAAAATAAGGGGAAGACAAAAATGGAAAGGAGAAATAGAAAATAATTGCACGGGATGGAGACGAAATTTTTGGCCGCGAGGGCTTTGACAGACGAGTTAGTATTCGCGCGCCCTGCGATATGATCAATAATAAATCCTCAAGTGGCCCCAGTGCACTTTTATTGTAATTAGCAGGTTGGACTTAAAAATTTATGAAGGGGAAGTGCGCGGCTGCGAACCGGCGTGGCGAGGGGCAGGGGTGGTAGATTTAATATTTTGATTAGAGGGTTATGATCTTTATGAAAAGTGATTTTCCCAGAGAGTGATTAGAAAGGTCTTAAAAATCTTTATTAAATCCGTAGATAAATTTTGTAGATGCGAAATTCTATTAGAAAATCTTCTTCGTCGAGTCGAGGATATCGTAAAAAAAAGTCACTTGCCTGTATTATTATATAAGAACGGTGTGTAGTAAAAGAAGATTAAATGAAAATCGAAATTCCGCGGTGGTGGTGGTGGTGGTGGTGGTGGTGGTGGTGGCGGCGGAGAAGGAGGAGGATGCCGAAGCAGATTTATCGGTTGAGTTGATTGGGGCTGGGGGAGAGGGTCATTGGGGACTGGGACGGGAAGGGGGAGGGTGCAGGAAGGAGAAAGATCGCCGGCGCTCCGTTTCATCTTTTCTCGCATTCATTTGCCGCTCGGCTCTCGGTCCCCAATGCCCCTCCCCCCTCCCACCCACCCACCCCCGTCCTTTTCTACGGGCGTTTACGGGCTTTTACCGAAGTCCGCCGGCGTTCGTCCGCTTCCTTGCCGAGCCGTGCAACGACGAAAGTGCATCCACTTTCCCGGGAAGAAAAAGACCGGTGTATATTAGCAGTTTCTTAGAGCACCTTCGAATCGACGGCATTCCCCGGTCGGAATGGTGGAAACGAAAGTCCGGAAGGCGTAGCGGGGGCTGGCGGGGTCGGGGACAGGAGGCCATTCGGAACGGTGTCCGCGCCTTAATGCCCGGATGCCGGGTAGGAGGGCAAAAGTAATTTGAAGGCTCGGGCTAGGGGGTGGCCGGGGGTAGTAGCGAGTTTTATGGAGCGGGTGCGAGGTCTGGTGACGGGGTCGCCTCTTCTGGAGCTGGAGATTACCCCTTCGCGAGCAATGTAAAGCTCCAGGAAGGACGGAGGAAGGACGGAAGAAGGACGGAGGAAGGAAGGAAGGAAGGAAGGAAGGAAGGAAGGTTACATTGAGCGAAAGAATCGACTGGAATGCCTTTCCCTCTCTTTACTTTCTCATGGGCGAGTTTTTCACTTTGCACCGGAGGAATGCAATTATTCCGAATGCTTTTGAATTGAGTAAACAAAATTTTATGCCTCCGTAAGACTGGCTTCTCGGCCTCTCACGGCCTCTCTCGCCACCCCCCTCCACCCCCACTCTCACTCTCTCTCTCACACTCCGCTTCTCCGCAAGACCCAACTGAATATCATTCTCCTCCGAATCCGCTACGAGACTCCGCTACGATAACATAACATTTTAGTAGACGAGCCCTATTAATAATGGCACTATTCTTCCGGAAGCCTAAAACTATATATCCTATGCAGTCTCTCGAGCGGCCCGCTTACGTTACATTACATCTACAATCTGCAAAATCCGACGTAGCTTTTGACGTTTCGTTTATATATCATTCGTTTATATATATATATACATATATACATATATATATACATAGACATCCTAATCGCCAAAGATATTTAATGCCTCTATCCTATCTTATCCTTTACACTTTATCATGGTCATGAAATATTGTGCGTTGCATAAATTAGGAAGAAGAAAAAAAAATAATAGCCTCTCTCGCGGTATTTATATATTCCATTAGATTTGTTGGCTCGAACCCGTAATGCGACTTATTGTATAGGAGAAAGTTTTTTCTATACCTTATTCGACGTCCGACACAAAGCCGATACATTTACACCCGCAAGAATAATTACTTTAACGAAATAAAAAAAAATTCAAATAGTTGCACACAATTTCCCTTTTTATGAAATTTTCTTATTAAAAGTTTAAGGTATTGAAAGTCTCTTCCACCCCCTCTAGCGCCCCTCTCTCTCTCTCTCTCTCTCTCTCTCTCCACCCTCTTTTTGACATCTTTATTCATTAAATACCAGGATTATTTGCCATTCCCGAAGGCTGAATTTCACTTTTAATGAGACTTTTTCTCCGTGGCATCGAATGCTGCCGACTTTAAGAATACAAGGCCCGAACGCAGGCGCGCACCGCAAGCTCAAGCTCCCTCCTCATTTGTCCCTACGAGCGCCATCTACGAGGGGGCGACCGAACCACCGTTGCTCCATTCGAAGGTACCCGTGCTCGGTGGCGGTTTCAACCCCCGTCGGCCAATAGAGCCTCCAACGTACCTCTGATCGACTACCGGAAACACTACGTTTCCCGAGTCAGATGCGTCCCGCTCGTTCGAGCTTGCGAGCTTAGGCGAAAGCTCGTACATTACCCCCCCCCCCCCCCCCATTGGCTCGATCGATTTTCATCCAAGTAATTCCTACTCTAAAATACGAAGCGTACGACATAGGAGCCAGAGTACTTGTTCCCTTCTCGAAAGAGTTACAGGCTCCTTAGAGGATCGAGTAATAATCGATTCACGTCTGCATAGATCTTCCGTTACCGCATTAACTTATCGCATTCGACGTACGGCGGCACATAACTAAAGGATATTTTTTATTAAATTCATGTCGGTTGAAGCTTGAGAACAAAATGAGTCCCGACTCACGACACGTAATGGTTTAATGTGCAATTGAATACGTGAGAAGCTAATGCAATTCAATTTCATAAGATAAATATATTATGAGGGTAAGGCGATCGGGTAAAGAAATCGCGTTCAATTACTTTGTACAAACACGATTTCCGTCTAATAGCTGCATTAAGAATTAATCGCGTGCTTAAGGATGCGGGATAAGTAAGTTATTTATATGTGATGCTCTGTGTATTGGAAAGCAATTTCTGTTATTCGAAGCGTAATTGTTCATAATCGCGTGTATTGTATTTAAAGGAAATCGAGCGGGATTTTTCTTATGGGGCTTTTCTTGTCGCGGACTCGACCTTCCTTAACGATTAGATCCGGAAAATTGAACGATTAAAAGAATAAACGATCGAGAAGGAGTTGAGTAGAGAGAGAGAGAGAGAGAGAGAGAGACAGACAGAGAGAGGGTGGAGGGAGAGAGGGAGGGAGCAGCTTAATCGATTGAATAAGTTATGATGATAGCATTTTCAGATGTCGATGGGAATGCTCCGGTCGATTGTCTTGAAAAAGCTAAGGCTTTAATTGGAAAGCTCTCTGTCCACTTATTCGAGCCGTTCCCCCCTAGAAAGCTCATTAAAGACTGCTTAATCTAACGCAGATAAAAGAGATATATATATATATATGTATATAGAGTGAGTGAGAGAGAGGGGGGGGCGGGAGAGCGGGAGGAAGGGAGAAGAACGAATGTACATCAGGTATATATAATTTTATTGGGGCGTTCGTGGCGTTCGTGCCGAAGGTCCTGAGGATTATTTGCCATTGAGCGGCCTCAGTAAAGTCAAACGTATCGAATCGAGCGCAAGACTAAGGGACAATAATACTATTTAGATATTACAAATAATGCGAAATTACTTCTTATGACCCCGAGCCTGCAAAGAATGAAGTGCGGGGCAAGAGTTTTACTTGCGAAGGTATGAGGAGCTGCGAGTTGATAAATCCGTATTTGAGAAGGATTTAGATTGAAAAGCAGTTGTTTATTAATGAGCAGTAAATGGACCCTGAACTCGGCGCGGCGGGGGAGGGAGTCGAGGGAGGTTGATGCGAATGATAAACACGAAGGTGGCTGTCGCGGCGGGAGGGCGGGGGGGGGGGGGAGACGCAAATCGTCGTCGTCGTCGTCGTCGTCGTCGTCGTCGTCGTCGTCGTCGTTGGAGTAGGAGGAGGAGTTGGAGGAGGAAGGAGGGGGAGTTGGAGGAGGAGTTGGAGGAGGAGGAAGAGGAGGAGGAGGAGGAAGAGTTGGTGGCCAGTAGCTCGAGTTTGCGAAGTTCGAGTCCCGCCCGAGGAGTTGGGGCTGCGAGAGGGCGACGGCAGGGGTGAGTGGGGTCGAAACTTACGGATACGAAGTAAGGGGCGGGATTGCTCGCGGGGCTGGGGCGGTGAGGAGGAGGGGGAGGGGGGGTGGGGGTGGGGAGGGGGCTAGGTAAGTTGGCTCTCTGTTTCGGATCTTCTAAATACCAATTAAGGAGGGAAACTTCCTCTTTCATGTTGACTCCTTAGTTATCTTTGAGTTGGCATTGTTCCGCATGTCTCCGCTTCTGATCCGACTGGCTCTTCCCTTTCGGCTGTCGCTCTTCGAGGATTCGCGCCCCGGACTGACAAGTGAGACGCGACGCGACGCGCTCACCGGGACTCGCCCAATGTACGGGCAAGAGGGAGGGCGGGGGAGGGGGCGAATCTCACGGAGCCTCGCAGCGCCCGGATATCGCCGACGAAGTTCCTCCGAGATATTAAAAATTACGCCAACCCGATAATTATTCCTCCGGTGGTGCGTGACCAGGGGCTGAAGGGTTTCGCGGGGCCCGATTTTTCGTCCGATGCATCGGCGCGCATCTCTTATCGGTCACCAGCCTCACCGTCTTCTGGATTCGGCGGAGCGGGGGCTACGATTACTTTGTTCTCGCTCGAGTTGACGCGGCAACTCCTCGAAAGCGACTACTTACCGTCCATTGTGACGAGTACGTAACTTGGAAAGCTGCTTTCCGAGCGGAATAATTTTTAAATGCAACTTTTCTCTCCTCCTCCTCACCCGCCCTACATCATACCTGCCATTACTTATTTTAAACCGCTATTTTTTTTTTTTTTTTTTTTTCGTTTCTCTGTTTCTTTCGTCTCCCTTTACTTTTATTACCATTATTATTGTTATTATAATTATTATTTTTGTGCTTCATCCCCCAATGTCTCGGATTTATGTGACAAATGTTTAATGTTGGCCATAATTTTTAACGATCCTATTTTGGCACATGTGTACACACTTATTACAATTACTTTCTGAGTAATTACATTTATACGTACCTCTAATAATATATATATAATGGAAGGACAATTTTTTCCAGTCCTCTTTAGCTTGCGTTCGACTATTATCCGTTTACCCGTATCATATGTATATATATATATATATATATATATATTTATAACGTGTATAGTGCAGTTGCCCCCACCCTCTATAGAATTATTATAGAACGAATTCATGGGATTTGTATATTCGTTTCCGATTCGTTTTACAATTACTTCCACAAAATATGCATTGATCCATGCTAATACTGCATTAAGCATATAATATTATCGTAGGAAATACTTTATTATTGTTGCGGATCGCTTAATTGTTATTAATTATCCCGGAATTAGCGAAAATATATTATTTGGATTAAAAGGAAGAAATGCAATAGGGATAACTGATAGCCCGCCATTATAATGAGGAGGTAAAAAGAATTCTCATCTAAGAACATGTCTAGCTTTAGCCATTAATAGCATTGATGGCAAGATTACTTTTGGCATCAATCGCTTATGGACTTTCTTCGTTTTCGATGCCGCAGACCAAAATCATTTATTGGTTGATAGACGAATACCTGGCGAGTCCATAAGCTGAAGTGAGTAAATAAATAAATAAATGAAGGAACGAATGAAGGAATAAAGGTACGTCGAGACACCTTCTCCGGCTTAATTGAATTATCGGTTCAATTCAAAGAGGTAATAAGGTAATAAATAGTAATGCCGCTGGTTCGTAATATCGCGTAAATTATTATACGCAATTTATAATAAAACGCATTAGAAGCGGTGAGATATTCATTTGGTAAAATGTATTCGCGGGTATTAATCAGGCAGCGCTTTTGCTCTACGTTGAACAAAATCATTAATAACCTTTCGAATTACGGATAAGAAGATATAAAATATTGGGGAAAGCGTCCGGATAGGCAGGAGCTCGTCGGCCTCGGCCGTGTCGAAGGAGTACTTAGGACGGATTGGCGATACGGGGAAGGGGGTTATTGGGGTTATTGGGGCCCATAGCTCGGATACGTAGCTCGAGGAGATGCGCCGGGACAGGTTTTGGCGGGGCCGTCGCGGACAATTTTTGAGCGCTGGGGCGCGTTAGAGGGCCCGATCAGTCTGAAAATTGGGAAAATTCCTCGGCCGTGGGATCATTGGAATTCTTAAGCAGAAATTTTGACGGACAGGCCTAATGGCCGTCGGACGTGCGCGGGCGGCACATCGTTAAAATTGCCACTGCGAGAAAGGGGTTCGACCCCTCGAGTCCACACCGAGTCGACTCCAGTACTTTAAACGGTTTAATTCAATTTCCCGACGGAACTGCCGGCGCAATATCGGCGGACCTTACACCCTGGTCACCCCGCACCGACGCAACCTCATGTCCCACGCCGTACTGTCGCGCGGGATCTAAATATACGCGGGAACTCGTATGAACGGGTCGGGTCCGAAGGCGAGAGTCGACCGACACAGGGCGGAGAGAGAGAGAGAGAGAGAGAGAGAGAGAGAGAGAGAGGGGCGGAAAGACGGATGAGGAACGAGTACGAGCTGCCGTTTTAATATTATTGATCCGCCAGGTAATTGCCTGGATCGTGGCTCCCGCAGGCACATGTCCCGGACATGCAGGGAGACTCGCTACCGATTGCGCCATTAAGCTCCAGTCCTACTTTAGCCACTGAGTCTTTGTTCTCCCTTTTTCTTTTTTCTTTTTTTTTTCTTCATTTCTCGCCGACGCCGAGTAAATAACGTCGTCGAAGCGAAGCCTCCTCGATCCAAAGCCGACCGGAGTAATTGCCCTTGTCGCAAGAACTGTATAATGACGGAGGTTAATATTCCCGCGGGTGCGGCCCTCAAATGCATTCGGGGCGTCATTATTCATAAAGGTGAGGGCATTAGGCAGCGCAAGGCAATTAGTGCGGTCGGACCCGCGGGGTCTCACTGACCGGGCCCGGTCCTCTGCATACGTATACGGACAGGTGCGCAGATGGGCTCGTCTGTTTGGGTGCGCGGCCGCGCACTCGCGTCATCGGACCAGCGACCCCCCTCCCCTTCCCCCTCCCTTATCCAACGCACCTCACACGCTACACCCCATCCGGCCGCAGGGGAGGAGAGATGCGGCCAGCGGATAATAAAAATTCATGCTAAAATCAATAGCTCGCATTTCTGGCGGGGGCGTGTGTTGCCGTTGTAACGCGTACGCGCGAAACCGTAAGCCTCCTCCTAACCGAGGAGCGATAAGCCCTTTTATGGCTGATCTCTTTGTACGGGCGAGCGACGGCGGCGCTGGTGGTGGCGGCGGTGGCGGTGGCCGTGGCGGTGGCGGTGGCCGTGGCGGTGGAGGCGTTGGTGGTGGTGGTGGTGGTGGTGGTGGTGGTGGTGGTGGCGGTGACGGTGGAGGCGCGGGAGTGCCAACCCATCGGAAAGAGCGTTATTATCGAAAAAATAAAAATAGGGGACAGACCGTTTTTTTTACGAAATGGATTTTACTTTTTCTTTTCCCCGCGACGGACCTCCCCGCCCCCGATAAGGCCTACTTTACGAGTCTCGTCATCGTAAATGATACATAAAAGTATCGATCACTCCTTCGATTCGAGTACTCCTATCAACCATCGGTAGTTCCCCCTCACCCTCACCCTCTCTCTCTCTCTCTCTATCTCTCTCTCACTCTCATCACCGACATTTCTAGCTTTTACAAGCTCGATTCGTATTCCCTTATGCTTTTGTCGCACCAGTAGTAGACAACGTGATCGCTCCTCCAAAATTTTTTCTAGCGATCGACTTGATTCAGCGCTCGAATATTTCAGGCAAACGTGAAGTTTCAATTTTATAATTATTCCGACCCTCGGAACTGTTAATTTAATCGATTAATTTCGTCCGAGATTTACGGCCGGAATAAATTCTCCGCACCTCAAGCTAAAATACTCGTGCACATTAATATTAGAGATTTTTGCAAAACCTTTGGATCCTATTAGTTTAGTCGGTAAAGTAGCGCCCGACGACCCATTGGATTATTTAATGCAGCTCGACGAAGAAATTTTCCAGGCCAAACAGCATAAAACGGTATCCGGGGACCTTTTCTATATATATATATATATATATATATATATAATCATTTTTTTTTTAAATAATTTGAACTTTTGCACGAGTCGACGAAACCTTAGGAAAATCGAGAACTTGGTCAATCGTTCGGATTGCAGCGCAAAGTAAATAAATAAATAGGTAAGCTAAGAGGGAAGTGAGGCCTGCGCGTGTAATATCGTAAAGGGAAAGCGGCCCCTCGAGATCGTCTCCCCGCAAACGTATTAAGGGAGAATATAATAATCCGTGGCTAATGAAAACTCGGAGGCTGCGGTCTACTTAGGAGCAGGGCGAGCGCTCACAAAGGAACCGTCGAGACTCGGTGAGCGATCGGCGGCGCCTCACCCTAAGCGCCTTCAACAAAAATCACCATAAGAGCGAGACGAGGCGAAGCGAGACGAGGCCCTTCCAGGGTGGGTTGACCTCTTCGTCGCCTGCGCCACTTGCCCCGGATTTAAAGCACGAGAGAGACGTCACGTGTATCCAGCAGCTCGGCCCGATCGGATCGACGCCCTCCTCCGCCTCCGTCCAACACGCCCATCCACCCATCGGCCCCTTGCCCCCTTGCCCCATCGTCCCATCGCCCCTAACCGCCGGACTCTCTACTCCAGACTTTTATCCCGTAGCGGGGAAAGTTCGCGCCGATGCTTCGCCCCGATAGCGCACCCTGGCACTTCAGCCCCGAGCCTTGTGGGACTCACACGCCGGCACGTTAAGCCCCTTCTCGCCGACGTATTTCTTATTTTCTGGTATTAGCGAGCTCGAATCCACCCCAGTCGATCCCCCGGCTCGCCAGGCATTATCTCCTTTGTTTAGCGCTTTCCCCAACTTACATTCGACCCTTCGAAACACTCGCCCGTGTACAAACATTTCCGTCTACACCTATCCGCTTATCTCCCATTTCTCACAATTTTCTCAAGATTTTGACAAGATCCGCGCCGCCGCCGCCGCCGCCGCCGCCGAGATCCTACCTCGCACCTCTCTCCCCCCACCGCCACCACCACGACCACCACCACCACCACCACCGTCGTTGGTTCTCGTTAAACGAACGTGGGAACCTTCCGTCCCGAAGGCTCCTTACATCTCCGCCTCTAATTAATGCATCGAGCACTTTTATTTATTAAGTTTTTGCGAAATCCATACGAACTCATACGAATACGAGGGTAATTTCATAGCTCGAATGCTTTCATAATGACCGTATAATATAATTGAAGAAAAATTTCCAGCATTTAATAGTGCGCTGCTGCATAAAGCATAAAGGTATTCCCCAGCTTCGAATAACCTCCTCTCTCTCCCCCCTCCCATCACCCCATCTACCCCCTCCACCGCTCTCTCTCTCTCTCTCTCTCTCTCTCTCTCTCTCTCTCTCTGTGTATCAATATTTATTTTAGCTCGTTATATTCTATTCCCAAGAAAGATTTTCCAATCCAATGTTTTCCACACCTTTGTCTCCTTCCGCGCACAGAGCCGTACGGGAATTTTCATTCTGCCTGCGCCTCTAGAGCAAATCATTATCGGGATAATACTTTTGAAATTATTTAATTTCCTACTAGACTTGCAGAGTCTAATATCGTACAAGGAATTCACTGTAATGTCTCGGAAAGCTGCTTTTACAAGCGAATTTACGTAAACAATTCGGTTTATAAAAATTATTATTCCCCAAGTTCAACTGAATTATTTTCATTTCATTTCAGTTGGAAATTTTTATTAATTCACAGACACACAGGCGGCCAAGGGCCGTAAGCAAAAATAAATGCGACGAGTGTAAAACCGTTATTAAATACGAATTCCAATATAGTTCTTCCCTTAGCTTGCTTCTGTACAAATATTATGTAAAATAATTAAAAATCCTATAAATCACGTGAATTTATCAGGAAGTTAATAACAAATAAATTACACTTTTCCAATCTATTTGATATAATTCAAAATTAATTTACACCATTTGCGTAAATAATAAAGCGCCCAATCAATTATAAGCATTAATTTACATGCTCAAAAATTCCCTCTAAAATATTCATTAAATTACATTTTATTCGTACGGATGAAACTGTCACGCGCACAACAGCACATCCAGACACACGCTACAACGTAATTGTTCGTATTATTAATTTTCATTTAATTACGGACCCGCAGACATTTACGGCTCGGGCCGTTTTTACGTATTCCGTCGGAATGTTGGCTTTGCGGCGAGGAATTGAGAAAAGTAAAATATTAAAGAGGGTGGATGGCGCAACGCTATTGCTACTGATAGCGCAGCCTAATAAGTTATTCTATAGAATTGCTTTTGTGCGCTTAGGACAATGGGAATAGCGTGTTGTAACAAAGGCAATAGTTGAGGCTTCGGAGGCGATAGTATCGGGAACTATGTGAATAGTTAATTTAGCTTAGCGAGCGAAATGATTTCGAGTCGTCATTCGAATGTAATAGAAAAGGGAGAAAGAAAGAAAGAAAGAAAGAAAGAAAGAAAGAAAGAAAGAGGCTTGTAATGTAGTACGTTTAAGAATTTTCGTATTCCACTGCGCGGCTAAGAAACCTCGACCTTTATTATCCTCCCTCTCTCCCTCCCTCCCACCCGCTCATCAAGTTTTTACAGGCACGCTCAGACGTAGACGTGGAGTGGAGGTGGGGAAGCGAGTTTTCCGGATGGCTCCCGGGATGAGATGGGGTCGTGGGTCGTGGGTCGTGGGTCGAGGTTGGGGAGGGAGAGGGTAGAGAAGGAAGCGGCAAGGAGGAAGACCCTTACGTCACCCCCCGCGTTTACTCGCGACTGCTCGTGCGCTTATTCGCCAGCTGCTTTTTTCCTCCACTGATCCTCGGGCCGCAAGGAAATCCAGCCTTAACCCCCCCCGCCCCCATCCCCTTCCAAAATAACCCCTCCCAGGAGCAGCAGCATATTTCATTCGGAGCTTTCTTTAATAGCCGGCTCTTAATAATATATCAATCTCGTTTACATAGGGTCGGGGATCGCGGCTGCTGCTTAACGCGTCTTATTGAATTCGAATCCCCGCCCCGCCAAGCCTGTGACGCCGCTCCGCCCTGGACCGCCCAGCCGACACCGCACGCAGCCGAATGTGGGCCGCATTCACGCCCGAAAGTTAATGGCCGGGAACCGCGGACCAAGAATCCGACGCTTTCTTCCCTCCCTCCCTCGTTATTTTCCTTTCTCGGCAGCTCTCGTCCCCGATCTCGCCCCGCGCCGAACCACCCCAATAACCGGCCCGGCACGGACTTTTCCGGATGGTTTGACGCGCCGCGAGTCGAGCGCTTATTATCGCACCGTCATCGTGACGCGCACGCTCGCGCGAGCTTTTTCCGTAACCTAAGGCCGGCCATTCGTTGTCCGGGATCGTATCCTTCGGGTGGCCGGGGTCACCCGGGGACCCGGCACTTCTACTTATTATTCGACGCGTTCGCTCTTCCGAGCCGTCGGGGACGCATTACGAAGGGTGCGGGGGACTGTTCTCGGGACTGTGCTCGGGACTGTGCTCGGGAGCGCGCGAACCCGGGAAAATCATTCTGCTCTTAGGAAATCCTAAGAGGCTGGTGGACTGTGTGGAGAGAGGGGGAGATAATAGAAATGCAGGTGTCGGCCTAACGAGATTGTTTTCTTAGGTTATTCTCTTGGGTTATTTTCCCTGGCGGGGCCCCGGAGGCCCCCGGAATAATAACGCTTAGCGATATACGCCGAATACCATTAAGTACTCGATAATACGCTGACTCGTGTTTATTGTAGCGAGCTGACTTGCGTCTACGAATCGTTTCGTGCCTCCTGCTGGAGATTTATGCCCGGCCACGGCATCCTGTAGCCTTCGACAAATTATTTACCAGGGTCTTGAACGAGCAGCCGGCAACCGTCGCTCTTTCCAATAGCAAAGCGAGCTCGATGATCTATTCGATCGAAGGCTAAAGCCCGACAGAGGCAGCCTGGCAAGCTCCAATGAAACGGAATAAATAACACTCGGCTCGGCAAAGTCTCGGCGTCGTCGATGCTCAAAGGACTAAATGCTCCTTAATCGCTTTTGGGCTTTGGACATTAATGCCGTAGCACGAGCTCAGATCAATCCGAGCACTCGAGAGCATAATAATCAATGGCCTCGATGATTATTTTGAAAATTTCACGGGCATTACCGGTGTATCCAATGCATTATGAAATACCTACGACCGCTTTCCCTTTCTCTCTTATTAAAGCGAGCTTTCGCTTTGGCTTTATAGGAAATTCAACAAAAGACGGCGGGAGTTCGCTGAAAGGAGCATATTTCACCGAGCGGAAAAGGATTAAGGAGAAAAGACGGGGTAAAAATAGTCATACTTTACTTTAGTTTGGCGCGCGAGTCTCGATCCTATTACCTTAACGGTATTATATTCAACTAGTTACGTAAACTCGCGGAAACTCCGCTCGGCGCTTCAATTACCATTTGTCCCGCGAGGTCCGCTGTCCAGGAGGCTCGGGACATTTTTACCGTCCGGAGACCACGAGAGATTAAAACAATGGCTCCCTCGTCCCTCTCTCTCTCTCTCTCTCTCTCTCTCTCTCTCTGTCTCTAACGTTCTCGGCTTCGTAATGAATTACGAGGATTAGGGGCACGAAGCATTCGCGAGACATTGATTTTTTCGCAAAGGGAAAACGCGCCACGATTTAACCGTTGATTAGGAGATACGGGACGGGCACGCACATGGGGTCCCGCGAACACCTGACTCATGGCTCACCGAGATAACCCGGTCAGATCAGTTCCTATCGCTGCGTAATGCTCGTATTTTGCAGCCTCCGGGCCGGGAAAAGTGCAGATACCGCAGGTTTTATTACCCCAGCTACTTCGACCCGATGACCGACTCACACACTACATCATTCTCACGTAATTAATAATGTGTCAAGCGCTTGTAAACTCCGAGGCGCTATGCCGTATATCCTTCGCCCGTTAGCCTGCTGGCCCCCTCCCCCACCCCACCCTTGCCCGACCCCCTTATAACTAACTATAAACGCTACTTTAGGTTTCGGCTAAAGACTGAATGCATCAACTGTATCCAATAGTTACGAAGACATTGCGCTCCGTATTCCGTTTGATTCGAAGGCTGCAGGAGACATTAGCCGTCGGTCCATCCCAATCCATCCCAATCGGCTTGGTAAATTAATATTCCCGCAGTGTAATCTTTGTTTTAGAAATCCGGAATGAAAAGTGGCCTCATTGGGAGTATAAAATTCGACTCGCAGTCCCGAATATAAATTAAGAAAGGATTTTTTCTTCCTCACCGCGAGCACTCTAAAATTTTACACCATAAGGGGGGAGGGGAGTGGTGGGGCGACGGATGGCTGGCGGAGGTGGGGCGGGGTGGACGAAAGAAATGAAACAATAATTTTCGCTCAAAGTAAACTTATGGTAAGCTAATAAAAACACTTTAACTACGGACTGGATTTACGGATCAAACTTTTCTACATCAGCGATAGCTGAGAATGAAAGAAGCGCTCATCCGACGAAATCGCGCAGTCGCCGGCGAATCCTCTTCCTTCCGCATTCCTATTACCATTTCAAGTACTCGAATATTAAATTACCGCGTCCTTCCCAAGGATATAATAATAATAATAATAATAATAAGGTTCGTTACGAGCATACCGGGACAAAAGCACCTCCCGATACTTTAGGGGCGGGGACGGGGACGGGGAAAGGGGGAGGAGATTTATGCCACCGACTAATTTGACGAGTCGGAGATAGAGATAGAGAGAGAGAGAGAGAGAGAGAGAGAGAGGGAGAGGGAGAGGGAGTAAGTGAATAAGGAAAAATCCTTGGGAAAGCTGCTAAATAAGAAATTGGGGCGGCGTCTGAGGTTTCGCCTTTTTTCACGCAACCGCGAGCATTCGAGACGGACTTTGGCCAGATTAACGTGACTCGCTAATCCTCCGAGCGACGCTATGAACAAATACGTTCGGAAGGGAAACGGACGAGTGGCTTAGCCTCTTAATGAAAAAACGAACCATATTTTATCTGATTTGACAATATTTATTTCGCCGTACCTGCAAGGGAACCTCGCATACGGCCTTCTCATCACATCCATTACACAAAGTCTCTATATTTCAACCATAACATGGATCAACAGATTAAAACTGTAACAATACCAGCAGCACTTCGGATCAATAAGTCTTCGATAAATAATACAAAAAATTCTCTATCCTTCGTATCTTCGAATTCATTTGCAGATTATACAATACAATGGGCAGACAAATTTTATCTCCTCTTCGTTATATCATTTTCTGACGATTGCTTCAGCATATTAATGATAATAACAATAATAATAATGATAGTAATAATAATAGTCAGTCGATAAAATTAAAAGGTGGTACGGTGTACTGTAACTGGACCTACGTGAAATCCTATATGTTTTCCTAAGTGTTTTAGACGACGTTTGATATGGAAGTGATGCCTGCCCATCACCTCGACAATCCCAACCACGAAAAGTAGCATAAGTGCGGTAAGGAACTTCATCTTTTTTCTGAAATTAAGTATGCCAATAATTAGTCTATTAAGTTGACTTACCGACACAAGTTTAGTACAAAGCCATACAAAGACTAACACTTCTTACTCTACTAAAAATAAATAAAACAACCTTCGAATACAAAAAGCGCGACAGTTTCTTCTCTATTTGCGTGCATCGAATGCTCTTTCTATAAAGCCAAATATAAAATTCTAAGTACTTTGATAACAATCTATGAAAACTCATGATCTCATGATCAGTCGTACCTTCTAAATTATAACGCTATCGTTTCTGCATAGATCGATGCGAATGGATAATTGATCAGTAATCTTGAGCTTTGTCCGAGCTCGCACTGCTCAAACGAAAACATATCAATAACGTTCAAATAAAAAACTCCCGGCATAGTTAGACGGCATAGTTTATCATTACGTATAAATAACGCGATAAGTTAAGTAGCGTAAAACAAAGTCTCGAGCATCGAATGAGTAATTTTAATTTCAAGCTCACGAATTTACGAAGAAATCATCTTCTGTCGAGGGCCGACCGAGTTTTAAAAAAAAAAAAAAAAAAAAAAAAAATTAATAGATAATAATAACAACAACAACAACAACAACAACAACAAGGATTGGAACTTACTTTTGATAAAATAAGGCTGGGCAATTGCAATTGAGCGGTTAACACTTCACTGCTCCAACGAAGACTGAATGAAATACTCTGATAAATAAGTCTTTTATATACAATTACTTATCTGCAATTGTTTACTTTTCTCTGGATGTTGAATCAGTATTATTATTACACGTACTGTTACGCAAATACACATCTTGTGAATAACACGAGTAGTAATCGTGAGGAAGTCAGGGGAATCCCAATATATTGTTATTACGAAGAAAATAATGTTATTCATTCACGTGGGGATATTTCTATTGTAATATTGATAATTCTAATAGATTCATGAACACGTTATACATAGAAATATAATGAGGCGTTATTTATTGTTGGGAGCGGCAATGAAGACATTGAGTTTTCGCAAGAAAACGTACGAGTCCATCCTCGAGGAATAAAGAATTAAAGGCATTCAATGGGGAATGAGAGAGACGTGTTTAAGCAGTTTTTTCAATTCTTATTTCCAGAACGCGTTCGCTTTTTAAAAAAAGGGAAGGTATTTCGTACGGAGTGTGCGCGACTAAGCGCTGCCCAGCCGATCGATAATTATAAATCAGATAAATGACCCGGGATACGTAGAGGGGCCGCGTCTCCATGAAGAAGGAATGTACCTTCAAAGCACTCAGTACGACATCCTTGACGTACTCGCAAAAGGTGATCCGAGGGTTTCGCTTCCGGCCCGTGATTTTCGTCTGACCTTCGGATTAATTCAAAGCTCGTTCATGAACTCGAACGTCTTCCTCGGGAGCTTCAATGGCAACGGTTCGTCTCCATTGAAGCATTTCGTCACGGGCAGAAGCCACTTTACCGATCAAGGATCCTCGAATCAATTTTCATTTTCATTACTCTAAGCAAATTTCTGCTGGATACATCCGGCACGTGTCTCTCCTCTCGTAATCGTCACTTCAAGTCATTTCTTGCCTCAGCAGCGTCTTCCTTTCAGGTCAATTATTTTTCTTTCGCCTCACTAGGTCACGAGATTTTTTTCTTCGTGCGCCACTCGTCAAAATAAGTCATCGCGTAATTTAAAATTTTTAATTGTGCTCTCGTAGATCACGTTCCCTATACTTTCCCTCTCGCGCGTTACCCCAACCATGCTAATAATCATTAGTTTATAACAATAATTTCTTTGCGACAAATGCTGTAGGAATATATTTGCGTTCTATATGACGTAAGGGAAATTAATCGCATACAAATATTAATTCATAGGGAAAAAGACAATTTAAACTTGTGTTGATTCGTTTGTTAAAATTATAACATTTGTATGAATATTTTTTTAATGTTTGCAATGCAATTTTTCAATTAAACTTCATTCGATACAATGTTAAAGACTTTTCCATTAAAAATATCTTACCTTCGCTAGAATTTTTACTTTATTATTCGTTCAACTTTCCTTTAATAATTAGTCGATTGATCGGAAAATAATTAGTACGAGCAGAGTAAATTTTACGTGAAATTTGCTTTTCATACATTATTAACGATGTAAAACTACGTTTTCTATACAAAAACGTTGACAATGTTTTATTATTATAATTTCTTATTGATTACATAAAAAAAAAACTCACTACATTTATGTTCCTTTTTCTTTTTCTTTTTCTTTTTTATTTAATATAAATTTGCTAACTATCTACTTCCAGATATTTTTGGTATCGTGTTGAGTAAAGATAAGCTTGTTTATTGATATTATTATTTAAAATGAACTCCATTAGATACTAACTCCTCGACATTCATAATATATAATCTCGATTAGTATTACAAGCTTTCACGAAGATAAAAAGTACACGAAGCATTTTTATATATAAAAAAGTAACGATGTGTAAGAATAATTTTTTAAGAAAAATTCTAAACTATACTTAATATGTAGTTTACTACGGGGATTAAAACAATATTTGAGTAATGAATTTGTCAATGGATATTAAGAAAAACATGAACCGATAGAAGAAATTAATAAGTGAGTGATAGGAAGATTGATAAGTAAACATTTATGATGTCAATACTTTAAATGTATTTCTACGGATTTTATATTCAGCGCGTAAATATTTATTTATTTTATTATTTTTTTTTTTTTTTTTGACAACTTCACGACGACGACGACGACGACGTTATTAAAATACTTTTTTATTTGAGTCCAAAAAGCATGGAATCAAAATAAATCAAACTGCCAATTTTACATTAACTCTCTAATTTAATTAATACCATAAAGCTTCGTGCAAACCTGCGTCATTTATAAACATTTACGTGTTTATTGAACGTATCATTAATTTTATCTAAATGCTAATTGCTATTAAGTATTGTTACAATTATAAACTTAATAATGTTGTTAGTTCATTGCCATTTACATATTTTACGTTCCCTTATTCTTTACTCACGAACGTTAATTAGAATTTTTGCAACTTCTATTAAGGAAATGTGATGGAATCATAACAATTTCTGCATTAAGTAAAACAAAGTTTTATCGACTCGATTTCTTCGCAAATACTACAATACTTATACTTCGATCCTTAATAATAATAATAATAATAGTATTGATACATTAGAAACGATGATTGGAAGGAAAATGAAAAGTTGTAATATCGCAGTGCAATATTCCTTCTTGTTTTTTTTATTACAGACTCAACAGAATTCCTATAAATATTAAAAAAATTAATTATCTGAAAACGCGGGCATTTGTGACAAACTGCTAATAATTTGTTCGAAGTCGCTGTCGAAACGACTCATGAAAATTATAGATTTCAATAGATTTAAAAAGAAATATCTTCATAGTGGGAATTCGAGATAGAGAGAGAGAGAGAGAGAGAGAGAGAGAAACGAATCTTTACAAATAATTACAAGGTTTATTTGTATCCAATATTAATTTTAATATCAACATATAACGTATAATTGCAGTCGGAATCAATTATAGAATATTGTATATTTTTAAAATTCCTCACGACAATACATCGAAACCATTTAATTTTCATCGATGTAATTGATATGGTTGATAAGCGGTCCGTCGGAAAATAATGCAGCAGTATCCTTCTTGGTTCAGCAGTCTTGCGTTATTTATCTTCCTCGTACTCGAAATATCATCGTAATTACTTGTGGAATTTGATCGTTGCTTATCATGATAATTACATATGCAAATGAACAATTGTCTGGAAAGAAAAAGATTCAATTAAAATCCCTCGTATCGAACACGATTTTATTTACATTGAAATTATTGAAACTTACTTATCTGTTTGTTATTGTTGGTTAAAGGGTGGTCCGCGGACTCTACTTTCGGGCTTGAAGGGAAACTTAATATGCAGGTGATGAGGACGATGAATGCGCAAGTGACGTCCAAAATGATGTCGGGGATCACTCATTACCCCAACGAAAACGAATACGAATAGAAACATAAGCACTTGCAGGAACCTCATTTTGCTTCTGAAAGTTTTATATATTAATAGTCCCATGAATGTATGGTATCTGAGAAAATTAAGTGACATGTCTACGATATTCGACTAATTAGTAACTCATTTCGTTGTGTTTAACGCTACGAATGCGTTTGATAAAAAAAATTGTCTCCGTGCAGGCGCATAATTTTATGCGCTTTTGCACATGTACTCGACCGGTCAATCATAACAATGACTTTTTAGATAACGAAATTGTTCTTCGATCATTAATAAAAGTAGATGTGTCGTTATAAGAAAATCCAAAGAAATGAGTTTATATTTATTTATCATCGCCGTGTGACGATTAAACTTTCAAACTTACCGGCGACGAAGTTGTCACTGGACAATTGCAATTGAACGGTTAAAGCTTCACTGCTCAAACGAACACTGAATGAAATACTCCGATAAGTAAGTCTTTTATATACAATTACTTATCTGAAATCGTTGAGCTTTAATTATATGCAGAATCGGGATTTTTGCCGCACGCGTTAATCAGCAAGAAGCTTTCAATTGACGGTCAAGCCTATTCGACTTAAAAATAGTCTCAATTACTCGTGCAGCGATACAAATATCGTGTACAATAGACAAGTTATTTCTAGAAACTAAGGGGATTCATCCATTCTCGTCTTTAAGAAACAATAATGTAATTTACAGATCTTTGAATTTTGTTTATTCTATTCTAAATATGAAATACTTGGAAATCCAATAGTAAAATTGTACTCTTCCTTGAGCGACATGTGATGTATATATATATATATATATATATAGATATATTTGTTATTAATTACCGATATGCATTTCGGTAATTAATAACGAAAATTCATGTAAAGTCCTATCGATGCATAGTATATTAATAATATAGAATAAACAAGTAAGATCGTGACCAAATTCGGTGCATTTTATAATTATAAATTAAGAAATAGCAATGTTAATTCGTAATTATAGACTCCAGGAATCGATTGATATATTTACTTTATTCAATGTATATATTTCAAGGTCAATGCGCAGATATCGACGTGGTTGTCGATCAAAGGATCAAAGCTTAATCGATCAGCAGATTTTCAAGCAGTCAAAATCGGATTTATATAGATCTCAGGTGTTGAATCGCATTTCTTTTCATTTCATTTCAGAGAATTTTTATTTTTATATAAACGGAATAAGTTTTATCGCTCCATTCCATCGTTGACAATGGAATATTGCTTCATGCGTGCATTATCGATGAACAATAATTTAAAAATCAAAGCAAACAGAGTTTATCAAGTAGATTTTGTCTCATTTCCATTGGGCAGGTTGGGTAGTTTTCAGAAATTAATAAACTATTTACCGGAAAGCATTGGCACTTCATGCGTTGGTTCAGAAAAGCTTTAGATAATATCTTTAGCAAATATATATATATAAAAAAAAAAAAAAAACAGAAAAAAAACATCATCGTCTAGCTTGAAAAAATTCGAAGCGATCAATTACGTGTTGGAAATACAGACGTAGGACAAAAACATTGGGTGCATTTAGTTTGGGAATAATAAATACGACTATAGTTTTTTTTATTACCCTTTCAAGTATTCGTGAAATAAATAAAAACATCAAATATTTATGAATGAGAATTTATAAAACGTATGAATATTATTGGAAACGCACTCAAAAAGATAATGTTCCGTAGGAGCGAATAGAAGATTTTCCCTAATAGTTTAATCAAACATTCCCAATTAAACTGTTAAGCATTAACATTCAAGCGTGTAAATAACGAAGAAATATTTTTTAATTAACAAAATCAACTTTTATTTAAACATAATTTTATTAAATTACATATAATTAAGTATTGTTTGTATCAACAAATTCTTTTACAGAGTTCTCCGACACAATGGTTTGACAAATTTCATCTTGTTCTTCGTTCTATTAAATATTGGTCCATATTCTCTCAATCTTATGCCATATATTGATGATTCATCGATTATTGTATTAATGTTTCAGTCGAGAATCAATGGTCTAATTAAAAAGTACCACGGAATACAGGAACTGGATTTATATTGATTCCGTGCTTGTGATGGTGGCGGTGATGGCGGTGATGGTGCTTGCTAATCACCTCAACAATACCGACCAAGAAAAGCAGAATGAGTGCGCCAAAGAACTTCATCTTCTTTCTGAAATTAAGAAAGTCTATTACTAATCCATTAAATCGGTTTTTTTTTTTTAAGACAATTGGACAGTTGGCAAAAAAGTTCTATAAATAGATAATGAATATCTCATTTTAATAATTATATATAAAACAATCTTTATCTTAATTCGATAGGTTAACGTTTTACCTTTTTTAAGAAAATCTTCACAAGCAAAAACTACGTTTTTTCGTTTATTCTACTCGCAGAAAGAATAAATATTTTTCACGTGGAGCTTTGTCCGAGCTCGCACTACTCAAACGAAGCATATCGATAACGTTGATGATCGATACAATAAGTGACATTATTACGCATAATAACGCAGATTCGACGAGAGTAGAATTTTTCTAACGATATCCGCTTTGTTTACAATACTCCTCCCGGCATAGTTAGACGGCATAGTTTATCATTACGTATAAATAACGCGATAAGTTAAGTAGCGTAAAACAAAGTCTCGAGCATCGAATGAGTAATTTTAATTTCAAGCTCACGAATTTACGAAGAAATCATCTTCTGTCGAGGGCCGACCGAGTTTTAAAAAAAAAAAAAAAAAAAAAAAAAATTAATAGATAATAATAACAACAACAACAACAACAACAACAACAAGGATTGGAACTTACTTTTGATAAAATAAGGCTGGGCAATTGCAATTGAGCGGTTAACACTTCACTGCTCCAACGAAGACTGAATGAAATACTCTGATAAATAAGTCTTTTATATACAATTACTTATCTGCAATTGTTTACTTTTCTCTGGATGTTGAATCAGTATTATTATTACACGTACTGTTACGCAAATACACATCTTGTGAATAACACGAGTAGTAATCGTGAGGAAGTCAGGGGAATCCCAATATATTGTTATTACGAAGAAAACACTATCATTTACTTGTAAATGAATCTGTGATTATTTTTGTAATAGAATTAAAAATATTTTCAAATTGTTTTCTACGCATCGATATATTTTTCAGGATAAATGTTCGCCCGGTATTATTTTTGTTATGTCTTGTACGAATAAGATGAACGATAATGTGCTTGTATTTGTATATAAAAATTTTGCAGTAATGGCGAATAATATTTTATTAATATTCAAAATTTGTAAGGTTAATAAAAATGTTTAAAAAATACTATATATTGAATACGATTGTATTGATCTTTTTAATAACGTCTCTTTAAATCTTAATAACAAACTATTTTTTATTCAAATAATTTGAAGCCTCGATCGTAATATGAAAAAAATTGAAAACTTTAATTAAATTATAATTTATAACTTTAGCTGTTTTACGAATACAAAATAAACTTTTCTGCTTTTAATAATGTGAAGCTGTAAGTGAAAATTGTATTAGAGATTATCTCGAGTAATTTTTGAAATAATTTTCTTTTCAATCGATGCATGCACTTTTATATATTGTAAATTCACTATTATTTGTACATACTGAATACATACTGAACGAATGATTAGAAATATTGTTTATAAAATAGCAATAAACATTTTACATTATGATATCACAAATGACTTGTAGTTAGCCTCTACTAATGTAATCAAAGGCACTGGTTCCATTGGTATTTATTTTATAACTTTACTCACATTAGTAGTATAGTATATTTTATTTAATAGTTTTTCATGTCTATTCAATATAAAGATAGAGATTACAGTATAGGAAATTGTGGTTACCGATGCGAGGAGATGAAGTTCAGTAAGAGTCAGAAGAGTTTAAGTCATTGTTAATTATCGTATGTAAATTTTGTGATTTATGTAGTTTTGATCGAGTTTTTTTTTTTTCTTCAGAGATATTTGGAATTTGCGTCTGTCGGGATCTGACATGTAATATTTCTTCCGGTATTTCTTAGGGGAATTAGAAACGGTTGATTCGTTTTTTGGGAAATTTAATTGCCTATGAAGTAATGGCGATTAAACAGTTTAATGCCTGGATGGCTCCAGTTGTATCTGCGCATATACATGTGTATATTGGAGAGAGAGAGAGAGAGAGAGAGAGAGAGAGAGAGCTGGAGAATGTCAGAGGTCGCAGAGTTATTAATCACAGCGAAATCGATCGCCGCTCAAAGTTGGAGTTGAGGCATGCGAGACTCGGCAGTAATTTAATGCTTATTGAGAAAGTCTTAAGTTAAGAGCGTCGAGGAGTTGCCGCGGTCGCGGCTGCGAAGAGTCGGAGAATCCGGGAGTCCGAGTCGCGTGCCACCCGCGCACGCACCCGCAGACGCACGCGCACCCGTCGTCGCCATCGTCGTCGTCATCGTCGTCGCCATCGTCGTCGTTTACCGGGAGGATCGACGGGGCTCGGTCTAAAGTGTAATAAATTCGGCCGCGTCTGAGGTGGCTAAACTGACAAGAACGTCTCCGAGTTCCGAGCGTGCCAACTCCCGCAAGACAAGTCTTCGGCTCTTCCTTAAGGCTTGATCCTAGCCCTGGGCCGAGCATTATCTTCTCCGACCCAAGCCAAGTAATATTACTCTTCTGCTTCTTTACATTTCTCCTTCTACGTGCTATTATCCTCCCTTGCTTGCGTCCTCCCCCCCTCCGCCCCCGCCCCTACCGCCATGCCAGGTTAATTCGAGGCAGCTCGTGAATTACGGGTGATTTGGGAAAGGGGGCGAGTCGATGAAGGTGTGCGGCTCTGCATTTACTTTTTACGTTGTCGAGATTAAAATCCCTAGGAGCTCTGCTGCTGCGCGCGCTAGCTGATGCGATAAATTATCCACCGCCATAATTAAAATATGCCCTACGAGTACGCGATGCATTGATCGGATCTCCTCCCGCGGAATCTAAAAGGATTTATTTTATAAAATATCAAGTAAGTGCTCGGCATTGCGGTAATGTAGGAAATAATGATTGATTGTCTCGGTGCATGTACTCGTAACGTGTATCGGAATACGATACGTGCCCGAATAAGTCACGTGGTTCCCTTGGTTAATTGAAAAAAATTTTCTTCGAATCAAACGTCACACGCGCTTAAATTCTGCCGACGGATTAGGTTCTTAGCGATTCGAGGAAAGCGGGTTTAGCCCCAGGTTTAGATCCCCGGGTTGAGCTCAATGCCGGGCTGCATCTTCACGGACACCGGGAGATCTAAAGTTTTTAATGCGAGGGACGCCTCGGGCGCGCTTATTAATTCCCTTTGACCGATCGATCGATCTGACGCATTGTCACGTCACGTGATAGGAGAGGAAAAAAGCTGGTTATTCCGCGTAAACACTTGGCGAGCGTATTTCCGCGGCGGGACGAGGCGACCGGTAATTAAGAATGACTAAAGCTGCATAAAATCAACATGTTAATTCAAATGATAAATTCTCTACGGGAGTCCCGTTCCAATATGCTAGCAATAGTGTCGGGGGCGGGAGGGACATTTTCTCTATGCTAATATTACGTGTCGCGAAGAACGCATCGAAGACCGAGACAGCGCCGATTTAACTGACGTTATTAAGATTCCTATTGAGATATCCGAAGCCCGGCGGGGGAGGGGCGAGCTGCTCCTTCCTTCTCCCTCTCTCTCTCTCTCTCTCTCTCTCTCTCTCTCTCTCTAACTCGAACTCGCTTTTCGGGGTGGGGTGGGGTGGAGTGGAGTGGGATTGGGGGGCTGGAATACGAAATCGAGGGGAACCGAGGAAGGGTTAAATATGTCGAAAACTCGTGGAGCTGCCGAGTAGATGGGAAACAAAGCCTATCGATAAGAGACATTCGAATACGCTCGACTGCACGGCACATAAATCTAAAGAATTAGTTTAACTCGACTAATATTTCTAGATTATTAGCTAATTTAGATCACGGAGATTAAAATGAGAATGTGCTGAAATACCCGATGATTGATTTTATCGTTAGAGCGCTATCTCGCCCCAATAAACGTTCCTTCGCGAGCGTATGGCTTAAACTGGAAGCCGAGAGAAGCGTTTAGGGTCGTTTTAAAAAAATTAATCGACTCCTCGGTCGCATTACGCACAAGCGCAGGCGCTTCTTTTTTTTTTCTTCAATTACAATGCATTAATTAGCGAGCGCGACGCCAAGGGAGATTATTGAACCTCCATAGCGTTTACGAGCATCGCGTTATTTCGCATTTGATATTTTCATTTACAGTGAATTTAATATAAAAATACTACGCATACCTGCGCGCATTATCTACATTAGGCAACGTCATACACAAGCACATTGTACATTGCTTCCCATATAATTCCCATATACAAGCTACAACGCACTACGTAATATCCAATATTATACACAGGAAAAGTAATAAAATGCTAATAAAGACTAATAATTAAATTGAATCACATGAATTGAATATCTTTATAGCTTCGGTTTCACTGGAATGTATTAATTGCTCATTATACAATGGGCAACGTTATTTTCCTTTTGTTGTATACGTATATATGTAGCAACGTCGTCAATAATCATAATAAAAAAAAAAAAAAAAATAATAATTACAAATTTAGTCGAAAACTGTAGAATTTAAACTTTCCATTAGCGGTTGCTGATGATTTGTTGTTTTAAGATAGTTGTTGTTGTTGTTGTTGTTGTTGTTGTTGTTGTTGTCGTTGTGGTTGTTGTTAGTAAGGCCAAGTAACATCATGACTGGGATTACGATTGTAGTTTAAATAGAAAGTAAGAAGTAAGGTTGATTGAAAATCAGGTCCCTGTATCAAGGGGGTACGTGCGATGTATGCGTATTATGTATGATTATTGTAATAATCGGATGTAAGGGTATATCTGGTATCGGCATAATAATTAATGCATAGGCGTAGACAGGCTAGAGAGTCTGGTAGTAAAGGGTCGAATTTAAGACGGCTCGGCTGCTATCGGCATGAACAATAATACTTAGACACGTGGACGTAATGGCATTGTCGGTCTCACGTAATACGTGTCTACGCTAATAAGGAAGTTTGCGCTGTCCCGGTCGTATTTAATAATACCCGCGTACAAGGAAATACGTAATTTATGTAACGAAGATACGGCGTTATGTGCGATCGGCCCTCTCTAAAGCCTAACAATATCTGCTCGTGCTCGATTAGCTTTAAACGAGAAAAGCAGAGGTGGGGAAGAGAAAAAAAAAAGAAAAAGAAGAAGAAGAAACGAGGAAAAAGAAAGAAAATGCAAGCGCAAGTAGAGCCACGAGTGGAACGTATTCGGCAAACGGCCCCACGTCCGTCCAGCAGAATGACTACATTTCCGATTTTTCCTATTTTCCCGAAAAAGCACTGCTCGGGAAGGCTTGTAATCCATTAGCAGGAAAGGTAATTCTCTCTCGCGCTCGCCGTATCGCTCCGTTTATTGTCGGTCGGGGTCGGGGTCGGGGTCGGGGCTGGGGGGGGGGGCTGGAGGGCGATTGAGGGAAGGGCGGAATTGAGCAGGGAAGGTCGGAATCGTAGTCGCAGTCGTAGTCGGTCGCATTCGTCGTCGCATTCGTCGTCGCAGTCGTCGTCGCAGTCCTAGAGCGGGTATCCAGGGTATCGAGTGGATGAACGGGTGAGAGCGCGGGAAGAAGAGATTGGCGCCGGGCGGATAAACCGGTTAGCATCGATACGTGCACCCGCCGATGTATCCATTCGGGTGTAAAGCCGCGCTCCGTAAGAACTCGTCGTTCTTACGCCTACGAGCACGCGTACAGGAATCTTTAATGCCGGCACCGGCATTGTTTTTCTCGCGGGATCACACGGGCCACGGTTAAACACCGAGCGAAATAACGATGAGAACCGATCGTTATCCCCGATGAAATTCAATAGATATTCCAATGGGCCGAGCTCACGCAACACCACCACTACGCGCAACCAGTCATTCCATATTTATTATTCCGTAGATCTCTGAGCGCCGTATTCGGCGATGGATCAAAACCTACCTGCTGCCTGCCTCCCATTATTACCCATTAAGTTCCCTAAGCTAAAATCACCACCTTTCCATGGCTTGGCTCTCTTCGCCCATCTCAAAATTCGTCCAGCCGACAATAAACAGTCATTAAGCGGTCATTGGACGGGAGACCAATAATTGTTCCCTGCGCTATAAACGTTACATACGGAGTCAGAACTTTCTAACTTTTTTTTTTACTCTTCTTTTGTTTTTACTAAAAGCAAAAGGGCATTTTCCTGCTAAAAGTTGGTGCCTGATATCCCTTTCTCTAAATTACAGCCATTCAAAAATTTTCATTCGATTGAAAGCCAAGTTTAAACGTATACGTCCTGAATTACGTCCTGTATATCTTTTTTTTTTTTTTTTTATTTTTTATCATAAAAACTTTTCTCGTTTTTTACAATAACAATTACGTGCTTCCTCGATAATTCTTTATCATCGGCACTGCTTATCAATTGACTAAACGGAGAAGGATTAAAAAAAAAAAAAAAAAAAAAAAAAATTTTATTGACCTCTTGGAAAAATATATTTGTTTCGGTCGATCTCCGAGCTTTTTAAAGCTCAATCTGCATTCTATTGGATGGTATAGGAGCTAGAACGAGTAATTAATCGATTTCGATTGAAATAAGACAAAAAGAAATATTCATTCCGTAGCTGAACTTTTAAAGTACACACCAAGTCGTTATTCCCTAATGAAATTGATTTGCTCGAGCATCTGTAAAAGCAATAAGTTTACTTTTTGACGAAATTACTCTCATCCTCCTCCAGTCTACGTATGCGTTTGTTCGAGCAATTGTTCTTTGTTTAAAAATATGTTTTTCTTACGGATGGATCGCTCAATCGCTTGACAATTTCATTGAAATAATATATTCTGGAGATGTTATAGGCGAAAGAGAATTAGAATTTTTTAATATAAATGTAGACTTGCCGTAGAAACGGAATTAAAATAATGAATTTCATCTTCATCAGCTGTAAAACATATTCAAATATAAGAATTCCCTGTATTTGCAATTGTAGAATGTTTAAGGCCAACGAAAATAATAAGTACATCTATGCTAATGAAAATCCGCAGTTAGGAAAATTATTTATTATTGATCGTAGAAAGTTTTCAAGAGTAGTATTAAAAAAAAAAAAAGGAAAGAAGAGAAAGAAAATATCGAGTAAGGTAAATAGTTTATAATTTAAAGAAAAACTTTGTACGTAATTTCTCAGAAGTTGTTAAAAGCATATTATTTTAACAGGCCCGAGTTTTCCGTACTTTCAATATTTGCATTAAAAAAGAAAGAAAAGGAGAAAAGAAAAAAGAACGGAAACGAGAGAAGAAGGAGACCTAAACAACAAAAAAACAAAAAAAAAAACAAAAAAAAAAACAAAAAAAAAAGCAAGAGAATTCGGTGATTTCGACACTTTTTTGATGAATTATAAATTATCCTTTGATTGAAAATATGCGTGAAAATGTATTGAAAAGACCAGGAACTTATTAATAATGCGAGACGTCGATATTCATCGTAAGACTCGGTGATGGCGCAGCAGCGACTCGGCGATGCTCGAGTATCGATGAATTAAAAAGCGGCGAAGCGACGGGGCAAATAGGCAAAGAGGATTAAGAGGCTCGAAGGGAAACGAGTAACGAATTAAGCTAAAGAATTCGGAAGGAAGGGTTAGGGAACCGTCTCCGGGGTAGAAGGGGTTGAGCGTATAAGGCAGTCGGAGCTCTCGAGCGCAGGCGTCGGTCATTCCTATTCCGCGGGTCGCGAGACCAGAGCAGCACGGGAATGACGATATAAACTAAGTTATCGGACGGTAATTACGGCCCGTCCTTGGAAATTGATTTGGAAACCGCGCGGATCATGAAGATAAGTCCCCTGTCATGTAAAACGAGGCACGTATCTCGAGATGGCAATGTACATACGTACTGGTACAATGTATCGGGATCATTATACTTTGGTGGAAAAGCTTTCATCTCGTGCTCGTCGAAACAAACGCGGGAACGAGCGAGCAGCCGTGATATAAAAGGAAAGCCAAGTGCAGACCGGTTAAAGGCCCATTCTTTCAATAATAAAATCTATTTAGAAAAATCTCTGTCCGCTCGGGCACTTGTCGGTGGCGATGCCTCTCAAGCCCACGTAGAAATTCGTTATTGATTTTCCGCTTCCTCTTTGATCTCCTCGAGGCTGCTATCCACGTCCTATCCACGTAAATGTTTGTTGTGTATGCGCATATAGCCACTGACTGCTCCATTGGTCGGTAATCAAATAAACCCTTTCGCCCGGAAAATGCTTCCCAGTGCCGCGTTTTCACCGCCCCGCCGCTAGGTGGCAGCACGCCTCTTTCTCACCAACCACCCTCTCGCAACTGCCAAACGTGGTATAACCTTTATCTCTTATCGCCTTTATCGTCCTTTAATGCCGGCGTAGCTTTCTTACTCCCTCCCTCCGTCCCTCCCACTCGACCGACCGCCGATACTTTGAATAGGAGCGACTGGGAATTACAGGGGCTCTGTATAATGCCCGTAATCAAGTCATATAATGTGCCGTCGTTTGCGCTGCAAATATTTGATCGACTAAGCGAAATGCATTGGGTTATCAAAATCATTTAAATGTTACGCGTTTGAATCTTAAGAACCAATGTTTGCGACAGAGTAACAATTACGTCTACGTGACTGTGCGGTTTTTTTTTGTCTTCTCTTTTTCCTTTTTCTTTTCGTTTTTTTTTTTTTTTTTTTTTTTTTTTTTTTCTTTCTTTTTCTTATGGATATCATGAAGCTAGGGCTACGGATCATCGATACGGACTCGAAAAATACAAGTAGACTTTTCTTCCGGAGCCGGTGTCATAGTAATATAAATAATCTGTAATTCGAAACGGTGGAAATTTCAGCTCAGTGAGCAGTCATTAATACAAGCGGTTATAAGTGTATTACTGTGAATTACGAGATAGATAATCACTGACATAATCAGTGAAATTGTACAAACGATAGGCCAAGAATAAATTTGAATTAATGTATTCGTCCGGTATTAAAGTGGCATTGTTAATGTAATAGCAAGTATTTTCATAGAATCGTTATTTTTCACGAGCCATCGGGGATAACGAGCCGCTCATGCCTTTATCAGCGGCACGTATTTACATATCCGTTAGTCTCTTTTCAAAATTAATTCCTTCTCACGTGTGCGAGAAAGAAGCGCGTTTTGTGGTAAGATCGCCCCCGCGACAATCTAATACCAACGATGGTCCAAAGAAGCTCGAGAGAAATCGTTTATTCCAAAATCAGAGACAAACGCACGAGATTAATCTAAATAATTTGACAAAAAAAAAATAGGGGGCCGAAATGACGCTTGATCGGCAGTATCGGTCATTCGATGGAGAGAATTGTAAGATGTAACGGACAAGTAATCGTACAAGCTGCTAGGAAATGTAATTTTAAGCAGCTTAAGTAAGGAAGTGAAGCGAATACGCCTGGCGCAGAGCCGTAAATAAACGCTGTAATGCAAGTGCAACATTGCTTAGCGGGAGTCACGGTAAGTAGATTGGCTGGACACTTGGTAGTGAGCATGCGCCACCTCGTGCGCAATCTAGCGGATCTAGGGACATTACGGGATTGCAGCTTCGGAGTATTAATTACTCGTCTCGGCCGCGGTGCCGCTTAAGAAAGTGGAAATTAAAAGCACCGGAGGAAGCCTCGGTCTGCGGTAAATGTACTTATTACGAGTGGTATTGCGTACGCAATGCATATTATTCCCAGGAGCATTGATTCGCGACGAGCGCTGCGCGCCTTATCGATTACGTGCAAATAAACCGATCGGAATATTTAAACGGCTGCCAATGGATCACAATCCATTCCTCGGCTTACGATTGCACTCGTGGCATTATTTCGTAACGCTAGGGTTGTATTGGAACCCGGACGGGATCGCGCTCCCGGCCCTATAAAAAGGGAAAGCACACAGATCAGGTTTCGCACGCAGGATCGCGTAGAAATGAGACGATTCAGGGGCGCGCAATCACACACACACGCGCAATATACCCATCCCCCGTAACTCCATCTACCTTGTACACCTGCACGATGCCGTCTTTCTTCTTCGTGTTCTTTACTTGCGCTCATAGATCATCCCATCGATCCTTTGCGCACGATACGCAGCGCACTCTTGTAAGAAAATCAAGGCGGAGCAATTGGGTCGAATAAAATAGGATGGTCTTATTATGGAAAATTAACAAATACCCCCTTGTTTGTGAAAACTTTGCCCTCGATTCAGCGCTTTAATTAATTATATACATATATATACATACATATATATATACATATATATATATATATATATATGTATGTATGTATGTATTTCTTTTAATTAAAGTATGAAAAAAGTTTTAAACGATCGGCTCGAAGCGCGTATTAGGATTATGTAGGGATTTTTGTGTCCGACCTGCCGCATAGTTGTGCAAAAACTTTTTTCCAACAATACAAGTTTCCCGTTGAACTTTTTAAATATAAACAAACTTTTAAGCATTCCCTCCCCCGGTTAAAGACATTCCGCATAATAAGCACTGTAGGCATATTATATTACGTTGAATAAATAATATCGTCGTTAGACAAATGGGAGCGGGAGGCTCAGAAGCCGCTAATCATTAACCGACGTGCTCATGGGGCAGGATATCTATTGTATCGTTACGTTAGGTAGTATTGACGGCGGGTCGATGAGGGCGGGGCGGGGGCGGGGCCGGGCGGGGGGTTTCGCGGCTCGGAGCTTCCGTATAGATAAATCGCTGAAACATTGTTGGTGCGTTGTTGGTACAGAGACGTCGACGGGCTGGCTCTAGGATTATAAGATAAGGGAATAAAAGGATGTAAAAGGGCGGTTGGGGGGTGGGGAGGGGGCGTAAAGGCGGACGCGAAGCGCCACCGAGGAAACATTCAATTTGCGGAGTATCGTCTTACGATAGAATTTTAAGGCGTAAATAAAAAGGACTGGAGGCTCCCGCGGGACCGAGGACCTGGGTTCTCGTGGAGCCAGCTTTTACAAAGCGAAACGTAACACCCCCGGCTGGAACATTAGCGCGTTGCCTCGTCCTTAATCTTACCGACCCTCGTCGCCCCATGAAAGATGATAGAACATCCCTGTTCCACAGCCATGATAAAACATCCAGTCGAGCGTTTCTACTCTTTTGGGCGTTTCTCTCTATCTATCGGGGAAACGACATTTCAGTAGGATATCCATACGCTAACCCACCCCTGGCCCGACCCCCTTGCCGCGCAAAGCCTCGCCTCGCCTCGCCTCGTTATATTGATTATAGCAGGGCAGCTCGCTCGGTCGGTAAGTTTTATCATTTCTAATCCGAGCTTCATTAACGTTCTCGACCGTTTTTCAAGGTTCAATGCATTGATCCCTCAAACGGCTGTGCCTGCATTTAGCCAACGAAATTCATAAAGCAAATTCATAGTATGGATTTCATTGGATCTTTTTATTATTTCTTCGCGCGTTCGAGTAGCTAAATGTTTCGTGAGTCGATGAAAACGGTCAATGTTGTCATCGTTCGTACGCTAGCATCGCAAGCACATAGTAATAAGGAGAAAATGAGAGAGAGAGAGAGAGAGAGAGATAGAGATAGATAGATAGAGAGAGAGAGAGAGAGAGAGAGAGAGAGAGAGAGAGAGAGAGAGAGAGAGATAGAGAGAGGTTGAGGCATAATTCGGTCCAGCTGATAGCCGAGGCCGAAATAAATGAGCGGCAAAGGAAATCAGGAATATAGATGGTACGGTGACTGTAATGGCATTAATAAAAGGAAGATCGGGACGAGTCAGGTCGGCTCGGGCCCGTAGTACATGGGGTAGAGCGATCGGGAAGCAGTGGAGCGAAGCCACAAGGAATCTCAAGAGGAGTTGAAAGCCGAGGCGCTCACTTAGAGGAGAGCAAAGTGTTCGTATTAGTCGGGGCGACCTCAAATTTGTCCTGGCTCCGCCTCACCCCTCCCTCATCCCTCCCTCATCCCTCCCTCATCCCTACACCGCCCCTTCGCCGCCCTTCCGCCACTTTCCTACGGAAAACATGGCCAAAGTCATAGTTGAATTGCACCCTGAGCTTTTTTCTCCTTCCTCTTAATACTTGATTGAAATTTCACTAATTAAATAATGAAACTTCCCTGTAGTTTCAAGGCTTGTCAATTAAATTATGTGGACCGACTGATGTAATTCCTCCGAAAGGAACGTCATTATTATAAAATTCTCTCTAACAGCCGCGGCGGGCGGGCGAGGGGTGAGGGGGAGGGGCTGTAATTTCAGGATGAATTAAAAGCAAACGTTACGCAAGCTCCGACTTCTCCTTCAAATAGATTATTTTTTTCTTCCCCATTTTTTGTTTATTAGGCTTTTGGTCCTCCCCCTCCCCGCTCCCGCACCCAACCCCGCCCCACCCTTCATCCCTCCCTCGATCGCCTATAATGAATCGCAAGCCCCGTCTCGTGTAACGTTGCGGAAGAAAAAACGCGGGCCAAATATTGAAAGAAATTACTGTCCGTGAAAGAGTATTACGAAGCAGAACTCGAGCAGATCGAGCACGAGCCGATATCTAATTAGTTCATATAAATTAAGAGATTCGTTTTTCATCGGACCTCCAGCCATGGCGATTCTCGATGCCATGAAAGTTTAACCATTTGCTCTATTCGAATTTATCTAAGCGTTCGGCGAAGATAATTACTTGGTCGATAAGGTCCTTCCTCCCCGTTCCCCAATAACCCTCTTCGACTAGTCGTCTATTCATAATAGTTATTCATAGGGATCGTAGCCGTTAAATGAATCGCGGAAGGACGCGGAAAGACGCGGAAGGACGCGGAAGGACGCGGAAGGGCTTCGTAGTATACCTCGAAATTTAATTATTACGATCGAGCCCGTAGAAACAACACACGTTACAACGTCCCTCTTCCTCGTTCAAAGCGATCTTCCTTACGTGACTTTCCCTTTTTTTTTTTCTCACTTCTTTAGGATCGTTATTCAGCCGACGATCGATGTATACTCATTTAAACATTAAGAAATCAATCTGAATTAGGTAAAAACGGGGCCAACGAAGCCTTGAGCATTCGTCCATTAGTGATCCATACCGATTGGCATTCGCTTAAAAAAAGCAAGAAAAGGCACATAAATAAATTGAAGCGCAACGTTATAAAATTGTAATTAATATCAATGTTAAACGTCCAAGCAATTTATAATCTATCGTTACGCGTGAACGGGAGTTTCAAATTATTTTAAAATAATAATAATAATAATAATAATAATAATAATAATAATAATAATAGAATAAAAATCTGAATTAAGTCTCCGTGTTAGAGAAAACGGTTGCCAACTCGATCGCTTATAAAGCACGTGAAAAGTATTTTTTATCCAAGCGAGAGATCCGTGCAATTCAAAGGGTCGAGTCAAAGGTCATCAAAGAGTCGACGGGGCTAGCCGAGCTTGGCCATCCGAGCGTAGTTGTAACAATAAAATCCTTGTACGTACAAATAAATATTTCCTATGGGGGGAGGGGAAGAGTAATGTCATCGCTTGGTTGCTGGAAGGGCGTTTTGGCGCTGGCAGCGTGGAGCGGCGAATGGCGGAGGGGGGGGGGGGAGAGTCGGGGTGCGTGCCCTTTAACCATTTCCCGGGATCAGTACTGGGGTGGAAAAGGCCCGCACCCCGACAAAGGAAGAAATATTTCCGGCCGATTCTACGCTACAGATCTGAAAAAAATATTATTATTAATCGCGGTACAAATGAAAGGCGCATTAGTTCCCTTAGCCCCGGCCGAGCCTTCCCCGTGTGCGGTGCGCGTTACACAAGACCGACGACGCACGTGAAAACCGAGCATTGTACCGTCGAATCATTAATCTCCGGGCTTCGTATCATTAATAAAAGTATGCCATTATCCTGTCGTTCAATTACCGAAAATATTAATTACGCATTAATCAATTACTTTCAATTGTTATCATCATTACGTATTATATATATATGTATATATATATATAATTTCGATCCGAGACTCCGAGCTTCGTTAGATATTTTATTTTGAAAATAATTTTGCATCGGCTTGGCTCAGAACGTTCGATGGCTTTTAAAAAAATCACTTTTCCATTCGAAAATTTGTGATAAGCATTCTATTCGAAATGTGTATTACAGTCGATGTACGACGAGTTGTCTCCTAAAATTTTAAATTGTCACTCGATGTCCGTAATAATTTAAAACGAGCTACCGTACTTTTTCAATTAAAATATATCCATTGGAGATGTTTAATTAGGCTCTTAAAATATCTCCTGCGTAAAATTTTTTAAAACAATAACAATTCTTATGAAACTTCTCTGAACTTTCTTCGTTTATTTTATGACTTTCTAATGAATCCAAATAAAGGATAAAGTCTTAAGATCGAGCAGTTCTCAGGGATTAACCGCGATCTGGCAAACAATAACAATGGTACATGCAGGTAAGCTGTGCTATTTTATAATAATAAGGGTAATAAAAATAATTGGGACGATAGAAAGGGTGAGATTGTGTAAGTGCGAAGTTTACGCGAATAATGGGTTCGTGTGTGTGCGTGTGTAGCGGGGGGGGAGGAGGAGGAAATGCAATATACTCGGGTCAATGGGCATTGAGGGGCTGACAATGCCGGGTGATCAAATATTATCGAAAAGTGAGGATGGGATAAGGACGAAAGGAGTAAGTCAGACGTTGTATGGAGGAGGAGGAGGAGAAGGAGGAGGAGGAGGAGGAGGAGGAGGTGGAGGCGCCGACAGCTCGAGTAAGACATTATCCGCTTAGAGGGTGTTGAGCGCAGGAGGGAGATACGGCATTGTAATGAGTCCGACATACGCGGAGAGACGTAAGGAGGGATATCTATACTATCTGTCGGTTGATTGAAAGAATGGCGGAAGAGCGAAAGAGCGGAAGAGCGGAAGAGCCGCAGACTACGGCAGCTTAATAAAAGCTACGTAGCTTGATTGGCAATACAATGCCTTATCGAAACAATTAAGCGTTTGTTGCACACTTCTCGTATTACGAATGCGGCAGCCGGCATGCAAAACGACGGGATTGGCAGACAGAGAGAGACTCTCTCTCTCTCTCTCTCTCTCTCTCTCTCTCTCTCTCTCTCTGGGGCAGCCATCCTCGAGGATGGCTCATTGTTGGACAATGAGGAGGTCGGCCGGGGTTGGCTAGCTCGGATGATGCTCCCTGAAAATTGATATTCCATTTCGCCCTTCCTCGTTGCTGATTAACAATATCCTAATTGTGCCGGCCTCTAACCAACGATCTCCGTTATTTTTTAATGTCCGCAGCTGATCGACACAGGCTTGGCTGACGGAGCGACCGTCTCCGGGACGGAATGGCTTCAAAAAGTCCAAAAAGCAATGGATCCCGAGCTTGGAGAACTCGCGTATCGACTCGCTCGTGGCTCCACTCCCCCACTCCCCACTCCCCCCACACGCGCCGTACTAATTAATTAAAAACGCTCCTAACAAGGTGAATGATCGAGGGGATTTATCGTGGCCGGGCTCGAGGGATCGAACGGGAAAGAAATCCGTAGTCGGTCATTGAGTAATTTTCAGCCATTAGCTGTAAAGGAAGGGCTCTAATGAAATTAAATTTCTAAAGAAAAACCCGTAATATCTTATGATTAGGGGCTCGAAGAAGGTTATTTGGGGAGGAACGGGTAGGCAGGCGGGGTGCGGGGGCGTAGGGAGGGGGGATGGGTTAAGACGAGGTGTTGAAGAGCTCCGTTATTATTGGGGTTGAAAAAATGTGAGTCGGGATAATTGGCGTCGGGCTGTTCGGACGTACCTGGCACATAGGGGGCAGCCGGTTAATATGATGAAAAGTAGCCGTTGGCGGTCGTGGTGGAGGAGTAGGAGTTGGAGGAGTAGGAGTTGGAGGAGGAGGAGGAGGAGGAGGAGGAGGAGTAGGAGGGGTAGGAGGAGGAGGGGTGCGTTTTATCATCGATAAAATCAGTTATGCGGGCGAAGGAGGATAGGAAGCCGAGAAATGTTTGGCGGAGCTGTCGGGAGGGTCGGACCTAGTGCTAAATATTAATGTTTTCGAGGGGCGGACGGGATTGGCGGGGATACCTAGATCCGGAGCCCTGTTATCGGAGCGCGGCGGAGGGGTGGGAACGAGGCGGAGGAAAAATTTGAGGCGCCGTGGTTCCGAGAGGCCGGAAATTCATATACCGGAGGAATCCGGCTCCACGTCTTGAGGCTCACGTCTTGCCTCCTGGGATCGGGCCTTCCCCATGAATCTTGGATTTAATTAACCCCCGGGCGCGCCCGGCCCCGGGCATAAATTATCGTTAGCCTCGTCGCGGCGCATAGGCAGGGGGGAGGGGGGGGGACAGGATCGACGTAGCCTACCATCCGATCGGCAGGAGCTTTTAACATCTTGGAGCATTCCGAGGAGACGATAATGGAGGCACTGCGCTCTATCGATCCCTCCCTAACCGCGACCTTGCAAACCCAATCCCAATCAGCCGATACGAGCGTAGAGGCAACGAGTTAAGGTCCGTCCTCTAATGGCCGCACAATAGCTGTCGACAGACTCCTCCTGGCACTTGGAACATTTTTTTATCCGCATTATTATTTCAACGCGGCGAGGATTGCGGCAGAGGGGCGCAAGGGGCAGGGGGTTGGGGTCGAGGGGCGGCGAGGGGGGGGGGAGGGAATGGTGATCTTTAGGCAGGGAGTGACGTTGAGTATTAAAGCGTCGATCGTGAATGTGACGGTATTGAAAAATTCAGCCCCTCTCGTGTGGCAGGTCTAATGTAAAAAGAAAAAAAAAGAAAGAAAAAAGGAGGGAGAAAAAATATTACTCCATTTTCCCATGTCGCCCGTTCATACGGATATAGTCGACGCCGGAAATACAAAAGTTCGATTTATGTCTTCGCATGCATTACAATCTCTTCTTTTCTCCGCCTCACTCACACAATTTCACGCTTTTTATCAGGAGTCATCTTGTCTCCTTCCCTATTTATACTCATTCTGAGTTATTTAAATTTTTAAGAGCTCCAATATCAAATCCCGTGAGTATTATAAATAACAATGCCGATACTATCAAGATCATCTGGAAAATTAACCAGACAAAGTATGTTTCATAACATGATATTGTTTTGTCCAGGAAGACATTTACGTTGAAATAATTTCAACCGACCGATTGATTGGCGCGTCACTCTTACCCAACATTCGTTATTTACTCCTCCGACAATGTACGTCCAGTGTTAACTTCGCCTATTTTCACAACATATAAGCACAACATATACTCATTACAATCCCTAAATCTTCTCCTAATGATAATTCAACGATAACAAATGTTGAAAAACTAATTTCAACTACTGTAAAAAACGTTATTCTACAATTATTTGCAATAATTTCGCTGCTTCTTATCATCCCGCTCTGTCGTAAAACATCAAAATCTCCCTTTTCTATACAATTACTTGATACTTTAACACTTTTCTCGCCTCCATCGAATTTTTCGTCTAATTTTTCATTCCAACGAAATTATCGTAACAAAGTTATTTTTAAAATATAAGTTGAGTATACTTAAATTGAGTATAAATGAGAATATAAGTATAAATTGAGACTTGTACAAAATCCCAATACAGAGATATTTCATAAAACAAGCAGATTTTCAAATTTTCCGAATCGTTCGTGACCATAAAATCCTTTTACATCTATGCGCCGCGACGACAAATGTTCAAATCATTGAGAAGATTAATTAAAAATTGAATAATTGTTAAGATTCATATTCAATTGTTAAGTAATAAAAATTTCTATAATTAACTATATATATAATTCTATTGTTAAATTAATTTCAGACATTGTGACAATTTATTTATATTATAACAATTATAACGTTAGATTACTTGTAAACATTTGTAGTGATAATTATAAACAAATACATTATTTATTTCATTTTAAAACCTGCTGTCGATCTAATTATAAATGTTTCACGCGAAAAGAACATTTTATTTCAGACCCTGGATAAACGATTAACAAGATCATTTATATATTGATATAATGATATCACGATTAATCTGTTTATGTCTGTCTAAGAGCAACTCTAAATCGAAAATGTTTTTAAAATAAAAATTCTTTCTTAAATTTTTTCCAAAATATACAAACGAATGCATATACAAATTGCTTGGTTAATTATTAACATAAGACGTAGATCCGCAGATCATATTAGCTTCAATCCATTTCTATTTTTATATAATGTCAGAGTGAAATACAGAGAAAAGAAGACATATAAGAATATAAGCTTGTAGATGAATTATTAACAAACGTATTCCAAAAGTACGTAGATTCGCTTGTGAATTCACACGAATAATTAATTAATTCTTATCAACTTAATTCGCACTCGCGATGATAAATCCCACAGATCAGGGAAAATTTCATTTTTTTAAATAATACTTTACGTGTGCATAAGAAAAAATATTTAATTGAAACAGCAATCACAAACAGCAGACTTTTTTTTATAAACGATCAATTTTACAATCTAATCGTTTATTCATTAAAATTACTCATATTCATCTTTTAATCGACCAATTGAACACTCAGACTCATCAAAAACATCGCAACTAAACGATACAACGAATTTCAGTAATACAGCGAATTATATATTTTTTTTCACGCTCACGGTACTGTCAAAATCTGCTCAGTGTTCAAATATCACATTATGGAGACATTTTTTAAACTGAAATAGGTGGATCGGGGGGTTAACGGGGGTGGGAAATCGAGCATTCAATTGATCTTTCCGATTTCCTAGATCGTCACGTTGCTCTAGGTCATTCCAATACCCGGCCAAGTCAATCTAAAGATTTTCGGCGGACTTTTCACCAATTTTTCCTCTCACCTCGCCGATTTGTCACAATGTCTTCCCTTCCATTCGCATTGCCTTTACGCACCGAAAAACCAAATTTTCACGACTTTTCCTGCTCGACCCGAAACTCAAATTAACGCGTTTTCTTGCCCTTTTCAAGCATTTTTGGCGCATCTGAAGTCGAAATCAATCGATTTTCGACAAATACGGATGATTTCGGTGATGTTTTGTATCATATTCTGAGGTCGTAAATATTAACTTTTCGGGAATTAAGAGACGAATTGAAAAGGAGCAAACGACGCGCAATCGATTGGTTATGGAATCGTAGGCGAGAAATGAATTTAATTTGTTCCAATGTTTGGGCCGGATTAGCCCGCGGGTCGGGTTAGAGCCTTCCCCCCACCCTCGGAAGTCGAATATTTTTTTCCTCGAGCTAGCGACGCCGTTTTGATTATTATTATTAAGCTCATTCAATTAATTTTATTAAAGGGACAGAAAGAAAAGCACTTGAATAAAAAACATTATTAAATTGAATTTTAATTATTATTTTACTTTCCGTGCAATTTATGAAATAATGCGGTTGATATTCAACGTTAAAAAAGAAAATTTGTTCAATAAACGAATGCAAAGTTGTATTTACGCTAAATAATTTTTTATTCCAATTTTTTTTTATTCTCCGCATATCCGAAGCATTGATTCGAAAGTAATAATTCTAAATTACTAAAACATAATGTTTAACGCTCGTATGATTATCATTAAATTTTTTTAAGCTTCTAATCGCATATTATTTTATAGTTAAAACCACTGTGATGTTATAACGGTATTAACAAGAATAGGAATAATAAAATGTTTTCGAGTATGTAAATTCCTGCAGAATCGTGCAAATAAATTATGTTTGGTTATTTGTAAATTTACAAATTGATTGCGAATCGATCGCTAATATAAACATAAATTATTCCTTCCTCTTTGTTCATTTTTTCAATGAAATACATACTTTGTACGTGAAAATAAAAAATCAAAATTTTCCTTTATCTAGTAATACTATGTATTTTGGTAATATTTTTTTTCTCTTTTTTTTTTTAATGCTCACCCGAGTGCATTTTTACCCGAATGTGAAATAGAACCGCATAGAGTATGAATGATCTATTGGCTTACCTATTTTCTATTTCAATATTTTTTTCGTTTGACACTCTCGTCGATCATAGGTTCTAATTTTAAAAGTTATGTCGCCGACTAAAAAATTTCTGATTTATTAGAATGAAAATATTACGGTATTTAGTGTCTAGTTATTCATTTCGAGTACTCGAAACATTAAAAGGAAATCAAATATTGTACATAAATTTTTTTTTAATTTCAATTTTTTCTACCTTTATTTATTTTTTTTTTTTTTTTTTTTTTTTTTTATCTATACGTTGCAATTCGAGGAAAAAGTAAACGTTTCTATTGGCCAAATAATATCCAGACGAGCTTTTACAGCGCTATCGCTCGCTATTTTCCGTATTAGCCTATGTATGTTTTATCATGTAACAAAACTGGATTCAAGCAATAGAATATAAAAGCAGAGATGCTTTTATTAAATAACAAGATTCCCTCTGAATGCTCATCAATATAAAAATGATTCACGTAAGTTTTTCTGCTTTTCATAACAGAGTATTTTTTTTTTTTGTTTTTATTTTTTTTTTATATTGTTTTATAAGAACTTGTTCAGATAAATTAAATGTATACATTTTATGGGAAATAAGGAAAAATGCATTTGATATTCCTGTGAGGGTAGGGCTGCATAAGCCTTTTTATACGAGATAATTTAGTATTTGCTCTTTTGGAAATGCAGATTACATTAAAAAGTGAAGTAAGTATCGCTTAAAAGAAAAAGAAAAAGCGTTAACGTTTAGAAAGTCATTGTTAATATTGAAATAGTATTTTCATCAGAAAGCATATATAAATCCTATAGAGAATCCTATAGAGAAGGGGCCATAACGACTTGAAAATGAATTTAAATATTTTGCTGGAGTAATTTTGATTTTCATTAAAAGTATAAGAAGATTCTTAAACGCGTATTTAAATTAGAAGGGATATTAAATTTCCGGCTCAATATCGGCCGAATTAATTGTCATTGAATTTCGTGGATGAAATTTATAAGAGGAAGAAAAAGCGTCGCGGCAATGGGATCTGTGTAATTTAAAGGGAATTATTAACCGTGGAAGAGGGAGAATCGATCGCGTTCTCACGGGCTCGCGAGCTTTCGGCCCGAGAAGTTATTACGGAGGACAAGTGACAGCATTGCCTTACCTTACCTTACGTTACGTCACGTTACGTCGGCTATCCTCGACGGGAGGGCGGGAGGAGGCGGGAGGGGGCGGCTTCCGTCGGTCCAGCATAAACTATGCCGGTTGTTGAAGGGGCGGCGGGAAGGGACGGCGGAGTCGAGCGAGCGGCAAAGTCACGTGGCCGAGCGCATTAGGCATTCATTTATGCCCGATCGAGATATAAAGCTCTTGCAAAGTCGACATTTGTCGACCCGAAAGCGGGTACCGGGACTGCCCGGGGGGGGGGGCACGAAGACATTTGCCGAGCTCGGTTTTGCCATTGCATATGGCGGCGTATTGCCTGCACCCTGGCAACCTCATGCCGATCCCATTCGATAAGCTCCCGTATATCCTTATTTCTCTTACGGAGACACGAGCAGCTTCTCGCCTTCAATCCCTTCGCTTATTCGCGTAATTAAAAATTTTGTCAGACTCGGGCTTAATGGAATTTTTAACTCTGCCATTCTTAGATTCGTTTCGTTTCCTTTCCTTTTGTTTCGTTTCGTTTCGTTTCGTTTCCTTTCGTTTCGCGATGACCATCTTAATGACCTCGTAAACTTTAGTGCAGCCCCATCCCCCTCCCCCCCCATCCCTATGCCATTATTATGCCCTACGTATATTCTCTCTGTATTATATTAATATTGTAGAGCGCTCGCGCCTACATTTTATATTTCCCCAGTTTTATTCCACTTAGCCTCTATCCCAGTAACACGTTTAGCCCCATTAAAAAAAAAAAAAAAAAAAAAGAGGCAAAAACGCGTCTGTACTAATGCATTAACCGCTGTTCCATTATCAATCTAACGACTGACGTTACAAGCCTAATACTCGTATTTTAATACGACCGATCGTTTATAAAAGCGATTACTCGAATTATATTAATCTAATGTCCCAGTAATTACGTAAGCGCGTGTCAAATGTAAGCTCAGCCTGAGATTATGACATGCACAACTCAACGATATCAATAGAGAGTAACAAGAGTAATAATAAGTAGTGCTCGCGTGGAATCGAGCCTTCAATTACGAAGGATATTCTGATAATAGGCATAAGATATAGCCCTCGACGAGTACTTTTTATTCCACAAGACGACTGTCTCTACTCCAGTTCTCGACCGCATTTCGTTTGATTTCAATTTGCAACGCTGCAATGGAAATACGACAACAACGACAACAACGACAACAACGACAACAACGACAACTTTAGCAGCGAGTCTAAGGGGTAAAAAAGGGTAAAATATGGATGGTGGATAGGGAGGAAAGGATTTTTTTAATGAGCGAATAAGCCTCTTTCCTGAGACTGTCGCAGTTTTCTCAGGAAAAGCTGGCTGGATCATTGACGTAGCCTTTGTCAATTAAATAGCTAAAGAAAAAAAATCAACAGCCGGACGATTTGAAGGCTGATTGTTGCTAACTGGTGACCTCAAATGATCTTAAATAATAAATAACGGAGAGTCCGTTGGTTATTAAATTATATTCGGCTGGGCACGTGATTTACGTTTGCCAAATCTCTCCTTCCCTCGTAGGATTTTGTTGAATCTATTAGCCGATTGATCGCGATCGCTTAAATAATTCATCGTTCGGTAAGCCGTTAATTTTAGACGGAGTCTGCCTTTACGAGGTCGAAGGGCAGTAGCGGGAACCGTGCCGCTGGACCAGCCGCTGCCGCGCTTACTTTGTAAATATTTCAGTGTCCGCGAGCCGTTCGAAGAAAAGAGAGTGGGAAGAAAAAAATAATAAATAAATAAATAAATAAATAAATAAATAAATAAAAATAAATACTGTTAGGGATCGATCTTCCCTCGTAGGCAGATAAAACTTTCCTTTTCAATTTTCCTTTTCTGTCGGCGTAAGTACTCCTAACGAGGTGCCGTCGTAAAGTTACTCTCCTCGTTACGTATGCCCGACCAAGTTATTTATGCCCAAGTTACAATACAAATTGGGCCGTTCGTTGTTCGGTTTAAGGTATGAGGCCGTTCGATGAGGTTGTTCGCTCTTAAATTAAGACAACTGGCCCCGGCCTCTGATTTATCCCTTCTCTCCTTTCATATCCGATTCATACTTTGTTATTATCAGTATTATTATTATTATTCGAATGCTTCTTCGTTTATTGCTCTTCTCGGAAGCTCTCATCTTAATGTCTCTACTTTGGCTATTCAAAAGTCCCGTTGCCTTTTTAATTGATAATTTATAACGACCGGGGGCGTAAATCTTTAAAAAAAAATCTTTAAAAAGAATCCTTACCTTCATTCTCTTCGATCTAATTTTACGACCGAAAAAAAAACAAAAAAATCTATATACATATGTACTTCTTCTCGTATCATCGTGTGTTTGATTCGTTTGAGCATTTTTTACAATAAGAAGTTCCTATTGTAAAAGCCGAGGATTATCTTATTATCTATTATGGATTTAAAAAGTATAAGCCGAGAGAGAGAGAGAGAGAGAGAGAGAGAGAGAGAGAGAGGAGCTTAGTGGAACCACGATAGTATTGATAGTATTGATTTTATAGAATTAATCATTCAGTGAATATTTAACTAAATCTAAAGTAGCGATTGCTTGTTATTTTTTGAAGGGATACTCTAAAGTCATAAAAATTTTAAAACCATTAAAATTTAAATTAAATTAAAGTGCTTTAAAAGATTTAACTAGGATATGTCGGCCATAGTATTAACTATAGTATTAACTTTTCAAAAATAATTCGTATTGGCCGATACGAACTTTGTCATGTTAATCAGTTTTATTCTACTCAATCAAAATTTTATATTTTCCAAGTATTTCAAGCCGCTCGAATTTATTAAAAAAATATATATATATATATATATATATAATTTATTCATTTATAATTAAGAGGATTAATTTCCGTTATTGCGTGAAAACGTGGCATTAAATAAATGAATTTTATTTGCTAATGAAGCTTAATGTTAAGGTCGGAATATAATAATTTTTCGATACAATTTCAAAGATTGTTAATAAACTAAGGGCGGAGACGAAAAGTTCTGACTTTTTTTTTTTTTTTTTTTTTTTTTAAATAAAAAAACTGGCTCATCAATGAATTAAGCAGTTGCAATTAATATAGCCCTTGAATTAATATGCATTTGGCATGGGGTCGAGTTAAGAATTGTTGAAAGGTGGAGAGGGAGAGAGAGAGAGAGAGAGAGAGAGAGAGAGAGAGTTTGACAGGATAAAGGAAAAGCGGAGTTTTCATAGGCTTGGCTTCGTTATTGTAATAATGAAATTATTTGTAGTGTGTACGTTCCCATTTCGATGCAAATCAAGGGATATTAAAAAAGACGCAATCGATCAGACTGTACGCGGTACACGTGGATTTGGCTAAAATGGCTCGGTCCCTCTCTTTCTGTAACTGGAAAGGATGGAAGAGCCGGAGGAAAAAGGGCGAAAAAGAAAAAAAAAACACAAAACGCAGTAGCGAGGGGAGCGGTGTCGGGGCTGCTGATTTTCAGCAACTCGACGAATCCAATGCAGTTCTCGCGTGCAGGGGATGAGGAGCGCGGGACCGACAATGCATTCGTCAATGAAACTGCACCGCTCACGTTGACGTGTGCAATTGAGGGGTTGATCCGCCGTAGCCCGTCCCACTCCTGTCGTTTACAGCCTTTTTCATTCGCCAATGTATAAACTGTCAGACGTGACGGCGAGCTTTAAATAGACAATCCGAAGCCTCGGCCGGGATCGCGAAAAAGAAAAAAGAATAGAGAATCCCCCGTCCCCGACCCCCCCCCTTCCAACCGATGGCTCCTCTCCGATCCCGTCCCTGTTTGCGGAGGGCTGAGGGGCCGGAGTAAATCCTCCCGACGCGCCTTAGTCCGAGACTTTTATTAAATTGCATAATGGAATTAAAATGGTCAGAGTGACGTCCTCGAGGGCTGAGTTCAGTTGTCGCGTCGCGTTGGCTTAGGCCGCTCTCTGTTCGGCTCGGCTCGACTCGGCTCCACTCCGCAGGCCTCCGCACCACTCGCCCTTCGAACCCCTCTCGCTCCCCTCTCAACGCCCGCCCATTTATTTGTTATATAACGAGAGTATTAAGGGACTTTTTATAACGTGCGGCTAATCTCTGGAGGGGCGGGCGGGGGGGGGATTGCTTATCAACAGCACCGAGTAATAATAATAATAATAATAATAATAATAATAATAATAATAACAATAATAAATAATAGATAATAACAATAATACCGCGATGGTAGCTTCTCATAATTCTTACGATTCCGATGTTTCTTCAAATATAAGATTTCACGAGCCCGAGATGATATATTACCGCCTTTAATGCCTTCTAAGCTCATAATCTTTTAAGAAAAGACTCATTTAAAAAAATCCTTAGGGAGCCGCACGTTCAACCTGCTTTCCCTTATTAATAGTATACAACGCTCTTGCGACAAATCTTCCTTTTACAATTTGTATTTCCAATTACATTCCTTTCTTACCTTAACCTGCTTAATCCTGCCTGTCTTACGTAGTTTTTTTTTTTTTTTTTTTTTTTTATACACGCCCCAACGTAATCCGCGCTACACTTGCCACACAAGCGCACACGCACGCTCCCACGCGTATGTATACGTGTAGTAGATTAAGGACTTTGCTGTAGCAATTAACGACTCGCGACTCCGATATAATATAGATTTTCGCACGCGAAGCCAGACAAGAGCAGCCTGACGTTGAGTCAAAATATTTTTGAATTATTTTTATCCTTTACATCAAACGAATGTGTCGCTTATATAAATATTTACTGATTAATTGCGAAACTATTAAGCGTTGAGCTTTACTTTTTTTTTTTTTGTAAATATTGAGACCACAAATGCGACTGTAATAATTTATGCTTTGAAAGTCTGTAGGAGATACGTCAAATGAACATTTATAAATCCTACCACTGGAATGTTTTTAGAATAGAGGAAAAAAATCTTCTTATGCTACTGGGATCTATAATTTATTTGTAGTATCATTTAAGCTACTGCGGACAGATTTTTCAATACATCGACACACTCATTATATTATCATTTGATTACTTCAATTTATTGTCGATTTTATCACATGTTGCAAATAAAGTTACGTGAAAATATTCTCGTGAGATATTCCTTCTACTTTTTCTTGAAAATTAAAGTTTATCTTTTTTTTAGAACCGCTGTCGGCCTTTCGAAGTTTTATTTTAAGTTTATATTATATTGAAAGTTCATTGCTCGCAAATAAAGTTTTATAGAAATTGACTTTATCAGAGATTTTCTCAGGCACATTTTACCGTTATTCGCAACAATTTCTCTCGAAATGATATGCTGAATTATTTCTCTTACAAACGCATATTAAATAAAATCGACAGAAGCGCTACTCTTACGCCGGCAAATCAAGAATATCATATTAAATTTATAAAAATTATACAAAATCCGATATCCTTGTAATTTGTAGGCAAAAGACAATTTACTCGTTATACTTTTTATTGGAATTTGTAATCGAAATGGATAATCTCTTGTTTATGAAGGATCATGTCACGATTCAGTTATTATTGGACGTAGAATTCAGTAAGAACACGACACGTGGTTTCATAAACTACGTTATGGATCAAGCAATTTCTTTCGTCTATCAATTGTAAATAGATTTGACGTAAACATTTAGATAGTTTTTGTTTTTATTGTAATATTAAGATCTGATTTGTCTGGAATAAGAAAGAAAGTCTACGCATTGAAGATATAAAAAGCAAAAGGAGAGACGGGAATGTGATAGAGATCCGATTTTGAGTGTCGATGAGATGAGTTAGAGCTGGGAATCTCGGAAGCTCGGCACATGATTGGGAGGATCCATAGATAAAAGCTGACATTAGCCGCGTGGCGATATAAGCTCTGACCGAGCGAGTTAAGATCTTGTTAGCTAAATCGATGCCCATCATCCCTGCGCTATCAAGTGCAGGAAAATAAACTCGAGCTGCTTTCTTAACATAACGTGGCTCATAATTATTTATTACATCTCGCGCTTTCGAGGAAAGACTGGCGTCGGGGGGGGGGAGGCACGCGACCGTGGAATACCAATACATCGCTAAAGATGAAAGTTATTTACGCGGAGGCCTACCTCAGGTAAGCTCAAGGCCGGCTTTGATAGATAAGGAGGAGCGCTCGCCTGTGACTCGGGCTCGATATCATTACGCGTTACCCTCACTGATTAACACCTAGCCCTCGTTAGACGTACATCCCGACCCTCGTCTTACTCCGACTCCCCGAGTACTCCATTCGTGCGCTTATTTGTAACGAGTATCTACATACGGATAATTCCTAATGAATAAACCCTTTTATTTAGTCGAGCCCCGTGTTGTCACTATGAATATTAATCCCAATAGGGCTTTAGCAGTCGCTATCGACGAGATTCACTTCTTAATAAAAAAAAAAAACAAGTACTATTTTACGGAATAAATACGAGCATTTGGTATTTGAATTCGGGTATTTAGGAAAGGCTTGGAAATTATTTAGCTATAATCAACGATTTCCACTGGAAAAGGAAAAGGCAGATGAATGCAATAGAGCAGCCGATTAAAATTACGAATTCATCCGCAGATTCTGAATACTCAGGCCTCGTGAAATTCATGCGTACAGTATATACTTTTTAAATATGGTTTAATGAACGTGAAAGAATAGAGAAAGAGGAGCCGGAGTAATCAATTCAATGTCCATCAATCATGGCTCTCGCAATGTTCTCAATGTCCTTTGGATCTTAAAGCCAGCAGACTATGGCTTGCGTAAGCGAGGCGGACTCGAATCGCCAGTGTATTTAGTAAAAAGAATATAAAAAATAGAAAATAGTAAAAAGAAAAAGGAAAAATGAAAACTGAAAATAAAAAAAAACGTTGCCGAGGCCGAGGGAATTTTCACTTTTATATAATTACGGCGAGCCGTACTTGTCGAGAGCCGCTCGCGTGTAAAGAATATTCGAGCCTGCCGTGGATAAGTAGTAGTACTCGGGGCATGCTGAGGGGGTGGGGTGGGGTGGAGGCTTATTTAAATTCCGCAGCGAGTGGCAGTGGAAATCTTGCGATTGACAGACGCTGAAATCATTTTTCCGTTGAGCTATGGAAGGCCAGGAAACGTATTCGAGGGCTGTCGCGACATGGGAATCGATGGCAGTCGATGGCAGTCGATGGCAGTCGATGGCAGTCGATGGGAGTCGATGGGAGTCGATGGGAGTCGATGGGAGTCGATGGGAATCGATAAAGCTTCTCTCCTCGATCACTGTGATCTTTCATGCCGCATTCGAAGCTCCGGGTACAAGCAGAGTAGCACGAAGAAAGAATAGGAAATCGCGCCTGGCTGATAGAGCGAGGGGGCGCGGAGGGAGACGAGGGCAGTGATGATTCGGCTAAATGCTCTTGCCCTGAAATAGCCGTCGTATGCACAAGTCGGAATTAGTTATTTTCAAAGCAGCTCGCTAGCCTATAGTACAGATTTCAATACCTAGGCACGCGAGGGACATTGATCAAATCAAATAAATCCACGTAAATATTGTACTTGCAAGATTGTGGCACTTAGCGAGAAGGATTCAGGTCATAATTCAAAACTTACGTGTAAATAATGCGTATAAATGGCCACCCCGAACTTCCTTACATTTTATTGGGTTACCCAACCAGTTATTATCTATTATTCGTGATTGTAGGGCTTACGTCTGCGAAAGGCCTATGATATTGTGAATACTTGATAGTACTTCGGGTTGTGGTCGGATTGGGTGAGGGGTGAGGGGTGAGGGGTGAGGGGTGATCACCAATCAATAAAGATCTTGCGGGAGCGTTTTAATGGAGTCCTTGAAAATTTGGCGGCGGGCACGAATCCGCGCGGAGGTTATTGGGGTCGGTTGGTCAGTTGGTCGATCGGTTGATCGGTCGGTCGGTCGGTCGGTCGGTCGGTCGGTCGGTCGGTCGGTCGGGACGAGAGACACTCGCCGTCGACTTATCCCTCGGCCGCGGACTTTCCCGAGTCGAGAGTCGCGAGAGGCCAAGAAAAGCGGGCGCCAACGTCTCTGGGCCGCGAAAGCTCGGCTCGTCTGGTGACGGTGACCGGTGATGCGGTAGGGTGGGGTGAGAGGCGGAGGGCTTCCGAAGGGTCAACGGTCGGGGCGCATCATCGGCTTTGAAAATAGGCCCCCGCGGGGTAGCCTATTCGCGATTAATTCCACCGGATTCCCGGAGCCGTTGGCCAGTTGTTATTTTCTCCGAGAACGATCCGAGTCCGACGCGTCTTGGTCCCCGTCGACCCGGAGCGCTCAAGCTCGCCCCTACCCTTCGTAAAAATATTATTCTATCGGCGAGATCGAGCCTGCGCTCCAGCCGCGTAAATTAAAAACTTTACGAGGCCCATTTATTCCGGGAGCGGGTTGGGGGTGGGGGTTGGGGAGGGGGGCAAATTTAATGGCTCCTCTCCATAGCGTCTAATATTACGAATCCGCTCGAGGCATTCGAGAATTCCATAAACTATTATTCGAATTCTATCGACGATTTATCGCCCTTATTTTTATTCCGTGCCACTTTCCTGCCACTATGAGCTCCCCTTGCCTCTCCATCCCCCGACCCGCCGCAATCGTTCTTATTTACAAGGCTTCGAGGCCTAGTAAAAGTCTTGCCATCGGCTCGCGATCGTGGATTAAGCAATGGATCGAGCCGGGAAACCAAAGGACGCGTTGACAATCGAGCGAATTCTTTCTTCGAAAATGTCATAAATGCCCTTGAAAAGCCAGGGTGACGTATTGTCGTCGGTAAACATCGAGATTACGATTTGCCGGGACGCATAGGGGTGCGGAGGGTTGACTCGAGGCAGTAGATTCGAAATAAGCCGCGATTCACAAATTTTCCGGATCATCAATTCCCCGGGCTTCCATCGCTTTCCAAAATGAGATTCCTCTTCTCAATTACAACATTCCCCGCTCCACCCCGCTCCTCTCCGCTCCTCCCCCCCAAATCCACCTCCTACCCGTCGCCGACGTAACTTGCAACGCGCGCTGCACCGCCTAAGCTTTCAATTACGCGTCCTTTTATTTATCCAAGTAAGGATTCGGCGCTCAACCGACTGCTGATTGTAAGGGACGACGCGTACGGGGAGCGGACCAAGGGCGGGATCGAGAGATCCCGAGTCTGAGGGGGGGGGGCGCAACGATCGTCCGTCACAATTATTCACGCTCACGATGCGCCTATACGGAATTGTAAATTTGGCGCACTTACATCGATCTTTTACACGCAATGATCTGTGCGCTAGTTGTGGGGTAGCGAATCGAGGCGGTGGCTCGAATGCCCCCCACCCCCCCCAATCCGCTCCCCGTACGCCAGCCAACTGTTTCCCCCCTTCGTACGGAAGCCGAATAAATGCCGACAGATTCTTCCAACTCGAGCGTCCAGACTCCGAACGGACCCCATTGGCTGCAACGCGATCGATCCATCGTCCATTGTTGTTATTATTATTATTATTTGTTGTTGTTGTTGTTTTTGTTTTTTTTTATTACTGCTAGATTTGGGGAAATTGCTGGATGATCGACTGGAGTCTTGGATGATCGACCGGGGAGCCTGGAAGCGATGTTACGAGCTAATGAGTAAAATTGAAAGGGCCAATGAGTAGTAGAGGATCGTAGGGGGTTAGGGCGAGGGGGAGAAGAGAGGAAAAGTTTGTTGGAAGCAATTTAGCGGTAGGGGCCTGTATTGTCGGAGCACATGGGTAGGAAAAGTAACGGCGGGAGGCTTTGACGCGAGTCCTTTTACCGAGGGGGCGAGAGTACGAGGTCCGGGTGGAGCCGTCTTTGGCCGGAGTCTAATGAGAAAAATCAGACGCCGGTAATCGTTGTCGGACGAGCTCGCAATTATCCATTAAATTTGAACATCAAACGCAGTGTAGTTTTGTTAATCAACAGTAATCAGAAGCGGAAAGACGCACGTCCCTTCCACTCTGGACCATTTCCCTTTCCCCGTCCCTTTCCTTCGCGCCGTCCCGCATCCTGGGGCAACGTTATCGCCATACGACTCTCGGCCAGGCAAGTTCGCGTCTGCACTACGAAGCGATTAAATCCCTCCCTCCCCTGCGGTGATGCTGCGAGCGTCGGCAGAAAGGGTCAGCTGCCGGGGCGCGTATTTTCGAAAGCCCGTGGCGGCCGTGTACCGTCCAGGGGAAGACCCCGGGACTGCGTGCGAGCCCTCGCCGTCGCTTCGTTCTTTTTCGTCGCCCCTGCCCGCCCCCTCCCTAACCCCGGCGGTTCCAGCGGTTCCGAGGCTTCGCCGGATGCACTGCGACCTGTCGGCCGCATGTTTTCGATCCGCGCCCTCGCCTCCTCGCACCCCAGCCTTCGTCAATAACTCGTCACCGTGCATCCGCGTCGATCCTCTCCGATCCTCTCGGCAATAGCGCGCTCGTACACCCGCGCCGGCCAGGGTCGCGCATCAGCTCCCGCACCTCTACTTCTAGTAAACTTGACGCCGGCCATGAATCATCCGGAATTAAAAATCTTGAATTTCTCCCTAGATCCCAGCACCCTGACAAACGGCCCTTTATTTAACCTTTGCTTCGCTACTGTTTCGAACTATTGCGTCATTAAGCTCGCCACCGGAGCCTCATCGCTTTACTTTATCTTTCGCTTCGAAGCCGCGGTTTCCTTCCGACCCCTCCCCCCCCCACTCTACCAGGGCATCTTTTCGTCCGCCTCCGTAGGCCGCAGTAGCGAGATCTAGCGATATCGCGTCGATTCGACGAAGCTCGGACCTTACCTCGTCCACGTCGTACTCGCGAACGCATCCGATCGCTTTGACGGATTTAACGGCATTCCTATGCACGTTTGTCTAGGTGTCGGGTTACTTTGAACGTTCGGCTATGTCATGATGAAATAGTTTGCTCAACATCGATAAGCGAGTGTCACTTGGCTTGCGCTCTCGTTTGCCAAACTCCGTTTTATTATAATGAATATTCATGGGACCATTGATTCTATTTGCGCAACAAACAAGGGCATTCGGGATTCGGGATTCGGGATTCGGGATTCGAGATGCGAGATGCGAGATTGGAGCCTTAAAGGCCTTAGAGCCTTAGAGATTCGCATTCCGAGGCCAAACGTAAGAGATACGCGAGAAGTTCTCGGTATCTCCTCTACCGAACCGACCAATTCATTCGGCTACATAATAGCTTTTGTACAAGAGATCGATGCCATTCCGCGACTCCTTCCCATCCATCCAAACTTATTATGCAATAATTACGTTTCCCATACATGAAATTTTCACTTAAACTTCAATCGTAATCATGAATAACTCGAGATATTCGATAATATTATCTTCAAATGATAATAAGCGATAATACATAGCTCGCTAATTGTAACTTATGTCTTTAAAATATCCCCTCATATTATTGAATATATTAATTCCACGCAGTTATTCGGATTACGTAAGTAACGTAATATTCAGAGAATCGAACGAAATACAAATAATTGAGCACGGATTCGACATCCCGAGTCTTTACAATAATTATTAAATATTATCGCTCATTGTTTTTATTTATACTACTACTACTACTACTACTACTACTACTACTACTACTACTACTACTACTACTACTACTACTACTACTACTATTACTACTATTATTACTATTATTATCATTATCATTATCATTATTATTATTATTATTATTATTATTAATAGTATTATTAATATTGATCGCGGTCGCTGTCGTCGCCGTTATTTAAGGATACGGTCTCTCGTACAAAGTGCGAACGTTACGTTATTAAGTTCAATATAATTAGGAAGAGAGAAAAAGGTAAAATTTAAATTCCGGCTACGTTAGCTCCTCTAGCCTCTTACTACGTATCTCATTTCCTCGTAATAACCAGAGAATTTATTATGTTGGATATTGTAATACACGTACGTCCCAGTCATTTTCGATAATAAATACCCGATTAATTAATAATAAAATAAATTACTAATTTTATTAAAGTAACTCGTGCCCGCGTTATTTATAAGCCATTTTACGATTTATTAATTTTGAAAATGTTATGTAAGCTTAAAAAATAAACGGCTTTTTCATGTTATTTTCATCAAAGCACAATGGAAGCTTAAACATTATTGATATAATTAACCGAAATATAATATTAATTAAAATCAAGCTATCCTCTACCCTTGTAAATCTCCGCCTTTATCGTAAATGAAATTAAAAGGTAATAAAAAAAAATCACTCAACCCTTATCCTTTGATCATTTTCATTTTTAAATACTTTGAATTCTAATGTGACGTGTATATATATATATAGACTATTGGAATAAAAATTAATCCAGATGGTATCGCCGTTGCCCACAAATCGATATCTTATTAACGAGCTCAGTTTAACAAGCTCTAATTAATTTATTGAGCTTGAGAAACTTGTGAGAATTTCGGTATTTCTCATCGCGTATGTATGCTCATAAAATTCGGTGTCCAAATAATTTCATCTCCCACCACACGCGCACGCGCATATCAATGAATGCATGTATTCATTGATATGGCTCGACGAAATATTATTTATCACGCCAAGAAGGTATCCCGTGCTCTTTCCGTGACACTCGGGAGAATGGCCAGATGAATGGTTACTTTCCTTTTTGTGCAATTGTTTCTTCGTGCATGTAAGAGAGTCGAAAAAGTGTTTCCGGTTTGTAAACATAAATGTTGCTCGCATAAATTGAGGCGCGAATACGTATTATTAATGTCTTCGCTTCTTTCCCTGTATTTTTCCCTACTTTTCTATAGCCTCACGCTTATATTTTATAGGTATCGGTAATATGTATTATAAATTTGAGCTCCGTATGGGTATGGCAATGCAGGGAAAACTACAAGGTCATGGAATATTAATAGATGCAGAGCCTGAGAAGAGCATTTGCCATGACATAAGCCTGATTTATTAAGTTTGTGAAAGAAGTCACAAAAGTTTCTTTGATATCGCTCTGCTAGATTTCCATTTAAATTTAAAAGAAAAACATTATGTATCTGTCACATCAACACACAAGTTCCATCTGCTCGAAACTTTCAAGTAGATATATAACTTTGAATATTCATGCTAATTATCTCAAATGACTCTATCTAAAATAATTGAAGGAATAATTTCACTAAAGATATAAGCCGGATGTTTAATTTCATTTTTAAATTCTAAATTCTATTCAAGATTTGCGTAACAAACTTTTCAAACTGCATCGCCTCTCAATCATAAATGAGCATAATTTTTACCAATACATTCCAGGGATATGTATTTTCGAAAAAATATATCCTTAGCGCACGTATACGTACAGCGATCGACGGTACTACTTACTCCTGTTTATTACATAATCTCTGGGAGAGTAACTGTACAACTAAACGAAAGGAATTTTGCGATTGTGTTTCATTAGATTGTAGATTTAATGAGATGCACGAAGGCTGTTATTTATGTATTATTAGAGTAGATATTCGGTATGCAGTTGGATAAAATGGACGGCCTTTTAACAACCTCAATAATATTCTTCGTAATTCATCATTTTCGTCGCAAGTATTATTTCTCTTTTAATTAATTAATTTTATTATCAAAATAAGGATAGAAAATATTTGTAAATTCACTTGAATTGCGAATGTTGGAATAATTATTAGAGAGGAGGAATGATTTTAAAGTTAAAATACATTGAATGAACGAGTACAAGGCAGGACGCGTGATCGGCAAGTCGTCGAAAGTTATGTAATTGCTTGTCTTAGAATGACTCGGTCACGGTGTGTATGAGGTTATTTAGCATTGAAATATTCTCGTTTTCGAGAGCTTGACTCTGAACAATTACATATTAAATGAAATTGGTTGCTACGTATGAGAAATTCTGAAGACTGCGGACTTCACGTCCGCCAAGGTATTGTTCCAGGCTACGGAAAAACTATATGGAAAAACCGCTATAGGAAGCCTCGACGGAAAATTTATGGGTTCAGGAGAGAGGAGAGAGGCGAGACACTCGACACTCGACACTCGACACTCGACACTCGAAGCAGCAGGTATTTAGCGTCATTTAGTAAGCGATTGCAAATTTTGCCAATACTACTTCTTGCGAGGAGCGGGCACAAAAGATTCATTGTCGCTTACGAGGAAAATGACAAATAATAACTGCGGGAATATGAAAAAGGCGGGTGAACAAAGCCTGGGGGGAGGAACGGATGAAGGATCGAAAAGTCGAATGGAACGTTTTAAAATAACGAATTAAGCGACAGAGCGAGTCGAACTTGCGGAGCAAATTACGTTCTCGGCTACGCGAGCAACAACTTTATCTGCCTAAGGACTAATTTATCCGAGGAATCTTAAACAAAATACAAAAGCAATCGAAATACGCGTGTAATAAAGTCGTTGAGATAAATTTTCTATTAAAGGTTATTGGTTATGCTTAAGTCCCCTGGCTTTTATGAAATTGAATAATGCATTTTGCGAGATGCACGAAGAAGTGCACGAAGAAGAAATGCATGAAGAAATGCATGAAGAAATGCATGAAATCCTTGCTCGTGGATCAGTCAAGGCTTTATAATACGAGCGATTGGATAGCAACCTCCGCTCAAATCACAGGGAATATTTAATTTCGTAATAAGAATCCGCAGCGAATATATAAATGCTCTTATCTATTTAAATTAAAATACTTGCTTAAAGTTAAATGAGTTTAAAGTTTCTTGGAGGGATTCTCGATGAAATTATCCGTGGGCAGTTGGGACAAGCTAATTTTTTTACGAAAATAATATTTCTTTCTCGACGATTATCAATCGCGTCGTCGCGACGATTCCGGGGAATTTTTTTCTTTTTTTTTTTTTCGCAGCTCCACGCAACGTGCTTGTCGATAACAAGGGCGAGCGCTCTCAAGAGCGAGAAAAATGCGCGAGTGCATATGATTTGTATGTGTATGAGGTGGGGCCGCTCGGACGACCGTTGTCTGGGGTGGTGCAAGAGGTCAGAGGATAAATCTGCAGAAGCTATAAAAAGGGGGATCCAGGACACGAGTAGACTGATATCTCGAGTTTTGAATAATTCACAGACGAGAGCAAAGGATAATTGTATTCATGCAAATATGTGGGTGAAAGGGTCCTCCGGAGCCGTAGCCGCAGTCGGAGCCGCAGTCGGAGCCGCAGCCGCAGCCGGAGCCAGAGCCTCCATCTTTCCAAAGGATGCCCGATTAGATAAAAAAAAAAAAAAAGGGCGGCCGAACTTGTCGGGCCAGTGTTGGCCGAGTCGTGTTCCTTAGAACAAAGCGAAAAATCGAAGCGACGCCATGTTCCAACGGGAGAGCCGCCTCAGACGCCTCATTATAAGCCGCTCATTGTTTTTTGCCTCCATTTTTTTCCCTCATCCTCAGATGTATATTTATAATTAGCATTTTGAATAGGTCAGAGCTGTTTTATAGATGTCTTTGGCTCAACCCGAGACTTGGCTCGACTCATTTCTACATTAGCAATACCTTGTCGGATCATTTTATTTATATATATATATATATATATACATATAAACGACCTTCGAGTACTCCAAAGAACCTGGATTACTATGGAATTAAAGGGAAAAATCTATGGCTATTTCGTTACCAAGGCCTCGACGATCCTCCGCCGATTCTTGATAAATAAAAAGGGATCATTTCTCTAGGAGTTCGTGTATACGACTCCAACGGATACTTACCTGTAGCTCGACTATCAGCAGGTAAGCCAACCAATGTACTTGAAAGTTATCAGTTGCACACAATCTGCAAAGAGCTGCTGGAGCTGTTCTATTATAATTTATGCACGAGCCATGGAATATTAGCGGAGGATCGTTCCTAAGTTCGGTTAAGAAATTATCGAATAAGAGTTTCTGCAAAAATATTTCTGCCACGATCTAAGATACGATCGAATCGCTTAGTCACGCGCATACGCATGGCAAATATTAATTCGAAATCGATGGCGAAAAATACAAGCTCACCGCGCTACCTCTTGCATTATATAAGAATATCGTATGGGAGGCGGGGCGGGGGCAACGAGAGGAATTAAGAATATTTGGACTATCCGCCAAGGTAAAGGAAAGGTATAGCGCGTACTTTGAGCGATTCGAAGCTGCGGCTTATACTCGCTAAGTATAAACGCGCATTCTTCTGGCTTTTTTTCTTTTTCTTTTTCTTTTTTCTTTTATTCTTCGGCAATTCATGCGATCGAGAATTTCCGTACTTGCACTTGAACGGGGCGAGCGGCGCCGTCGCATAGTAGAGTCGCCGCCCTCAAACCAATGATCTTCCTAACGAAATACCTTATTACTTATTACGTATTGTTTATTATTAGGGAAATGTTGGTATTGAAAATGATAGAGATTGAGGAATAGGGGATAGGGGTAAGGGTAAAGGGGACATAATATTTCAGAAAGAACGAGGATGACGATAACAGCAATAGCAACAAGAACGAAAATAATAATGACAAGAGAATGGCTAGCGAAGGTGAAACATTTCGCTTTAATTACTTCTCGGGCAATTTAAGTTATTATCTGGAGGATCGTGTACACACGACACACACAAGATACATAAATTATCCCCCGAAGTTAACAAAGCCATCGTAATTAGCCCACTCCAGGTTGAGCCGTACGTCGGCCCGGAATTCATCAGTCATCAATCATATTAGCTAATCTCCGAAGAGTTGACCTTTTTTGCGCTCGGCAAGCCGCCCGCATATGCAAAGTACCGCGTCGGGGAGCATATGCACTCCCTTCTGTTTTCTATCCCCGCGGCCCGGGGACGGTGACGGAGGGTGGGCGGAGGGGACATTGGGAGATTCCCCTACGATTAAATCCAAACACAACCTCCGAGGGATTATCTAAATTGCTTCGCGAAATGAATTAACGCCATTCATCGGTTATGAGCTATTTTCGTCTCTCCTGCCAAGATAGAGAGAGAGAGAGAGAGAGAGAGAGATGGGGAGGGGGGGCTGAATGGGCGAATGGGTGGATGGGTGGATGGGTACATGGGCGGGACGGACTTACACCGATAGGGATTCCTGGCTAGCTGGGGCATCGCTAATCCACCTCACGCGAAGCATCGCATGCGTCTGCCCCGCGGCTCGCCACCGTCTCCGAATACTCTCTCTCTCTCTCTCTCTCTCTCTCTCTCTCTCTCTCTCTCTCTCTCGAGTCTGGGGATATTTGTATCGGAAGCTCCTGGAAGAGAGCCCTCTCCGACCGAAGCGTCGATATATATATATATAGTGTGTGTGTGTATTTTTTCAATTAAAATTACTCACTACGAACATCTGCATAATCTAGGGATACTGTAAATCAGCAGCTGCTATGGCCGAGCCGAGGGTTTTAGCCCTACCCGTAATAATAATCACTTTTTCCCGCCTAAATATTATTTATTCCCTATGGATTTTTAATTATACATATACGTTTTGCGCCACGGCGCCCTTCCCCGACTGTTTTATTCAACGCGGCCTAATTCGCTTTCTGCCGTGCTTACCGAACTGCATCTTCTTCTCCTTCTCCTTTCCCCTCTTCTTCTTCCTACGCGCATGCGTGGAAGCGAGAGCAGGGACAGATGAATTAAAATTTTAGAATTTTATTCCACATTGAACGTGTCAGGACTATTATCAATCTTTAATGACCCGCTAAATATTAACTCGGTCGAATTCGTAAATACCTCTCTCTCTCTCTCTCTCTCTCTCTCTAACTCTCTGTCTCTGTATCTGTATCTGTCTCTGTCTCTCTGCATACCAACAGGAGCTTATAGGAAGCGACTGAGCCAGCCGTAAATTGTCGTGCAAAAGCACCGGTCCCGTGAAAATTTCAGCCTCCAATCCATTCGAATTCTAAAATAAATTTAATTTACCTGAACAAATTCTTAGCCCAAAAGTACGGCACGCTTTCTTATAATAAATTCCGAGATGAAATACGAAGGCAAACAATCTTTATGAAAATACTTGTTTAAGTCATTCGCTGAGTACTCGGCTGTAATGTGTAATTTCCCAAGAGCCAAGCTTTAAGATAAATATTATTAATTCGTCATCTGTAGGTAAATGTGAGCCGAAAATTATTATTTCAAAAATTCCACGTCTAAATTATTTATTACGCACCGGATAATAAATAATACAAAGTACGTTCAATTAATTCTACCGATACACGTAAAGTAACGAATTCGCGCCTACGAATGTTAAAGGTATAATTTATTCTCATCCCGAATACTCTAAGCTATATTTACAAATATTCAATGTTAATTGCAATATTAAATTAAATATAATTATAATTGAATGTTATTAAATATATATTCACAGTCACAAATGGCAAGCAATCTAATTAATTTATTTTATCGCTAGAGTACGAGGTACAATCAGGCCAACCTCTTATAAATATATACATTTCGTCAGTCGCTGTTTAACAATAACTTGAAGGATAATTAAGTTCAATATTTCTTATGAATTATTCATTAAAATTATTTGCTTTGTTTTTTATTTACTTATTTATTTATTTATTTATTTATTTTTTTTCCTTTACATATACGTGGATTGTGTATTTTCATAATTTACATTTCGACGTTAACAGTTTATCAAGCGAATGATATACGAACTGTTATATATTAATATTTTATGAAAATTCATCAAATGATTATATTCCATTAACATTGTATTAATGAATTTATAAATAATGGACTTTTCACATTAATTTAATAAACAAATAGGGCATTATATAAAATAAGGGGCTCTACGCGCGTTAAAAGGGCAGAAAGTTAGTAAGCCAAAATATAACTGCTGTATATTTCGATTTCAGCTTAATACATTTATGCCCCCCGCCCCTCCCACGGCCGACAATTTTATTTCTTTCTTTTTTTCTTCTTCTTCTTTTTTTTTTTTTTTTTTTTTTTCTTTTTCTTTATAATGAAAATGCACTATTTCCATTTTAATTATTATTCCAATTAAAAGTGAAGCTCTACTTTTATAAAGTGATTATAGCTTCATTCAATATAAAAACTTGAGATGAATTAATTTGAAATTCTAATTTTTTTTTTTTTTTTTTTTTTTTTTTTTATTTGTTAAACAAAAAATATTGGCTAAATTTTAATTTATTTTAATGGGAATAAGAATCATTTGAGACGGAGGAATATTATGGCTGTAAGGTGATATTAAAGCATAAAATGTAATTTATGCGAACGGATGAGAGAAATAAGTACAATCGCTGCACTTGATGAAATAATGAAATTTCGTTTATTAAATAAAATAGAGAAAAAAAATGTTTCGCCAGTTGATAAATGTCCCTTGAAAAGTAATTGATCCATTAGAGCTTGGCATTGCCATCTGATTGACGGATACGTATTACAGATTAAGGTTGAAATTCCCTCTGAAATACAAAAAAATTAATCTTCAGCTTAATAGGAGCATCGGGATGGGCCGGTAGTTAATGATAAAAAAAAAAGGACAGTAAAACGGTTTTAATGGACAAGTATAAGGCTGGGGTTATGATTGTGTAAGGGCTGGTTCGTTTAAGTTTTTTGGCAAGGCTCGGACTAATGGAGCAGAGGACGAAGAGCTTCATTCCGGGGAAGAGGTTGTTGGGCTCGCTTTAAGCGGCCGCCAAAGCGAATGACCATCTGCTGTGTGAGAAGGTAAGGAAGGAAGGAGCTGACGTGGGAGGATTCTGAATAATTAAGACCGCGGCGAGATCGATGCGATCTCGACTTATCGACGGCAACGGATTATTCTCCCATTCCCTTCGTTCTCCTGGGAGTCGAACTCTTTAGTGTAGTAGGTGAAATTCTCCGGTGGGGGAGCTTTTCCTTTTTCAGAAGCGGGACTATGTTCCCGAGCGGCGCCGAGGAGTCTCGTCCAGTCCCGTCCAGTCCCGTGCAGTTATTCGGCCATCGACGATCGGGATTCATCGAATTTTTCCGACAGCCTGCACACTCGACACTCGACACTCTCTCTTTCTCTTTACTGCTCTCTCCCTCTTTCTCTCTCTCTCTCTCTCTCTCTCTCTCTCTCTCTCTCATATATATATATAGTCAGAGCGAGTATCTGACTGATGGTCGATGCGCGTGTAGATGGGGAAGCGGGAGGAGCGGTAGCGATGGCAGCGAGGGCCGCAGCGATATAATGATGGGGGAGGTCCCGCAGAAAATTAATTACGATCGAGGCACGATGGGTTGCTTTATGAAACCTGACGCGTATTTGCTCCAACTATAACTTCTACATTATGGAATGTGAATTCTCTCGGCCCTTTTTTCACTCGCTCTCTCTCTCTCTCTCTCTCTCTCTCTCTCTCTCTCTCTCTCGCTCTCTGTATCGGAAAAGTTTGTCGAGTGCTAAAGCTATTTTTAATTATTCCCAAAGCTCACCGATCCACCGATTCCGTTGGACTTCAATATTACACAAAGCGCCGATCGGCTACGATAAACATTAACTTCTTTAATTACTTATCCGCTCGTACGAACGCTGACATACCTCTCTCTTTATTTCCCTGTCGTCGACTCATAGCCCGACCTCCGCCTACCCGGGACTCTCGATTTTATAGGCAAAGAATGAAAAAGTTTTGCAAATTTAACGAAACGAGCATTTTAAAGATTTATCTGATACTATTGAGTTAATACTATTTCAAATGCGCGGCTTACTTTGTTGTCCTCCAGAGAATCCACTTGTATTATTCCCGGTATTATTAACTCTGCTAATATTATACTTCCAAGAAACTCACTTTCATTATACTCTATTTTCGCAATTTAGCCATAATAATGAAGCTTTTCCAACTCTACGTTTCCCAACTATTATCCAGAATATCTACATTGTAATAAATTTACGTTACAACTTTAATTCTGCCTACGATCGCCAGTACAACAGTTTGCACAAACACGTATACCTATATATATATATATATGTATAAATATCTCTTTCTCTCTCTCTTTAGCTCGCCTTAGCTCGCTTTAGCACACTTTAGCTCTCTTTGACTCGCTCCGTCTCCTAACATTCTTTGATTCTTTCGCTTCTCGCGGCGTATAGAAATACACGCGCGCTGTTATCAGATCGGCTAGGAATAGCCAAGGTGAGTAAGATAAAGGAGGAAAAAATGACAAGCAGACAAAATACAGAGAAACTGATGTGCCAGATCGAGAGTCTTATCGAGAATGTACGTCAAATAAATATTATGGTGTCGAACTTTCAGCCCGAGGGCCAGTATATGTTCAATCAGAAGATGAAGAGCATTGTGATAGATTTGCAAGAGATCGACAAGCTAAAGGACTCGGTGAAAGATATGCAGATACCGTTGGAGGTGCTTAAGTACGTCGACCAAGGGAAAAACCCGCAGCTCTACACGAAGGAGTGCATGGACAAGGCCATGCTTAAGAACCAGGAGCTCAAGGGCAAGATCGACTCGTACAAGAAATTCAAGGCGAAAATGCTGCTCGAGCTGAACCGGCACTTCCCCAAGGAAGTCGAGAAGTATCGCGCGATTCGTGACAGTCAGGATTAAAGTGACAATAATTGCCGACTCCGTTACATTCGCATTACAAGAACAGGTCGGCGATCATGACTTTATTCGACGACTTTATATTATGTGCACGTACTTACGCTACTCGGTGCGCCTTTCAATTTCAATATGGAAACTTGTAATACGTTTTTAACATTAGCGACGACTTTAAATAAAATTTTACTCGAGAAACTTACTTGTCGCCTATCATTATCCCATCGACCTAAGATTTTCTAAACAATTTTTAACTAATTCACATCTAACAACCGTTGCACTTACAATACAGTTAATTGCCATTGTAAAAGACGTAATATTCCTTAGGCAGTTTGAGCATTGCGTCGAACGAAAGAGTTGGGGAAGTGGGTATAAAGTGCCCTCGACTGGATTTCATATGGTAAGTTCGTTGGTACAAGGAACTGCGCGTCAGAGTTCGCACGATTAACCGGTAATTGAAGTAAGTGTCAAATAACGGATACGAGTACGTATACGAGCGAGTAAATGCGAGGAGATTCGCGATTAGCGCGAGCATTCGTTAGCGAGATTAAAGGTCGGACGAGATATCGAGTCGGCGATCGGGCTTTTGATAAATAAAGGATATTATCGATGGAAGGCTTTGAAGTAACGACGAGCTGCCAATCCCGTCTCGGATCGTTACGCTAAACCACCGGAGCACCACGTGCCACGCAATAATCGAAAGCTTCGAAACAATAATCGAGCTTCGGCGAAATTTAACGAAGCCAAGTGCCGGCCAAGTACGGACCGGCGATAAACCACTCACACGTCGTTTAAATCATTGCCCGGCATGGCGGTGGGTCGGTCCGTCCGAGGGACGGCTGGAGAGAGTGAGAGAGAGAGAGAGAGAGAGAGAGAGAGAGAGAGAGAGGTTACAAAACAAAAATGGAAATAATACCGTCCGGTCGGCGTATAAAGTCAGCCGCGTTCTAATATTAGTCGATCTCCCCCAACGCGTATCCGACGCGTATCCGACGCGTATCCGACGCGTTCCCGTGTTCAGCGACGGTGGTCTGCCTCCCACCACCACCACCACCACCACCAACACCACCACCACCGCCACGACCAATACGTCCGTGCCCCACTCCACGAGCCGCCAGAGAAAATAAAAGTGATTTGTTAGTGAAAACACTTGCGCGCGAGCTCGAGCTTATTATTCCCGAGGACGAGGTCGTACGGCTGTTTCGCGCTAAATTACCGGCGTCGGCGGCGGGAAGCCGGTGAGAGGGAGGAAGGAAGGTGTCCCTTCCCTCCTCCCACGCCACCATTCGTCCTGCTCTCGATTCGTCAATTATGCTAATGATACATTTCGGCCTGCCGCTCTTTCCACAATTACGTCCGACAGCTATACCCTCTCTCTATCTCTCTCTCTCTCTCTCCCCTTTACTTTACCAATCAGATCCATTTCTTCGATGCACATCGCTAAGAACGCCATTATCCATGGTTTCTTTCTCTCTCTCTCTCTCTCTCTCTCTCTCTACTTTCAACGAACGACGTCCTCTATAATTCACAGCGTATTCTTTAATTACATAAAAGAACAATATTTTAAACAATAATTTCAAAAACATTCATCTCATTATTATTAGTAATATTAGAATTACTAGATGCGAAGCCGAAAACGTATCAGATTCGCTTAGGGACTTGATTCTCGGTAGAGTAAGAGAGTATTTTCTATCGGGTATGTTTATATAAATACGAGAAGCACGCGTACTACGTGCGCAAGTTAAGGACGTCATTCATGAGTGAAATAAGTAAATCTCGAATATGTATGTATATTTGTAAATATCCTCCCTCGTCCTTTGTTCCCCTGACAGTTTAGAATAACCGCGTAAAGTAATTATGTAATTCGCTGAAGTCTCTGAATTTGAGGAATATGAACTCGAGACGAACGGCGCCGAGTACTAAGTGACGTATTCTGAACAACGACATGAGTAGGCGTGAAAAATTGTATCGCCGTATCGAGCTGCGTATCGGTAATATTTTAGAATTAGAAAGAAAGAAAGAACGAAAGAACGAAAGTTGCTCCTCGCCGGTTTATTTTGGGCGAGTAAGCTGATGCGAGTAGCGAAACGGCGCTTGATTTACGAATGAGCGCAATCCGATGCACTTGGATTAATATTTGGATTCGCGGAATAATAATTATGTGCCCTCAAATGCCTGCTAATTTCTGTCGAGGCTGGCAATTAAAATGCGAAAAACCAGGCAAAATACTTGGTATTTGTGTTTATTATTTATTGATAGCGGCGCTTATGCCGGCGTTATGCTCTTAAGAATCGGGAAAACTCGGCTTCGGCTAATGTTCATAACAAATATTGAAAGACGATGTAACGAGAGTAAAGGCACGAAAATTAAATGCTCGAGGGCTTTGAAGTTGTTGAGGCAAGAGCTGAATTTAAAGTAAATTCCCAAACTAATGAGATAAATAGTAGTACGGAGGAGGGTCAAAGTTAGTTGCTAGAAGGTGTATGAAGAAGCCTAATGGTTAGTACTGTCGCCCTCTCAAGACAAATCCAAAATCGTCTCCTCGGAGGGAAGCCCAGGGCGACTCACGTGTGACTGCGGAAGCGAGTCGAATGTAATTGTAATAAGGAGCCGGTGACCTCGGAAAAGGACAATTTCGAGATCCCCATCGAGTGGGACGTGACCCGCTTCCTGCTTTTGACGTCTTACTCGCGCACTCTCTCTCTCTCTCTCTCTCTCTCTCTCTCTCTCTCTCTCTCTCTCTCACTCTCTCTATCTCTCTCATACACGCGAACAGCCGATCCAGCTTGCGTTTCCTCGGGAGGAGAGGCGCGCCTCCTGATTTCGCTCTGTGTGCCACGTCTGCGGTTATTAATCGACACCCGGAGCCGTGGCCACAACAGTCCTGGACCGCAGCAAACGAGCTGACGCCGTTTATTTGTTTATGCGAAGCGCTGACACCCTGAGCTTTACAAATTTTACCAAACTTAATGAACTCGGCTGCAGCTCCTCGAGGAAGAAGACCCGGTACTTGACTCCTTGCACAATAGTTCGGATAATGAGGAAGTCGCTCTTGTCACCTACGGGGCCAATGACTGCTTCACCCGTAGGATTGTATTTAATGGGTCCGCTCGCCAGATGGTTTTTTTGCACCTTCTACGGGGATGCTGCGTACCGTGTGCGCGTACCTATCGATTGCCTCCCTCGCCTTCCTTCCCTTCCCTCCCTGTCGCCCGCCACCTGCAATCGTACATTTTTCAAACCTGCGACTCGCCGGCCTCGGTCTATCAATGTCCTTCTTTATTTACATCGCCAAGGAATTCAGTCTCGCGTCAAAAATATTTCTATTACAATGACCCTCCTCCATCACCCTCTCGCGACATCGTCCAAGAATCCGCTGCATTTCCTTTATCACTGCATATTATTATCGTTTATATTTATACTTAACTATATATAGTCTACGCGGAAGACTGTAACGAAGCATTATTAATAATTAGCATAATTAATTATTGATTATCCTACAGAAAACGTTAAGCAGCTTCTGCTTTGCGAAATCGCATTAATCAAAATTCTTGACTTTCGAAGGCTCAGTTCTCTACCCGCGATCTTTTCAATATTTACCCTTACATTCGAAAATATTTATATTTCGAGAGCCTTCGATTTCACGTTCACATTATAGTACCTATCGATTTCTACACCTGCGCACTCTATCTACGTACGCCCGTACATACCTCCGCACACCCACACGACTTTACAAGCCTGTAGAAACGCAATGAAAAATTTAATTATAATCATTTGACGTTGCGCGCATATTAATGTCAATTTAAATATAAATTACCATTAATATTTCATTGCTTTGTGATTATTATTCTTCGGCAGCGTAAATACTGCACTGTATATGCGTGCAACACACACGTATTTCGTATAATGCACGTATAATATTGAAATGCACTTGGATTTCGTGCGTTTGCAGGTTAACTTTATGCAGGCATTCGGATTCCCGAGCTCGGAAATACGTGAATTAGATGAAATAGAGTGGTATTAATGATATAAATGCACGGATGCCGAATGAAAAATAGTTTCGGTTAGTTGAAGGATCGGCTGGAGGAAGGAAAAGGGCCTTTGAAAAGCTCGCGGCTGGATTTTAATACATTTGATCGGGGTGTCGGGATTCGCGAGGAATGCCTATTGAGAAGGGTAGAGGGCGGGGGTGGGGGGAGGCGGACGAATTTACAGTGGCTGCAACACAGTCATACGCATGTACACAGGAATCGATGAAGGATCCCCGAATCAGCTGCTTCCCAAGCGTTCGCTAAACAGTTTTGCCACATCTAATCCGAAGCGGGGCGAGGGCGCATCTTAATAGAAGCCGGCGTCGGGTGTTTTTGAGATTGTGGAAAATGCCGGGAAAGCTACAGGGGCCAGCAGAGGCTTAGTGAGCGAAGGGGAGAAGCATCTGTCGCGACTCTCGTTAAAATCGTAAGAGTGGAAAAGTCGTCGTCGGTGGCGTTGGCGGTGGCGGTGGCGGTGGCGGTGGCGGTGGAGGTGGAGGTGGAGGTGGAGGTGGAGGTGGTGGTGGTGGCGGCGGCGGCGGCGGCGGCACCGAGCACCGAAGCATAAATTCATCACCGAGTCGAGCGATCGCATTGTGCACTAAGAGCCAATTTAGCGGATTGGCCGAGACGGGAGGAAATGCCGGAGCACGGTCCAGCGAGTCCTTTGTCCGCGTGGCCTCGGGGCGAAAATGAAAATTGAGTGCGCTCCGGTGGACGGGACACGTCGCACTTACATCGCCCGATGGCCGATCACCGCGTCTTAAGTGAATTAAGTGACTCGTGAGGGTAGCCTCGGGTCATTAGTGCCAGCCGCACCACACCGGTCGGGGACCGGGGCACTCGGACCCAACCATTATCCGCACGCCCCGGCCCTCGGACCTCCTCGCCCTCCCCTCGTCGTCCCAATCCGTCGTCCCCTCCGTCATCCCCTCCGTCATCCCCTACGTCAGCCGATTATCCTGCCATTTTTGTATAGAAGATTTTAATAAAAAAACATCTCCTCGCCCGTACACGCTTCAATCTTAGCTAAGCCTACTTAAAAATATATACTTTTCGTATTTGATCTACTTCATCCCAACCCCAAGCCTTATATATTATTTTCAATAAAATCTTATTTCGTTTTATTTTAATAAAATTTAAGTTTAATTCTAATAAAATAGTTCATAGTTTTAGTTTGAAATAATTTATAAACGAGTAAGAGTCCGTTAAAATCAATAACCGTATATATGTATATATATATATATATATAGGGACGGAAAATGGTAAGGAATGAAAAGGAAAGGAGCATCGCGTTTCAGCCTCTGGGCTTTTTCTGTACTGTGATTTTATAATACAATTTCCAGTTTGACCTGACGTAATACGTAAAGCAATACGCAAGTGCGGATATCGATTATTGAGCATGAGCTTGCGTGGGTAGGAGAGGTGAATTGCTGGTGAGGGTGAGAATATCAGTGGCAATTAAGATAAATAAGTGGAGCGGGATGGGGCGGCGGATGGGGGAAGGGCGGGGGGAGAGGGATGGGAGAAGCGCTGGTGTCACGTGTCAGCAGCCGATGGATCGTGTGGAGAAAATACAAATAATCCGGGGGAAATCTCTGGCGTTTGAAAACATCTGGCCGTTGTTTTCGATAGCCGCTTGTTTTACAAAAGGGAGCAACGAAACGGCGACTGGCAAAAACATCCAAAAGGTGGTAGACTCGTCAGCGGGGACGGCCGTCGGCCGTTTACAGCGGCCCACTTCAAAAGAGGGCCAATTTCCGCGATAACGTTCGCTCGGTGGCCCGAGCTGTGCCGAGCCTTCCCCAAACGAAACATCGGCCCCGTCTGTCCAGCCGATACCCCCCTTCCCCCCTCCCATCCGCCATCCATCCCTCCCTCCCTCGCCCGCCAATCCCGCGGCGCCGCGATTTTTAACCCGGCCCCCGCCCCCGTACCCTACCCTACCGACCTTCCACGCACTCTGCGGGGCTTCTTAGACGACTCGTTGTCCCAACTCGACCGGAAGATCGTCTCCCCGCCGCTACGAGCCGCCGCTCCCTCGATCGTCCGAACTACCTAATCCAGTTATCGCCATTCGTTATACAATCCTCCTCTTCCCTGACCCTCGTCGGCATACGTAATTTTAACTCTCCTTTATTATAACTATGCCCGTCCTCGGGAAGGACTTTCCTACCTCTACGCTTCATTTTATTCGATACTCTCGCGGAATATTTTTGCAATGCACGACAATGCACGACCATACACGTCCTCAGCCTTGACACGTCATCGAGTTGGTTGAGGGGTTATTGGGGCGTGGCGGGGGTAGAGAGAGAGAGAGAGAGAGAGAGAGAGAGAGAGAGAGAAAGAGATAGGAGCGTTCGATTGTAAAAGCCGAGTTATGCAGAATCCGCTGCGACTAATAGACGTCGGAATAAGAAGTACATGGAGTCTATCTATGGGTAGACGAAGCTCTAATTTCTTAAAATGCGCAATAAAGGCTTTTCCTTTCCGCCGCCGCTGCCTCCATCCATCGCAATGGAGATGAGCGAGAAGACGCTTTTTACGAGGGCTACTTAGCCTTGAAGAGCGGCTGCATTATCGATAATGTCCTCTTGAGCCGAAACGCCCGAGATTCAGCGAGTTGATATTTCGCAAAAATAACGCTATAAGAGTCTCGCGGAAAATAAAAGGATAAGCCTGACGGTGCACTTTGTCGGATTTAGCGGGGCGGGGTCGGGACGGGAGGGAGGGGGAGGGCATTAGAAAATTAGCAGCGTAAGCTCGATTCTGGGTGAGCGCAAAAGTAACGGCTTAGTTCGCCCGACAGAATGAGTTACAAAGCCACGCGAGCGAATGGGGTCGGCGACGGTGCTGTGAGTGGGGGGGAGGGAGGTAGGGAGAGTAGGCCGCAGGTTTATTTACTTTTGTGCGGGAACGAGTGTTTTCGCAGAGGGGAGCGGATGCCATTGCGATGCTCAGCGACTCGCCGAGATAATTGCACTACGAGTGATCTCTCTCTCTCTCTCTCTCTCTCTCTCTCTCCCTCTCTCTCTTCGTTCTTTTTCCAAAGCATCACCGCTTTTCCGCCCTCCGAGTGAATTGATTGCTGAGCAAATGATTCGATCAGCACGCGAGCTTGACCTCCGAAAACCGAGGCTCTCCCTCAATCACTCTGACCCCCTCCCCTCGCCTGCCCGCCCATAACGACGGATCGCTGTTTTTTATTTACTCCTCCGACTCTTTTGTTCCTCCCGGATCATCTCTTTCGCCCTAGGACGGAGAGTGGTTGGCGGCGTGGGGCGGGAGGAAGGGGGTGGGGGGCTCGACTAATAGCTGACGCTCAATTCTACCGGTCGTGGCAAGAACTTGTTGTCGTTCTCCCACTCCAATAACGAGTGGCTAATCGAAAGTCGAATGATTTTTACATTACCCTCCCCCGCTCCACTTACCCCGACAAGGCTGACATTTATTACTATTATTCCTTGAGATCGGGAGGATGCGCCTTCCTTTCTAGAGGAGGTTTCAATTATTCAAGAAACGAGCGGCTTAATTAGCGCATTTTTCACGGCACTCGAGCAGAGCATAATTTTCCCGGCTTTTCCTCCCTTTGGACTCTCCTCTCCGTTGGCCTCCGTCGCCTTTGCCGCTTAAATAACCACGATCGATTCGCCCTCACGGTTTTATCAGTTGATGTCTTCATCAAAAATTAAACGGTGCTTTACTCAAATCGCCTATTTTTCATTCGACCATAATCTTTAAGCTTTTACAGGCACATTAATAAACCCCTCATTTATACATAAATCAAGGGCTCATTATGATTTTATATGCCCCCGTCTGTCTGCCCTGCCCTCCTACTCCCTCGCTACCCCCCACCCCCACCCAACCACCCACCCACTCGCCACCACGCAACAACCTCCTAAACCTTATTATTATTATTTCAGTTATTATTGTTATTAATGTTGTTGTTATTAATTTTCATTCAAATTCACTCGGCGACGTAAAATTTTATTCGACTCGTCCTCCGCCCACCCGTACCCCCAACCCCCCGACGGCCGCCGACAGCAACGACCGCATCGTCATGCGTGAGGCCTCAAAGCCGACAAATTTCTCGAATTCAAAAGCCATTCGTCGTTATTATTTAAGACATTACGTGCGCTAGAGCATAATGTTTTATCATTTCAGCGGTGTTGTTTTTTTCCGAGCTGTCCGTCCCGAAACAAATGGAATCTGCATGTAGATGTAATTTCAACGCGTTCGTTTTCATCTAACTCGTGAATAATTATCTCTTCGGGCGAGACTCCAGTCAATAATACAACTATTGTTCTATTCATCTGATAAAATATTAGTCAACGTTCCCTCTTTGTAATTTAGGAGCGCACCGAGAGATTGATTACAACGACATTATTTATTAGACTTATGAAAGGAATTTCGTTTCGTTGTAAATGTTTCACTTTTGAATGTAGCGCACGAGGCCGAGCGCAAGTCCTACCTCCTCTTCTCGCTCCCATTTCCCTCCTCCTACGTGTGTGTACATAACGTAGCCGTTACATACAGGTTCGCGTAGAAATGGCGTTGCTCAATAAATTTTAAAGGCCGCGCTTAATCGCCGTATCAACGTACGATAAATTTACCGTACTTCCGAATCCTGCCCGAACCTGCCCGAACCTGCCCGAGCCTGCCCGAGCCTGCCCGAACCCAGGCGAACCCACGCGAACCCACGCGAACCCACGCGAACCTGCCCGAGCCCCTACTGGACGCATAATTTATAATAATCACACGTTGCGCAACCTTACTCATTATTTGCACGTTAAATAATTTAGAGCCTTGTCCTCCGGATAATTACAATAGATCATAAATGTCGGAAAAATTAATGAAATACCATAAGTTCCGCAGACCGAAGTCTCCTGCGCATACAACTTCGAAGCCACGCTCAACCCGTACTGCTAATATATTTGATACGAAGCGCATTTACAAGTCATTCGAGCAATGAAAATCATTAAGCTCGGTCTCGTGTCTACGGTCTCATGTCTGCCTAATTATTTTCAAGTGCAATGTTTAATGCTCTAATTACTGGGCTCGGTGAAAGGAACAAAGCCAAAGATTTTCTTGTCCGCCCGAGCTTTTCCGCGGCAGTGAAAAAAGCTCGCCTCGTTAGGTCGACCGGGCCCGGGGATCCCCAGCTTAGCTGCACGCACATTCAGACAAGGACAAAGAATAACAAAAACAGAGGAGATTCCGCGAAGGAAGCATTTCTGGTATATGGAAGCATAGTATGGGATCCCAGGTAATGTAACTCTATTTACGGCTCTTAATCACGTGAGCTATAACGCGGAATATAGGGCGCATGCGTGTCAGTCTCTTGCCGGCTCTTTATGCTAAATACTGAGCATTTTATTTAAGCTGGCGCAAAAAAGGGGCTCCTTGTGCTTCTCAAGATGGCGATGGGCTGCGGGTGGAGCAGCGGGGGAGGGAAGGCGGGCCTTTTAGGATAAAATAATGTAAGGGCATTACGATTCCCTCGAGGGACACCTTGCTCTCTCTCTCTCTCTCTCTCTCTCGCTCACTCGCTCACTCGCTCACTTCTTCTTCCGGCTTTGTTTTCGTTCCCCGACCCCCGCCCCTTCGCGGTCCAACTGAATTATCGTCGTAATTATGCCGTACATCATAAACATTACGTCTCACGCCAACGCGAGGAATTAGTTGGCTTATGAGATTTTCCCGCTTGCACTCATGACGGAGTTATTTATTAGGATAACAAAGGATCCGAGTTTTGAGGAGTGAAAGAGAGACGAATGGCCCAAGGAATCTCCGGATGAATCTCTGCAACGAATGAGATTTAAAGATAAATACTCCTTTCTTTTATTACCGACCATCCATGAAAACTTTCTAATAAACCTGATATTTTATACGCACATTTTGAACCCGTTCAGTTTCAATAAATTCGTTCGATAACGGACTCGTTGTTTTAAATTGTTATTTATACGTAATGGTGGGGCGTAAATATAAGCGGGAGCTCAAGGGCATTAGACATTGGACTCGCCAAGTAATTATAATGGAAGAAATTTCTTCCATCACGTTTTTACATTTTATAAAGACAATGACGGTCATTTAAATATATTTGCAAATATTTACGAATTTGGCGTACGTGCTGGTTATAGTAGGAAAACATTTTTTCCATGAAATATTGGAGTCGAGTATCGGAACGCTTTAAAAATCTTTATTAATTAATTTAAAAATGAGGTCGCAGGGTATTTAATTTGAAAAGTTGACAAGGAGAAAAATAAAGGAGAAAGTTAGGACAGGATAATGGTGAACTCGTGAAAGTATAATTACGTTAAAGTACCTTAAAATTATTTGTACTTTGAAATAGTTGGATTAGAATAATACTGGTACTTTTAGTTATTTATATAAATAAAAATGTCGGCTGTCGTTCGACGATATAAGGGAAGGAAAATATCAGGGCGGAGAGGAGAAGTAAGCGCAAAAGTAATTTAGGGCGATGATGATGATGAGGAGGAGGAGGGGGAGGGGGAGGGGAAGGAATTATTGGAGGGGTGAACGAAGGAGAAAAATGTGACCGAAATTATTCGGAGTAGCGAAAGGAACGACGAGGAAGGAAACAATGCGCTCGGAGTGGAGTTGGGCGTACAGCGGCCGGTAAGGGATAGCGTGTATTTACGAGAGAAAAATGTCGGCGATATTCGATTACGTAATCGAATCAGTGCGCGAGTGCGCGGCGAGTAACCAAATAACGTCTGACAGCATCATTCCCGCAACAATGCGTAAATGACGCGTGAAATTTGAATGCGCGCGGACCAAGTTATACGCACCGTCGACTGGACTCATCTTTGATCGAGAGGATCGACCGGAGCTCGTCCCCTCGGCCCCTCGGCCCCTCATCACCTCATCGCCTCGACCCCTCAGTCGCTCGCTCACTCACTCCTCGGAGTCATTATCGCGTTGCATTTATATTAACGGGGCTTACAAAGTATCTCCGATTACCTGTTCATTTAGTGCGATTGTTAAGCCCGACTAAATTTCCTTTATTTAATTAATTTATCAATCACAGATGAGGCTTTCAACGACTTCTCGACCTCCAGCACTAATCCTTATAAATAGCATAATTTTAATTCGCAGTTTGCTTTGTTTGCATAATATAAGGAATCGAATACTTCGAGCAAATGTTTAGATCAACACTGAGACTAGTTTCACAGCTGGTAATACCAGATTCGCTCCTTGTACCAATAGTACATCTGTGTAGAAGTCCTTGAACATGGCGAATAATAATAATAATAACAATAGGCGGGATGTGTATTAAAGGTATTGAAGGCATTGAAAGTGAAGCAAGAGTCTGAATTTTTGTAGTTAAAGTCCAAGCTTCTAGGAGGATAATTCGAAATCTCATGGGAATTTATTGGTCCGATCTAAAGAATTAATTAATTAATTAAAAGATCTCGTAATGGGGGATTGCGGAGTTCTTTTAACAAGGTAATTAATCATTTGTTGTAGAGGTGTATGTGGATAGTACATGGATATTCGGAAAACCTCCAGCGGTTTATGAGTTTTATAAAATTTTACAGGCTGTCGCTAAATGTGCGAAATTCTATGAATAATTATAAGGGAAGGAGAGTCGGTGAATAAATACTGGATTGATTAAAGGATTAAGGATTAATGGCGCATGCATTATGATGATGGAATATAACGAGGACAAGGTAACTAAAGGATCAGATGTATTAATCGATAATACCAAATGAGCGTAAGAGGACGGTAATAATAATCGGCTCTGCGGTCGTGAGCACGTACTCGTAAGAGCCAAGTGGCGGATAGGGGGGGTTGGGGAGGGCCGGGGAGGAGCGGGTAGGGGCGGACGAGCGGACGGTGGGACGTTCAAGGATCGAGAAAAATCCTCGGAATTCAGAAATACACTTGTTTACGCGTTGATGTGGGCGGTGGGAGGTGGGGACCCGTACCGGGGGTCGAGTAAGCGCGGGGAGAGTGATATAAAAGGCGGGCGCGGGCGCTCGCACGCGAGGGCGTACAATGGGCACGTAAAAGCACGAGAGAATTGCGGGATTTTAGCGGACAGGCGAGAAAGTGGGACTTCAAACGGCCGCTGCATAATGCACCGCAATCTGAATCTCCTCGGTTTTCCGATGCCTTCGCCTCGACCCTTCGGATATGAGATGCCGCACAAAAAGCTCCCTCCCCGCGCCCGCCGCCGTCGCACTCGCCAACCCACGCCCACCTCCCCCCCCAACCCGCCGCCCTGCCGCACGCGCGCGCCTCCTCGTTCCCTTTCAACTCTCGTGTGCGAGCTCGGCTAACTTTTGCCCGCGCGTATCCGACTCCTCGCCCTTTCGCCGTTTTCTTGCTCCCCCAGGTTCTGACGGCCGACCGCTGCTTATGCGTACTTACCGATGTCCATTGTGCGCGAGCCCGAAAGCTGCGGAGATAGAGAAGCACAAAGAGCGACGGTGGGAGCGAGTAAGAAGCGTCGAAGTAAAATATACGAGCCTCTCGTGTACCGCTCCATCTCTCTCTCTCTCTCTCTCTCTCTCTCTCTCTCCCTCTAGCTCTGTACGCGTATACATTAATGGTGGCGTAGACATATTACAGGGCTTTTTATATGCTTCGACTCTCCCCTTTTCTCCCTCGTACCCTCGTATCGTCTATTTATTATATATTGCGAGCCACAGTTCGTTCGCTTTTTGTCTCACCCTCTCACCCGCTCTCACCCCGCCCCACTCTGGCTATCTCTCTCTCTCTCTCTTTCTCTTCAACCCGATATAGCCGGGATATAGCTGGGATATAGCCGGGCGTCATCGAGAGCCGAATGCGCTGCACTTTCTTGCTTCCTGGGATTAAGAAGCTGGATGTCGGGGTCGAACTTTCAAGCCTCCCTGAGGTGTCGGACCGACGTATTCTCTCCTCGGCTTCATTCAACCCCGATCGATGCTCTTTTATATTCGAGTGCGAGTACATTACATGGCGTAATTCTTATATATTCAATATTTAAGAGACAAAGAGCCACGGAGATTAATCCTACTCACTTGCAACCTACGAACTTGCCTAGTTCAAATAAATTTTGAACGAGTATTTTTTTAAATAAAATATTTATCCGTGTAATTTGTTTAAAAGGCCATGTTTTATATAAAACTTTTTCTTACTCCACGACAAAAAATGTGCTTCGGCATAAAATTCATGCTTTCTCATCGGATTTTATTACACGGCTTAGAACTGCGCTCACCATTCATCTCTTTATACATATACATATATATGTATATATGTATATATATATCCATACATACACGTGTGTATAATGTAGGGTGAGGTAGTGGAACATAGGTTTAGGATTTATTAAGCTTTAAGGAATAATTGCCGATTCGAAATTATTCTTTAAACGAAATAATGGATTTATAAATTTATAAATCAAATGTCGTAGTTCCGCTTGCTTCCCCCATATACTTTGAATTTCCCTATTCGCTTCCAAGACCATTGACTCACCAAATTGCTGTTTCATTTACGGTTATTACATTTACGTGACTTATAAGAATAAATTTCAATTCCTTCTCAGTTTAGCAAAGGATTAAAATTCAATAAGACAAAAGTTTTAAAGGAAGAAAATAATTAAATTAGAATGAAGATAGTGAAAATTCGTTTATTTACTATTGTTTGTAATAAATTAATCGAAATGACTAGTTAACTATGACGTTTTCCATATGAAAATTGTAAAAACGATCGCTAAAGAAAGAGGAAATTTTATTCAAGCTTTACTTGCTCGAAATCTAGTAATTTTGAAAGTATAAAAAGATTTAGGGGCGATTTATTTCTCTGATTGTATTGTTAATCCTTTTAATTAATTTTATAAAACAAATATCCCGCCATCGCCAGTAATTCATTTTCAATCTTTTCTGAGCTTATTTTACGGGACATAAGCCTCGATTTAATAAAGTCGAACGGGAGGAGACTTAAATTTTAAACGAAGACGTGAAACACGTGCGTTTTAATACTCTATCGCGGCGCCCACCGTAATAATTAATTTTCTTCAGCATATGATATAAACAAGCCGATCGTCGTTTTAGGCTTAAGGCTAATTGTTAAAAATAATAATAGAGCGGCGCACTTTTTTTCATGCCAATGAGAGCAGGTAAAGGCGGTTATTGTTTCGAAGAAATAAAGTCGTTAGTTCCGTATAAGTATAGGACCCGATCAATACCTATTCTAGATGTATGTTAATTACTTTCCCAAAGTTGAATTCGAACGTTAAGGAATAATTATCTCCTTGTCTATCAAGAGAAGAATTGCTTTTCAACGGCAAGTTAAAATAGATACGGAGACTGATTCGAGATTGGAAGCACGGCAACGTAAGCGGGGCAAAAAAAAAAAAAAAAAAAAAAAAAAAAAAACAAGAAATCCACGCCGATGATTTATAATGAGGATAATAGAGAGTAGAGGAATTAATAACCGGGAGGGTGTGTGCATGCGTGGGCGGACTGACGCGGGTGGGGAGGCGAGGGTCGAGGGAAAGAAGGAAAAAGCGGCGCTGCTGGTTGATGGAGGGTGGCGGTGAGGGGTGGACCGGGTGGGGAGGGAGGGCAGGTAAGCTTGCGACGTCATCTACTCTTGCGCGTAGAATAGTAAATCAACGTCTCCAGGCGTAAGTATCAGCGGCGCGGGAGGGGGGGGGAGAGCGAAGAAGGAGAAGGAGGAGAAAAGTGCTTGTGAAACTAAGTGTTTTCTTTGTGAGTAGGCGACCATGGTAGGCGACCGTGGTAGACGACCGTGGTAGACGACCGTGGTAGGCGAGCGTGGTAGGCGAGCGTGGTAGGCGAATGGAAAGGAAAGGGGTGTGAGAGTTGGCGCCAGCGCCAGCGCCGAACGAAGGATGACTCGGAGCCCCAGCCACTGTCGGTAATCTAATTCCTCGACATTCATTGATGCCGATGTACACCTTTGAGCCCGAGTTAACTGTTACCGTATCCCTCCGTACCCCTCTACCTCCCTATTGACTTTTCCCTCCTTCTGTCAATCTATTGAAAGATGCCGAGCCATCTTTCAACGCCATTTCTCGAAAACCCTCCCCCCCCACACCGACCCTCCTTCCCGCTCCTTTGGATGGATTCTCTTTGCCTCTCGATCACCACTCCGCCACCCCCGCCGCCCCCTCTTGCTCCAACAGTCGTCTTCGATCCGCCGGTATTTCACCGCCTCAGCCACTCACTAAATCTCACGCTCAAACTATTAATTCCATTTTACCTTATTCGCTTTACCTTGCTTTTTATTATCGTCGTGCTCTATCGAATATTCGACCTTTCGAATACTACACTCTCTCGAAGAATTTATTCAAATTAATAGTCCCTCGAAGCTTTTCTTATGCGCAGCATCCGACTCTTCCCATAATTATTCTAAATTACTTTACAAAGATTATACGACATACTTCGCTTACGGATTCAATTTCAGGGAAATTCAACTTTTAATTGAATACACGTAAATCCTTATTATTAACGAATATTATTCCCTTCGGAGGCCTGTGTCAAGTCAATTACCCGAATCCGCCATTTTTATGCCTAATGATTTTTACAGCGAGCGTCGACATTCACGTAAGCAAGAATATCATTGTGTAGGAAATAAGTTCTCGTTAGCCTTAATTTGACTATGTATACTCTCGTAACCTGCGGCGTACAAGCGAAAGTTCGTGTTATGGAGAAACTAATCTGAAGTTTAATCTACAAGCCTTTTATGTACGAAAAAGGAATAAAAACATTTTTTTTCGCTCTGTTAATAAATTCTATTATAAAATTTTAATATACGTTTTGTGCCTTTATCTTTCGCTTCAGTCATTGCCCGAACAATTGATTCAAAACATTTTGCGGAGCCATTCAGTGGCTACAGAAGAAAAACAACAACAACAACAACAACAACAACAACAACAACAACAAACAATTCCACGTCTTATTTATTGTATATTTATTTTATTACTATGTTATTTTTTTTTTTTATCGACTAACGAAAACAACATTTGCATTATTCAATTCATTTTGTTCTACGGGTATATTCGGCTTAGGGAATTTGTTAATAAATCCCAAATTGGTATTTTAATGTAAAAGGGATTTTAATTTTAATATTACTGGCATAAGTACTCGAGCGTCTTATTTTATAAGAAAGTCATTAATCGAGAAGAAGACTTTCTACTATAACCTTAATTAAGTAGTCATTTGTTGCCAAAGTAAAGTTTCCTTTCATTTAACTAATATCGCTGTGGCTTCAATATATACATTATAAAGAGCTTCGGTTTATTTAAGAAATCAAATTAAACATATTATATTACCACTTAGAATAAACTTTATGGCTCAGATGTTTTATGGGTATTTAAAGCCTCATAATGAATTTAGTGTCCGATCGCCGATGCATAATACGATCTTCTGTATTGTCATCATAATGCCGTAGTTATTTCGTATTATAAAGGATTCATTAAAAAATGAAGAAAGGGCAGACCTCACAATGCGAATGTGATTGATATCAAGTAAAATATCTGGGCGAGCGAAAGTTCTCGAATTATTTAACAATTAAGCAAGAATCATTAGAGTTAGAATAAAAACATGGACGTTAGCTGAACTTTGCCTCGATACGATTGTTTACAATTTAACGTCATAAAATGTTAGATCCTTAGTAGTACCACTACTACCGAGCGAAAGGAAAACTTTGTAAAACAAAAGGCACGTTATAAGAATTAGAATTTCATGTAAATATTGTAGGTAAGCGGTAATTAGAACATTCGAGCTTGATGCCCTGTCCAATAATTAAACGGTATTATAAAACTTTTATAAAGGTTTTTCATTACGTTAATATCGTAAAATAACATTTTAATTAAGACGAAAGCTCGTTGGCCATATGTTTATTATCCTATTGTGTTTAGTAAAGATTATAAAATTCATAAAATGCGTAAATTTTTAAATTATTACCTTGTATGCTGGAAAGTCATGGCTTTAAAAGGAAACATTTACATTGAGCGTTATTAAAAATTGTAAATAATAGTTTGTTCATAAGCTAGCAATTAGAGTAAAAAATTCTTCTTCTGCTTTTTCTTTTACTTTTTGCCTTTGTGAAAACTTGCATATCGTAATAAGAGCCTTTTATCCTAAATACAAGTATTACGTATTGTTATTTTATTTTTCGTAACGCAAGTATTGTTGCGTTGAGATAACGAGATCAGCTTCCCATAATAAATCTCGGTAAGATTTAATTAGTTTTGCATTTGATGGCAAGGCCATTGTTATATATAGAATTTTGCTGGATAATTTTTAACGAGAATCGACTAGAAACGCCAATTGGATTAAGTTTGGCGGCTGTGGGAGCGGTAGGGGCGGCGGGGCCGGTAGGGGCGGCGAGGGTTTGGGGGGGGGGGAGAGAGGGAGGGACGAGAGCATTGGTAGATGTAAACGTGGCGAGAACGTCTAGGCGCCGGAAGTAAGAGTAATTGATAATAATTAAAATTGCGGACGCGGAGCAAGGTGAAGTTGTAAATAATGCGCATAAATAATGAAACAAACGACGGTATTAATGGGCCGGCCGACTGGACGGGCCGGTCAATTAAAATTTTAACGCAATTTATTAATATTAACTTCAATTGCGTGTAAATATTAGAGCCTCGCGGAGGGAGGAAGGAGTCGATTGGCCGGAGCGACTATCCGCGAAATTCACGGCTATAATGGGATTAGCCGGCCCCATCGGTAAACTAAGGGTCGTCGAGCGGTTAAATCGCCATCCTGGAGCCGCATGTTATGGGTCCAGCTGTTATATGGAAAATGTTGGTGCATATTGAACGAGGCGCCGGATCGCTTAATAAATTGCGCATAAAGCCGTGGAGGAGCCGGGTCTACGCCGGGTTGGCGCCCTCGGAGGGCGAGTCGAGTTACCGGGCAACTTCAGTGATTTTAGCCCACGCCCGAGAAAATTCCTAAGGTTTAGGATCGTGGCCGTGGCAGCGTGGCCGACAGCGGGGAGCGACATCGGGGAGCGGGGATTTACACGGGCCCTCTAACGCAGGACTCCTGTTTACGTTTGTCCGAGTAAAGCCCGTCGACGCGGCTCGTCGGAGCGGATCCTTGAAATATATCGCCTTCCTCGATGCAGAATAGCTGATCGGCAGGCGTCCTTGTAGTGGTGGTTGGCCGAGCCTCGGGGCCGATGTTTATTGCCGCTTACTTATTCTGGCTAATCGGCCCGTGTACCCACGTCCATGTAAGATTACACGGCGAACGGACATTGCGCGAGTTCGATCTTCTGCGTTTGGCTTAATTTTCGTAATTAAGCCGGAAGGCCGTATTACGAGGCCGAGCTGGCCCTGACGGGTCAGCCGCACGATGACTAGGCCTGTCGACCTTGGAAAAAAAGGGTCCGCGCCGTCGGCTGGACGTACGTCGAGCGCGTCAAAGGATAGCTGTGTACCGTGGGTTATTCGGGGGATGGGGGAGTGTGGAAGCGAGCCGAGGACGGTAAGGGAGCCCTTTGGCGAAGAAGCTCGTCGCTGGGAGAGGGTAGGTAGACGGGGGCGGACTCTCTCTCTCTCTCTCTCTCTCTCTCTCTCCCGGGGCCGATGGCTCGTCAATGCCCGTAAAAACGGGCGTAGGTAGAGGCTCCTCGCATTACGCCCGGGGTAATCGTAGTCGGGTAATTACTTAACGAGCCGCTGGACGGGCATCTCGTGTTTATTCGGTTGGCAGCCGTGCGGGCGCCCATGTCGAGTCGGATGCTCCGGGTGGGAGAGGACCTGGAGCCGAGGACCGACGAGCCAGGGTTTGTTAATTCCCGCTCCACGCCAGCCACGATTCGTTGTTCCTTGTTCTTTGTGCCCTCGTGGTCTTGGACACCTCGCACGCACACTCAGGCCCCTAACCGTAATTTTTTCTTTTTTTTTTGTCTTTTCTAACCGCCCCTTCTCCGATTGGCCAGGAGCTTCGGGATTGTTTTTTTTTTTCCAGGTTGTATTCACCCCCCTTTGCTCCCCCTCTCTCTCTCTGTCTCTCTCTCTCTCTCTCTCTCTCTCTCTCGTCGACTGGCGCTCAGGCGCGGAGATCCGCCAAGGATGGCATTTCAGCATCCCCGGAAAACTAATTATTTCACTGCGTCCACCTCCTCCTCCTCCTCAACCACCACCTCCGCCTCCACCTCAGCGTACCCGACTCTCGAGAACGTCGAGAGGATTTATTTGAAATCGATAATAAAGCTATTCCACGAATTTTATCGCGCCACGTTATTCTAAACACTCCCATTGTTATTTGGGATGCGACTATGAAATTGTCTATTTTATAGTTGTTGAAACATAAAATTCGTCTAAATCAATATCATTGGTAGCCCCGTAGACCCGTAGACCCGTAGACCCGTAGACCCGTAGACCCGTAGTCCCGTGGCCCGTAATCCTGGGAAAATTTATAATCATTAGGCCTGCATTATTGATTTCATAATAATAAACCGCCGTTCGTTTATTCAAAATTTTTTCCGTTTTCACGACGCATTGTTTTCAAGTAATTTCAATTTCGAGTAATTTCTTTTTACACATGTCCCAACGTAAAATGCTACGTTGGCAATAAAAAATGTATTTTTAACTTGTGTAAACATTCAATTTTATCATTTCAATGTCTGTCCTTGTTATCAATTTCATACCTATTTTCATAATACATGTATAGCCCATGTATAAATATCAAAAATATACATATAAAATAAACGGTAGGGTTGGTTAATAAGTTTTTTTCTCAATATTGTATGTAAATAACGTCGGGTAATACAGGAAAGAGCTTGGCAGGCCACGCAGAGGACGATATTTGATGAATATTATTAATTATTACTATCCATCGATATAGATTTTTTTTTTTTTTTTTTTTTAATAAGCAGAGCCATGTAGAGAATTAAATTTTTAATCAATTGGGAGAGACAATTTCGAAGATATACATTACAGCGCAGAGCCGTGGAATAAAGATTAATATGCCAATTGAATAAAGCCGAGGATATTCTCAATATTCCCAATAATATTTATAAATATTGATTACTTTTTCTAATATTTCAATGAATCGCTTGTAAATTCGCTTTTATTCAATATAAATTTTCATTTGATTCGATATCGGCGGAAATTTTGTTTCATAAAACAATGGAACGATCGAAACTATGAAAAGACTTTAAACGATATTATTGCAAAAATATGAATAATGTTTGTTAAAAATTCTTCGTAATTTTATTGCTATCCGGAACAAATATGCTTGATATTAATACGAATAAATGAGCTCGATCGACTGAAGTTGCGCATCTATTTGAAATGATATCGATTTCTAAATTAACGTTGATGACACATAACATACTTTAGCTCGCCCATTAATTCGGAGCTTAGCGATGAAAAAATATCAAGCCAATATGCAGCTCGCGTTAATGGAAATGGGTATATGATTTTCATATTTAATATTAGCCTGTACACCGAGTGTAGTACGTGTACGTTTGATAAAAGCCGTCGAGCCATGAGAAGGAGTTTCATGGATAGTGATAAATAGAAATGGCGTCGAAGTCAATTTAAAATACTTCCAAAGAGATTAATGCACTTCGAGATTTAATAACCGTGCGCGTGTGCGTGAAGGACAGGTATGCATGGCAGTCCGAGCCGATCCCTCTAGTTTTTCGGTTAATCTTATTATCACTAGAAGTAAGGACAATGACCGAGGCTCGGGTAATACAGAGGAGATTGATGGGATGGCTCGGTTCAGGGCTGGATAAGTATTCAAGGGTAGGGAATGGGTAGGTATCGGTGTCGGTCCCACACCATCGGTCGAAAATCCAACATCGGTGTCATCCGCCACGGCAAATGAATGCAATTACGTTGAGAGCATAACCACGAGACGCACAGGCGCACGGGCACTCGTTGACGTTCGGTAAAAAGCAGGTCCTTAATGGTCGGCTTTAATTTCGCGATGAGTGGTGGGTGGCAGGAAAGGTGTAAACCATAAACCATAAAGGAGCCGATACCCGTTTTCCGATACAAATCCCGATTCGTCTTATAAAGCTTAATTGGGATATTCGGTGCCAGGGCTTCCAGGGCTTCCAGGTCGTCCTGCCGAGGCCGACTCGTAATTCTCCTTAGAATTCACATACTCCCGATGAATATCCTCAGGTAATACAACAATAATTCTCTCGGCAGCTCCGAAATAAACTTCCGCTGGAAAATTAATAAAACGTGCACGCAGTTATTTCTTTAAAAGCATCTCTCGGTTTTTAGCTTGCAATTTTTCCTCATTTCGTATTCCGAGCTCGTTCGATAAATACCATTCTACGTGCATACGTATGAATACGTAGGTACGTATGTATGCACGTATTCGCGTGTGTGTGTGTATATATATATATATATATATATCGAATCTTGCTGTTTGCAATTTTATTCCCCTCTCGCCCCCCTCAGCCCGAGCCCAGCCCCATTCCCCCGACGGCCCGGGAGGCCAGCTCGCTACCGCCCCCGAGTACACATTGTCGGTGGCGCAGGGGGCGGAGGAGGAGGAGGAGGAGGAGGAGGAGGAGGAGGAGCAGGGGGAAGGGGGGAGGGACATGCGAGTGGCTGGCGTGGTCTATGAATTTGCATGTGGATATGGAATTGCTAATGGCTGTTAAGCCGGTGCGCAGAAGCAATACCATAATACATTGATGACGCTTAATGCGGGCTACCGGAAGTCGGAAGCCATGGGCTTACGGAGGACCTTACCGGCGCAGCCCCCGGCAGCTCCACAATGTACGTCATAATGTAGTAGTCAGAGTGAGCTGCTCCGCGCGTCCTCCCGTCCCTCCACCCGACTTGCGCCGGGGCTCCTTAAGAGATTCGTACTTTTAGCCCAGAGCACGCGAAAGATGAAATCGATAGCGCACCCCCGTGTCCCAATATCCTTAACGTAGAGAGGGAAATGGAATTGGAGGCTCGATGACAAAGGGTATCGCGCATCCGACGATACGAACTTGCGTTCGAACGAAAAAACGTCAACCAGAGAGGGAGATAGAGAGAGAGAGAGAGAGAGAGAGAGATAGAGAGGCGAGCGATGGGGTGCGTGCGCGAGATGAGGAGAAAAGGGGGGGGGGAATGGGGGAATATAAGAGGCAGTCGAGGTTGGTGGCGTAACTCGACGATCAAGTCGGACGATAGCGCACCGAGTGCCTCGAAACACGGGCTCCAAGGGCTTTCCTGCCCTTGGCGGGAACCCTCGAGGGAGTGCTAGAGACGCGGGCTGCGGAGACCCTCGCCCATCGCCCATCGCAAATGTATTGAATATAAAAGTACCAAAGTGGATAGTTTTTGGAATAACGAACTGCACCGGCCAAGGACGGGACGACGAGAGCTGCCGGGGAGCTCTATTGCGGAGCTCTACTACCGAGCTCTACTACGGAGCTCTACTACGGAGCTCCACTACGGGGCCAAACACGAGCAGTTCGGCCATTTTTTACAACTCCCTTTTTATCCCTTTTTATCCCTCTTTATGTAGACCCTCTCACTTTCCCCTCCCTTTATGTCTCTCCTTTCTCGCACTCGAACTTAAATAATTCACATCGGACCGTGGATTGCCAGGACGACGGCCCGCCCCTCCCCGCCCCGCCTCGCCTCGCCCCCGCAACCCCTCCTGCCGAACAAACCAAATACAGAAATACCGAGTCCTTGCATTGGGAAAATTTATCTCGATTATTTATAAAAAGGGCCACGGTGTTTGTTCAAATTACCGGCGCATGTGCTCCACGTCTGAGGAATAATAAAATTATCCGTGTCCGGGTGAGGAGAGTAGCCGACGAACTAATGCATTTGAAAATTTGAAAAGACAGTTGAGCGCTCGGAAGGCGCGCCCTCTATGAAATATTCTTAGACAAAATGCTCCCGATAAGATAAATAACGCGAATAAGGTAAAGCTCTTTGGCTGATGGAGGAGAGCTCTTTGTATGCTCGCGGAACTTGCATTTCGTCGGCTAGAGGATATTCAAATTTTCGATGGATATTATCGAAAAAGCGCGAGGAATGAAAATGACAGCAGTATGCAATAACAACAACAGCAGTAACAGCAGCAGCAGCAGCAGCAGCAGCAGCAGCAGGAGGAGGAGGAGGAGGAGGAGCAACATCGACAAGGAAGAAAGAACAAAGCTTTCGTTCGTGCCCGATAAGGATTATCTAGATAATGGGAAATCCATCTAAAGGCAAGATGACAAGGCAAATAGTAGTAGTAGTAGTAGTAGTGGTGGTGTCGGTGGTGGTAGCGGTGGTGGTGGTGGTGGTGGTGGTGGTGGTAGTAGTAGTAGTAGTAGTGGTGGTGGTGTAGTGATTTAATCGCGTGTAGCGAGGTCGGTAATTACGTATTAAAGAGCTTTGCCGATACGGAAGAGAAGCCGCCCCCCGCCCCGGCCCCCGCCCCCCCTCCCTCGAGACATTTTCTTTTACGATCTTTTGGCTTATCGTTTGTAAACGAACGGGGCGTCGGCCCATGAAAATGTCAATAGCCGGTGAAAATTCAGCGCATATGCCCCGCCGAGCAATAACAACCGTACGATTTCTCCTGGCGCCGACAGATCTTACGCGCGTAAACGCTGCCGGACTAAGTGAATCACGTGTACAGCGAAGGGGCCACTGCTGCGGCCATTCGGTATCTGGGACTTTGATCCCATCGACGGGGCCGTTCGTCCGTTGGTAGTTGCGACTATCGAGGGGATGATGCTTTTGGGAACGCTGCACCCGACAATGGGCTAGAGAGGACAGCCCCGCGCACTCCCCTCTCCCACACCCTCGCTTTCGCATTAACCCAATACACGCTGTTGCGGTAAAAGTTTTTTTTTATTCCCTAATTATACTAATGCGTTGAACGACAAAAAAGGGAAAATAATTTCCTCCCCTCCTCTTCTTTTCATAGGGGTTACAACAGAGGGGTTAGCTCCTGCTGCCGCTGCCGCTGCCGCTGCCGCTGCCGCTGCGGCTTTCTCTCGTTTAATTCATATGATTATTGTTCATTTCATCTCGTACGAACGAGTACATATTGATTTTTCATATTTATTTAATTCATTCGGACCTGGAGTTGATTAATTAACGATTTACGTCCTTGTGAACCTCTTCTCCACAAAAGCTTTAAGCATTTCTCACTTCTTTTATCAAATAAATCATGTATATATATATATATATACATTTCTACGTATATACGTATAATAAAACACGCTCTAATGGTTATCATTACTTAAACCGATATTATTTTATATGTGCATATAAAGCTGCATATTTAATGTATGAATTTAGAAGTATGCGGGGAATGCAAATTAAATGCATTTAACCGGAAAATTATTCAACAAAATTGAATCATACAATCGTATAAATAATTTTCCGTTGTATATATATATGTGTATATATATATATATATATATATTGTCCCGTTTTTATTCCTTATAAAGTATAAACTATTGTAATATTACGTCCCGGACATTTATTAAAGGCAACATTTACAAATAAAATTATTTGCCAAATCATATAAAATGTTTACAGATCTTTTTATATAGTTATAAAATTTATTTTATAATATCATATTGTACGGGGGCTACGTATGAAAGTATCAATGAAATCCAAAGCTATCATAGTACTCGCTCATCCTCCTTTAGTAAAATACATTTGCGCGCATTTGTTTACGCGCACCGATGTATGTCTCGCTAAATGCGTATAAACGCGCGCCCACTTCTCTGTGTAGTGTCAAAGCCATATCCGTTGAGCAATAAACATTTTATTTGCAATACTTATCTAACTATTTATGTATTTATGCACGGCTGTATAAAGTCATGCATCCAATGTTTAAGCCTACGATTAAATAAACAAAACTGGTAAGAGCTCTTGTTGGAAAAGGCCATTTTCCTAAAACTCATACACAAGGTTTTATAATTACAAATAAATTAATGATTATTGCCGTTTTATTTTTTCAATGTATACCTGTATTTACCTGTATATATGCATTCATTTTTAAGGGATTTCGTTTTAGGGGAGATAATCTTTGTACGAAACTGCCAAGCATTAGAAACTTGAAAGTTAATTTAAGGAGAGACTTATAAATAAAATACTATTTAAGCAATCAAAGAGAATTGTTGACAAGAAAGTGTGCATTATACGGATCTTGGTTAAGGAACAATAAGCTTTTATTTGAAAATATTTTGTAAACTTCAATTGGCGATTAAGGATTTTCACGTTCATTTGCACTTTGCCCGTTCGAGACGACGATCTTCTCGATAGTAATAAAATAATATAAAAACCCTATAAAACGTATCGGTATATTTAATTTATATTATCCATTGTTGGGAGTTTGTTTTTGTTCGTTTTTTGTTTTTTGTTTTTATTTCTTTGCAGATACTCCGAAGAGAAAGTAAACGGAAAACAGCGTCGAGCGAAGGAAAAGTTGAAATTAAAAATATTATTGTTCATTGACGATGAGTCGAGTGAAGTCGAGGAAGATGTTACTTGCTTTTCGAGAGCTCGGATTAAAAAAAAAGAAAAAGAGTCTCGCTCATATCAATGAAATTACGCGGAATAATGCGGAATGCCTAAAGCAGCAGGAAAAATGGTGTTCGTTGTACGGTTTCACGGCTTCCGTATATTTAGGAAAGCACAGAGAAAGAGAACGTCGGAGCGAGCGAGCGAGCGAGCGAAAGCGGCGTAGGCGTGGGGGTGAGGGGGGAGGGTAGTAGGCCGTTAGAATTGAACGTAAAGCATCTTCTTTATACTGGCTGAGGGGGAGGGGCGAGCTTCGGTCGCGTTAGCTTATGAATTCGTAATCGTAAAGTTTGGTGGGTCGCGGTCGAGCGGTCACGGGAATTAAGACCCGGAGGTAGGAAGGAAGGAGGGGGGCGGGCTCTTCGGGTGCCGTCAATAGCCAGGATCGTGCGACGCAGGGCGGGAGGGATGGGCCAGAGGCTCGTCGGCAACCGGAAACACCGATTGCGGATTGAAGGCGGAGGCTGGAGCGGGTAATTACACCCGGGTGCCGGTAATCTCGGTAGCGAACGGTCCGGAGGCCTGCGATTGACACCGGCTCTCGTCCGCCGCTGCGTTTTACGACGGACGTTACGCACCGGCTTTATATGTTTTTCGATGGGACGATACCCGCGAGCTGCGCATCGGGATCCTGCCGCCCCAAGTCGATCGACTCGCCTAAACCTTCCGGGGCTGCCGAGGGCTGCCGAGGGCTGCCGGGGACTGCCGAGTGGGAGGGAGCCAGGCCGATCGGGTTATGCCGATACTCGCCGGACCGGGGGGAGCTGGGGAGCTGCCCGTGATTTACCGACCGACTCTCCTCCTCCACCGCCGCCTCCACCACCTCCTACTCATCCGCAACTACCGGGAGAGCGAAGGTGAGCGTATTAATTTGGAGGACTCGCCCGTTAAAATTTCTAGTAGGTCTCGCCCGCTTTTATACGGCTTTCATCTGGATTTATCGATGCGCTCATTCATGCGCCTTCCACTCCCCCTTCTCCTTCCCTCCTCTCATCTTCTTTTCCACCTTCCTTTTACGCTTCTATGAGAGCTCATCCGGCTGGATATTTGTTTATAAGTGATATTCTTCTTTTAATCTTTTCTTTACTCGTTCTTCTTTTAATACTTTCATTATTATTATTATTATTATTATTATTATCATTATTATCATTACTATTATTGTTGTTGTTGTTGTTGTCGTTGTTGTTGTTGTGTTGTTGTTGTTGATAGAATATGCAATAATATGCATACTCTAATGCAATTGCAAACGATTTATCGGAGACCCGAATCATAAAAATCCACAGGATCCGCGTATCACGACTGAAAGCTTCGCATGTGACGTCATTAAGCCTCAGAACGACTCATATGGAATTGCGAATCTTTCTTTTGTTTAAGCGCAGCCCCTTTCCCGATCACTATTTTAATAATTCTAGTTTGTTGACTATCGAATTTTAAAGCGCATCCGATATTTATTACCCTGTATTCGTTTGTTTTTCCTGATTTTTCATCAATTTTTCATGCATGCCAGTATCGAGTAGTATCAAACACACTTTACACTTAGTCATACCTACATGAATAGGTTTACACGTGTGAATTACGATATTTAATTAGTCTGTTATCAGATATCTAGTTTCTTCTGCATATTCGCTAATAATATTTATATAATAAAAAAGATTTCAATTTTAATTAATACGTATATATTAATTAAATTATATAACAAAATTCAATACCAGGCGTATTCGATTCGTCCATCGAATTAGTAATATTATTTCATACAATCACGTATTGGATTTTCATGAAACTAAGCTTGTAATACAATACCATTGCTTGTGTATGAAAAAAAGCAATACATTTTTACAAAACTTATTTTTCTGCAGTCTAAAATAAATTTCCTGCGCTTTAATAATTTGTAATAAATAATTCATTCATAAATACGTAATTAAGGACACAGATTATCGTAATATGTAATATATATGTATATACATGTACCTATATGTTATAAATATAGTGTTTTATTATTCTTATTTATATATATATATATATATCTTCAAACGTTATGTTCATATTTCACATTGCATTTGGAAAATGCATTTCACATTTCACTTGAAAATTGAAATTGAAAGTAATTTAAAATACGGTGAATGACGATTAAGGAAAAAAATTTTGAAAACTTAAAAGCATAAAGGCTTACCGTGTAACCTAAAATTTATTCTCCCATGGCTACACATTGGCAATCTAGAAAAACTTTATCTTAAAACACTTGTTATTGAAACAGTGAAACAGTATAAAAGATGAATGTATTATCAGGCGAAGGTATCAGTGAGTCAGTAAATTTGTATAGATTAAAAAGTCATTGAATAAAGTTTACGTTGGGGCTTCTAAGAGCCTCGAAGAAATGCGCGATTGTCGGTATTGAATGAAGAGATGATGACGAGGGCCACGAAAAAAAGAAGACGATTTAATCTAAAAGAAATGAAATTAGACGGAAAGTATATGGATGTGTAGATACGTATAATAAATAATCCCGTATCGATATTGGGATATAAGGGTCGTGCCTTTGAAAGTCTCGCGTTTTTCGGGTGAAGGGGGTGGGAGGCGGGGCGGAAGGTCGGAGGACGGGAGGGTGGATGACAAATAAGCCAGTTACAAAATACGAGGGAAGTACGTGTACTTCATTTAAGAAGAACATCCATAAAGGATTAATTAATCGCCACTCGTGAATTTGGCCATTAAGCCAAGGGCAGGCCGCAGATTTCCATGAGGATAAATTCGCGAGCGGCGGAGGAGCGCCTCCGTCCGAGGAAACGCGCTGGAGGAGCTTTACGAGGAGACGGCCCGGAGCCCCAGCAGATGTGTCCATTAACGATCGGCCGAACCCGTTTTTAATCCCGCGCACGAAGCAGCCGTGACCCGTAAGACCGATCCCGCGGTCGGGTATCCTCCCCGACACCGCCACCCGATTTCCCATAACTTGAGCGGAGTCGCTGGGCGGAAAATTGCAGCCGCCTCTCGTATTAACGCATTCCATTATAGCGACTGCGGATACGTCGTTGCCGTTACCGATGAGCTCGGGGAGTCTCTGCGCCCGTCTACGGCCGCGGTCTTGCCGACAAGGAGAGAGGCAGAGGGAGCTCAAAAATTTATCTGGCTTTTAGCGGTGTCGCTGCGGTCCTAGGGGGCCTGGGGGGTGGGCCTGGGGGTGGATGAGACTTTCCTTGGGAAAAGCCGATGGGCGATACGCGGGCAATAATCGTTTACCCGGATGGGCTGGACGGACCGAGGCACCGGATAATGACGACCGGGCCATGCGTGACAACCGAGTTATTGCTTTACTTCAAATGCTCTTTTTACGCCTTCCTCTCCTAGGAGTTGCTCGTTAACGTTTACTGTGCGCGACCCGGGGACGCAGGAGCTTCTGCGCGAATGGGGAAAAAGCCCGCGCCCCCTCCCGTAGCCCCATCCGCGACACTTTATGCATCGTACATGTAAATGATACGCAGTCGGCGAGGTGTACGTAGAGAGATTCGGGGATGGCCGAGTGTGTCCGAGTGTGTCCGAGCGAGCACGACGCGGGTACGACGCGAGTACGAAGCGGGTACGTGTCTCCTGGACGGGAATTTTAGTGGCCCCCCCCCCTCGAGTCCAGCCAGTCCATCCGTTTTCAAATCTCGATACTCTACTCTATTTTCCTAATTCGGCATTTATGAGCCGCCTTAACGGCGCCACCGCCGCACCACCCTGCCACCCTACCACCCAATCACTCGACCACCCGACCACCCGACCACCCGACCACCCGACCACCCGACCACCCGACCACCCTCAACCCCAATAACCCCAATCCGCCGACAGGACTCGCCGTCCTCGTTGCCGACCGTGCCTCATTCACAATTTCCACCGAACTGCCGGCGTTTCACGATCCCTCGAAATGTCCTGTCCTGCAGCGCATGTGCAAGCCATTCGCCTGTACACCCGAACGTCCCATTAAAGCCGCTCCGGCGTATATCCTTGGAGAGCAGCTACGCCGCGTACACCTGCTCCCGTAGCGACGTCGAGCCCCGGATTTCGAGCGACCTTAAGCCCCGCCAATATATATGCCGAGATCATTAGCTTACTTTATGATTATTATAAGAAATCCCGAATCTCCGTTTACTCTCCACGATTATTTCCCCGAATTTCTCAGCCCTTGCCCTTCCTCCTATTTCACTAAACTCCGCCTCGCGCTTGCTCGACGCTCCCCTGTATATGTTAAACAATTATCTCATTAGGTGTTTCGATTGTTCGCCGGCCCCTCCGGTCTTATCAACTCGAGCCATCTCATCTTGCCCAACGTCTGTTTATCAATTACGTAGCCAAGATTTATTTAAAATATTCGCCTCTTCGTTATACAATAATTATCCTACACGTAAAAGTAAAATTTCTCCATTGCGCATCCGTATGCTCAATCGCTCACTTTTCCATCATTAATAAGAATATTATGATTTTTTTCCCTTCGCAATGTGGATTACTCGCTTAAAATAGTTTAAAATAGTACGAAATGACACGTCGTTCCTTACAATCGTTATTCATTATTCAACCTCGACGGCATCCACGGCGATTGAATAAATTTACTAAGCTAAGTACCGATTGAACTAAGCTACTTTAAGAGCTTAATTTATTCGTAATATTTATGTTCTTACCGAGAAAGTAATTAGTAAACCCGAGAGGGAAATACCCCAGCAAAATGAGAGACTTTTATTTTATATACGTAAATGATAGTTCTATTTGACATCCGAATTCTTATATATTTAACGTCACGGCGTCGTTATTTCAATAGAACGATAATCGACATTATTAAATGCTTATTCAGTGCGTATGTCGGCTGTACATTATACAGCGCGTTTGCGCGCCAAGTATATTTATTACTTAGTATATTTATAAATGTAATTGAATAATATGATTAATGGTTAATACTCGGTGTTCTTTATTCTGAATTATAACGGGATTCTCTGCGAAGAAGAAAATTTATTTACTAAAGCACGTGTTAAAAAGAAAATGAGCGTCACTGAATGTAAAGCAGTGACGATGTACAAACGGCTCGAAAGAAAATCGACTTTCCTATTTCACTTCTTAGAGACGTTGAACTTTATTTCTTGAATTTGATTCAGGCTTTGCAAAGTATATTCGTAATTAATGAATAACGATAACAATAATAATAATAATAATAATAACAATAACAATAACAACAACAACAACAACAACAACAACAATTATAATAATAACAATAAGGATGATAACAATAACAATAACAATAAGGATGATAACAATAACAATAATAATAAGGATGATAACAATAATAATAACAATTATAATAATAACAATAATAATAATAACAATAAGGATGATAACGATGATAAGAACCGCATAAAATTCATATGATTACTTTCTTTGTGCAAAAATAATTTATTTAACGAATAGAATAGCTTTGAGTATAGTTTGAGCCCCGGCAGTTTTAATGCATTCGTGCACTTAGTTCTGTACTTAGCATACATATGCATACAGGCGTGGACAGACAGCATTATTACAATTACTTATTTGATAATCCAACATTCTATGTTGAATAACTATTTATAAGACAGGATTAAGATTATGTTCAGAATAGGTGCGAATTTGTTCTTCCGGCGGAAAACATAAATTAAATATAAACAAATAAGGCTATGCGTGTATAAATAAAAGCGCACATCTGAATAAAATGATTCCATTTACATGAAATGTAATTTCCTCTTGGTATAAGAATGTTTGGCATTATTATTATGCAAACTATTTTCGATTAAAGGGATTTAAATTTCAGATGACGAGCGATTTGGTACAGATATATATATATATATATGTATGTATTATACGTATACTAGACTTTTTTCTATACATTAGTACACGCAGGAGTATTATTTATTTTTAAAAGTGCAGAAATTGTTATTTATTTTGTAGAATAAATATTTTAAGTTTGTACGAATACTTTGACTTTCTGTCCCAATTTACCTCTGCTTATCTATATCATACTAGTCCAAACATTATAAATAAATATTCAATATTGATCGAGTCTGTCTGGTGACTTGGATTTTTGTAATATTTCGCTATTTCCAAAAATCTCTCTTTTGTAAGCTTAATTGTAATGTAATTGATACGAGCGTTGATTGTTTTCTAGCGCAAAGCGGCCAATATAGCAAATATTAATCATAGAAAAGATAATAATGTAACGGGCCATATTCTATTTGAGACTATTCTATTGTAACTAATTAGCGGAGCATTGCGCAACAGTTGTAGTGAAAAAATTAAAAATGCATGCTTTGCTCATTGGGTTAATGCGCCAGTGAATTAATGTTAAAAAATGTAAAAAAATGTTAATGCCCTTAGGGCACGTAATAGAAAAAAATGTAGAGAATTAAATATTTTATGTATGAGCGTTCGTGGTATAAATGATTGACGATTGAAATGCCTTGTATTTAATTATTCTTATCGTTATTATTACCGTTGCGCTTGATGAATAAGAAACAAGTGAGGGAGAACGTCTGTCTCTCTGTAGAGATGGTGAGAGGGGGAGAGAGAGAGAGAGAGAGAGAGAGAGAGAGAGAGAGAGAGAGAGAGAGAGAGAGAGAGAGAGAGAGAGAGAGAGAGAGAGAGAGAGAGAAACGTAGTTACAACCGGATAAATCGACAGATCGGGAAAAATAAGAGCTTTACATAAATAACCTAATTCAAAGTCGTCCGCCCCGGTGCGCTGCTCCCGTTCTTTTCTCCTAAATGCCCAAAGGTCCAATAAGACCGCGGCTGTGAAGCATGTACCTTCGAAAACTGGGCGAAAAGCCATCGGTGGAGCTTCCTTGCGTCACCGGAGCAGAGGAGAGAATATCCAATCGGATTAGCGCTGAGCCCTGGCTCTCTTTCAATCTCTTTCAATCTTTTTCATCCGCCCCCTTATCCTTCTCTTACCCCTCCCCCCTCCTCCTAACCCTCCCGAGCCGCTGTATGTTTCTTTAGATATCGTGAGCGCGAGAGTCGCAGGTTTTTGCGAGCAAAGCCATCGGGGGAGGAGAGATCCGGGCGAGAGGCCGGCTGGGCTGCCCGGCTGGACCGACGCAAGGACAAGGACAGCGACGAGACGGCCGATCCGAGATAATATTTTCAACTCCGAGCGAACGGGTACGTCGTATGTATTCGTCCCTTTTTCGTCATGTCGAATAACCTTGGGCCATTAAATATCGAGGGCAACTTGTGGTTGGTAAATGCGTTCTCTTAAAAGTCAGCTAATACTATTGTTGGCTTTAATGATTAGCCTGCTTCCTCCATATCCAAATAAACGACTATAAATATTATATAGCTCGTCGAAATGGTCGAAATGGTCGAAATGGTCGGAATGGTCGAAATGGTGACGGACGTGGAGGAGAGGCGGCTGACGCCGGGACAAAAGTCTTGCGGCCCCTATCGTCGACGAAACAACTTATCGGCCGAGGCTAAGGGAGGGCCCCGAGGGGCTACCGGCCTTTTTTTTCCACGTCACTTGCTTGTCCACGAGACGCCTCTTGTCCCGGAGCATTAGGCAATTGATATTGGTTACGCGCTCCAATATCGTTACGCTTGTCCTTTAGTTTTTCCAGATTGACGTCCTGGGCGGCCACCGCGTCGGCTCCTAAAATTCGTCCTTTATCGTCGGTGAACGAGCCGAAAGACCGACGCCGGAGCCTCGTCGTCTTCCCTTCGAATTCGCCATTCATTCTTCATTATCCCCATTAAATTGCTACGGTAATTCATTTCGTCTACGCAGCCGGAGTTATCAATTTTTTTTTCACGGACAGGCTAATTTCCTCAATGGCCCCGAACTGCTTTATGGATTTCTTTAAAAATTTAAAAAACATTTTTACAAATTAATTATTTCCCTCGCCAGCCCCAAATACCACTAAATCATACTAATTTTAATTACCCGTGACTTTTTATCCAGCCCCCCCACCCTCATATTTCTTACGACCCGCCGTCCCCGTAACATTTATTGCATATTTCAGACTTTTCGATTTATCAATTCTTATTAATCTCAATGAATGATATTATTTCCCTTCTCGATCTATACTATTTTATCATTCGCGCCCTTTCCAAGTCTATTCGATGCGTGAATTCTTCTTTTTCGAATAATATTTCATCGGGACGTTCATAACTTGTTAAGGACATTCATTTTCTACAACGGAGAAAAAACTTATCCATTGTTAATTCTATTATATATTCACAATGGCTACTACTACTGACTCCCATTTACTTCTTTCATAACTAAAATAATGCTCGCTAAAAATTATGTAATTTCAGTCTTGTTATTTATTATTATTTATTACGTTAATAGAATTTATTGCTCATGAATTAATCCTTCGTGCTCACACCGCCTTACACGTCACACCACAAATTTCGGCTAATTAACAGAATAAAGAATATAAGAAATGTTTCAAAGAAAGCATTTCCTGCATTTCCTGACGAATATGCTTAATTCTTTACGTCCTTTATTTTTGGCTTGTGAGTATAATAAATTTTTGAAAAACCTATTTTTTTTAATAATCAAATGTTTTTGATGAGATTGAAAAATTTCCAACGAATCAAATGAGGAAAAGAAGATTTTCCCGACGAACGGAGGGAAATTAAAATCTCGAATCGAGGAAAGGATGATATAAATTTTTTTCAAAATACATTCAGTCGATTGTATGAGAAATTCTGTAGTTTCGTTAAATGCAGTTCAGTTCGGCCATTAACCATAGATCTCGGTATAGACTTGTTTGTACGCACGCAGCAAGCGCAATTTCATATTTGATAGTAGAAAACTTTCTTCAAGAATTTTAAACGCTATTGGAATAACCTTATCTCAGTAAAATTCTAGAGAATATACAATTCGGGAATAAAAATAAACGAAGCTTATGAAATTTATCGCAAGTAGATCTGTATTTCCGGAATTCTAGTCGAATAGAGAAAAATTTAATTGTATTGAGATAAGTATAGGAACGTATCGCTTTACTATCGTTGTTCAGCTACTTACTTGTTCAGCTACAAACCGTGCACAAGTTTTAAGTAATTCGTATAACATTGAACGTAGAAATCGATAATATACGTGTCTTATAGAATGTTGTTGCGAGTCGGCAACAATATTGAATTTCGTATAAGTTTATTTATTTAAATATATATGTATTGCGCACATATTGGACCTACGATGTAATGTAATTTATAATTGTAACGAGTGGAGTAGCCGTCGAGGTGAGTGGCGTAAAGAATTTTCTCGGAAATGAGAATTGACGCTGCCGTTCTCGTATTGATTAATTTTAACGTCGCCTGTACTGACGAAATGGTCAGAAGAAATAAATGACGGAATAATGAGACATTGAGATGTTTAGTACTTGCGAGTAAATAATAACGCGAGGGATCGTTATTGTGTGGCTGAAGTTATTGTGTTGGTCGAGCAAGAATACGCGACAGGGTATATTCTCCGTATGGCTCCTGATATTCTTCCTTCATATCCCAGCTTCTTATCGACGATCTATGCGACTATAGGACGAAGGGCGCTCGTGCCCTATTTCGTTAGACGAGGGCACCGCCCCTTGGACTCTTCAAGAGCTCTTGAAACTCTCATGCTTCGGAGCGTAAAAAGAATGAAATCCACTTGTTGAGGGGCGACAGTTTCTATAATCAACGTCGTGCGCTGACCATTGTTGGCCATCGGTGTCATTATCGGGCCAATATTCGGAGCTTTAGCTAAAAAAGCGGCGCGAGAAGAAGCTTTTGCTCTTCTTTACGATAAGAAATGAATAAGATCAATCAGAGATCGACTCGAGATTATCCCCAATGACAATAGTTGGGATGAATAGGAATATACTGGATTATTATCGTCCACCGAACCATGTGATCTAGCTGATCTAGCAACAAGTCGCATAGGTCGGATCGAGCGAGCCACCCGACTCGAGTAACCGTAACTACGGATCGCTTCTTCCCCAAGTCGGCCACGCGTCCTTTCACGTGGCCGCCATAGCTCCTCGATATAATGTAAAGGCAATGATATGTCGAACGGACTTTGATATGTCGAAGGAGGGGGGAACCGGCGCGAGTATGAATAACGAGAATTTTAATTACCCGCTTGACTTTACGGAAGGGAATTTATAATGAAACGATCGATAGAAGGGGATAAACGCTTTTGTAATTATGAAGATTTTTTTATTAGGCAATCTGTTATTCACTTAATCGTCAGAAGCGATCGGCAGAATGATTATTCAGCATGAAAATTGCTTCCGAGTGCGCAAATGTTTCTTTATCGGCCGAGCAGTAGGAGCGAGCCTCTCCTCCGTCATCCGTCCACAGGCGTCCAATAATTATCGAGACTCGTTCGTTCGGAAAGCGGAAGAGGTTTTACAAATTAGACTGCCGTGAATTTACAAAACAACCGACGATAAATATAGCCGAGACATTTAGATTCTCCGACGGACGATAATTTATATCAGCAGTAAATTACTTCAATATCTAGTTCTCGCCAGCCGACTCGATCCGATCCCTATCTCCTTCTGCATGTCACGTTTTCAAGGATTATTATCATATCGTCTGATCGAAACTTTCCACAACTTATCCTCATTCCCAGTATAAAATAACCCCAATAACCTCTTCCGGAGTCTGGGTTTCTACTTGTGAGCCTCCTCGCCTCCGAATTTTAGATAAAAACTAAGATCCGCCCGAATCCATCGATTCGCAATGCGTTCGTTAGTATTCGTAATAACTGCCTGCGGCTAGCCGAGCAGTGTCTATGCGTATACCTAGCTGTCTGCTTATTATAAGTTCTGTCCCGAGTGCAACCCGCACTCCTACCGCACTCCAAAAAATATTCCGTACATGCAGCCGCTACGATGTTCTAGTAGCTCGGTTCTTATTGTACGTAAATAACGCTTTGAGCACGTGCTACCTTTTGCATCTCAGAGGCGGTATTAACTGGGCAGCCACTCGGAGAGAGAGAGAGAGAGAGAGGGGAGTGAGAGAGAGAGAGAGAGAGGGGGGAGAGGGGGGAGGGGAGAATTCGTTAGAAAGAGGTCATTTTGGCCTCTGGAGAGGTAGAAGAAAGCTCGGATACGAGTTTGGGAATGAGGGAAGAGGTAGAGACACTGCGGAGTGGAAGGAGTGGTATTATATCTAAAGTAGAGGAAGACGAGGTAAGACGAGGGAGTGGAGGCGGAAGAGGCTTACGACTGGTACATGATCTATAGCTATAAGTGCATCTACACGCAGTCCAATAAAGATGAGCCACCTGATTGTAAAGGAGCTTCGAGAAGTGGTTAAAATGTTAAGCAGCAGCCAGTGGTGCGCTAAGCTCGGGGATCCAGAAGACGAGTAGGCAACGAGAGACATTGTCTTGAGTGCGTTCCAGACTCGGGAAGACAACAACAAAAAAAAAAAAACAAAAAAAAAGAAGAAAAAAAATAGAAAGAAAGAAAGAAAAGAAAATGAGCGAGGAATATAAATAAAGAGAGAGGGGGGCAACTCAGTCACGACTTTGTAAGATTTCAATGGGCAAGCGTGACAGAGGATTTCGCGTCCCCGACACTCCTGACTTTTTTTTCTCTTACTCTTCATCGCTCGTTCTAGATCCCCTGCCCGCGCCCGCCTCCGTCTCAGCCTCCGCCACCGCCACCGCTCACATACTACCCTTTACCATATTTATTCTACACTGATACTCATTCCAATATGCATCCGTCTGCCTTTTTTCTGCCTCTTCTGCATATTTCACTCTGATTTCACGTGAGCCTCGTGCGATACCCGTGCGGTAAAATATTTGCTCAAAATCGTAATCGTAAACTTGCTTCTTCTAGAGACAAAAAAAAAATAAAAAAAATAAAAAAAAAAAAAAAAATAAAACCCACTCCTCCGCATTATTGTATGGCCATTTATTACTACGAATCGGTAAACATTATCAGCAAGCTCGAGAGTATTTATACAAAAAAAGGCTCGTCTTCTCACAAAATTTCAACGCTATGGGTACAGAAAGTATCTATTTATTATAATTCGACGAATATCCTAACGTCATGTGGCCTTTCAGTCAATTTCGTGATTGTAATAATGCTAATGACGATGATAATGACAATGACATTACAGCAGGGTTTTTTTTTACTTTTTTCATATTTACGGAGCAGCTCCGCGACTAAAACGACTCTATTATTTTTCTCTCTTCGTGTCCCATTTATTTTATAATAACGAGAAGGACCAAGAGGAGTCCAATTAATCTTCATTCCTTGAAGGGCTATTAGCAGTGACTTTTAAGAAGGAAGAAAAGAACTTACCGAAATTCACTTATAATACAAAGACTTATTGATTTTCTTCTAATCTAACGTTATACTGTATTTTTTTAAATTATTTATTCATTTAAACTATGCGGATCTTGGAACAAATGGATCAATAATATCGGGAACCTTTGATTTAATCAATCTTTTTATAATAATCTTAGATCGATAACTTATGCTGAAATGTAAATAAAAACTTGCAGATAAAGAAAAACCTTAAAACGTAATTTTAAAAAATTATATTGAATTAGTTTCAGTAGGAGAGGTCTTGAGGACAGCTGCCAAAGAGGAGACGATAATCATTCCGACATTATCTGATCTAACGGACCCATCAATATCGAGGAAATGGTTCATTCGTTGACTTCACTGTCAAAAACTCAAATTATTACATTGAAATCTTCTAACTGGACGTTATTTTCAGATATTTTCGCGCAATTCTTTTATTTATTCGTTTAATTGAAATTATTTTACTTTGAAGTGTACGCAGACGTGCGTATTTACATGTATATTTACAGCTTTTAGCATTTCCAAAAGTAAATACATCCAAATACTTTATGTAAACGATATCTTTGTTTTTCAAGGATTACGTATAATTAATTTACTGTTTAAATTATTATACATTAAATATCTGGAATATTTTAAAATTAATGTGTAGAGCATTTTGTTGGCGGAATTTCTATTGTATTCCAGCAAATATAGAATGAATTTGAAATTGGTAAGGAAAAATTTTCATGCTCGTAATAGGCTCATCGTAAATATTTGTGCTTGCAAAATAAGAAATGTAAATGTAAATAAAGCGCCGACGTAAGAACTGACTTGCAATTATGGTTATGGCATTGTATTGCAATTATTTGTTGAATCGCGAGTTGATATTAATATTAGGAATCTGATTAAGAAGGAAAGAATTCATTTATTAGTCTCCGAAAGCAGAAATTCATTCTACTTTGAATACCTGTACTTAAATAAAAAATTTCTATTGCTGAATGCGCCGTCGACAGGCCCGAACGTACATTATTATTATTATTAAATTACCAAAGAGTAATACGTCCTGGTGTATTTAGATTAAAAGATGAATGCAATGAATATGTAAAGAGCATAATGAATAAATAAGTGAGATAATAAATTGTTAAAAGTTTGTGCGTATGGGAGCCCGTTGTTAAGGATTTATCGGGACCGTGAATGTGAAGCAGATAAACTTTTAAAATAGTCTTTTAAAATACTTTAAATTATTTGAATGGATGTATAAATAGAATACAAAGAAGAGAGAGAGAGAGAGAGAGAGAGAGAGAGAGAGAGAGAGTTAAATTTCTGTAAGAAATCCTATTAGTACCAACGTACATAATACATTTTCTGTTTTTATATTCAAAAAGTCTCAACGTTTTTATTTTTTATTCCTTTATTTTGTTCATAAATCAGAGTATTATTATTATTATTATTATTATTATTATTATCATCGTTGTTATTGTTGTTGTCGTGGTTGTTGTTGTTGTTGTTGTTATTATTAGCCGAGGTCCCCCCCCCTGCCCGCCCGCGCCGCTCCTTCTCCTCGGGTACATAAAAAAATCATAATTTTTACATTACTATAAGCACTTTTCGTATAAAAAACTGAAAGCTTCTAAGTTGGCCAGTATTTGCTTTGAAATTTTAAAATTTGTCCAGGTTTCTCGCACTCGCCGTCGGGCCGAAATGCATGGGAAAAAACGGCGCCGTTATAATGAAAGTGCGAGCCCGGCAAGCAAGGACTGAAATAAAAAAATATCAATTCCAACGAGCGAGAATAACGCAGAGCCTTTAAAACCATGAAAAAGTTACCTGTCGTCAACGTCCTCATCCTCGTCCTTGCCGCCGTCGTCGTCGCTGTCCTCGTCGACGTTGTCGTTCTCTCGATCCGACGAGCTCTCCCCACCCCAAGCATCGGCCCGTCGGCTCATCGGCCCCGGTCGCGAGGGAAGCTCGTAACTCGTGACGAGATCCAGAGGATCAACGAAATCCGAGATCCGCGGCAAAGGGTCGCAAGCCCCCCCCCCCGGATCTCGCCACCTTCCTTCCGCATTCTTTGTCCATCCGGGCTCTCTTTCAATTCGGACCGCGCATACGTTGATAAAAATAATCCAGGAGAGCGTTATCCGGACACCCCCTCCCCCCGCCATCTCCGCGTTATCAACGGGTACCGCGGGACATATCGCGTCGAGGCCGCCGACTCTACAACGCGGCATTGTTGTAAATCCGTGTACGGACACACGCGGTCTTTGATGTTCCCGGATAACCGGAGGTTATTCCGAGCCGGCCACTATCAATCGATTCTACGTCCGCCACTGCTTTTTTGCCCCCCCCCCCAACCGCTGCCCGAAATTCCGGCCCACCCGCTTACTTTCCCTCCGCCCAAGTCCCGGGCATCGTCTCGCAATAAATTCTCCAAATAAAAATAAATATACGACCGCTAAGTTCAATACTTACTTCCGGTCTTTCGGGGTTTCCACGAGCTTCCAATCCAATCTATCTTCAAGCTTTTCACCTTTTTCTTGCATTACTTGCTGTAGTAATTATCCATTTGCGTAAGCTAACGTTAGGAAGCAGATCGATAATCCGGATTTATCCAGCGATGCGATCTAAAATCAGATTCAAGTCGCAGAGGCTGTTATTAGGGCCGAGCAAGTGAAGCGCGTCCTACGTCTCGAGATTTCACGGGAGATTGATCCCAATGATTTTTCACAGGTCGAAGGAGCCAAAGAAGGGGATTTTCTCCCCGCACTTTGTGCAGCCGTCAACGATAGTCATGCTTCTTTGTGAATGTGACTCCATGATTTCAAATCATTATATTATATTATCAGTATTATTATTGTTGTTACTGTTATTCTTATTATTCTTATTATTATACGCGAGTGCGAGAAGGGTATCGATGATCGATCCCTCTGTCTGTCTGCTCCCCCCCCCTGCCGCCGCCACCGCCAATCTTCACGGCATTTTTCATTCGTTGCAACAGGCGCTTAAGTATTACCGATAGATAAATATCTGTCAGCACGTGGCTTGCGTTATTTGAATTACAAATTGACCTCTTTGGTAAAGGAGAGGTGTGGGTGAGGTTACGGGGAGCTCAGGTGACATTATTCTCCGGGTCTTTATCATGCAAATAGCAGGGAGGTACGAGGGGCGAGGAAAGGCTAAAAGGACAGAGACTCCTCCGAGGCTAATTGATCACCGCGCGCAAATGATAAGATTCGAGTTCGATTAAATATCTCCGAACTGCCGCCACTTCCCGTTCCCTCCTGAGATTACTAAAGGATCCACGTAAATGGGACACTTATTTATCTGGCTCGTCTCACTTGTCTGAGAGCTGACCAAAGTCCATGTAAACGCCGACTTCATGTAAACAGTCCTTTATTTAGCCGAAAAGGATCGGGCGGGAGAAAAACGCAGCCCCGAACGCGTGGCCTTGGTTCAGGGCGCCCAATAGGCGGGGAGGCTAGGCTAGGGTAAGATGGGGCTGGGGATGGAGAAATATTTTTAATTGTCGATCGTTCAAAGGGCCCATTGTAGTAAAATTGATTCGAAACTGAGGAGTGAACGCGCGAGCTTATTTGTTAAAGGATCGGGAATCGTAGAGCGGAGCTCCACCGAGTAGACCGCATCAAAATACAAAGCTCCTTCCGCCGCGGAAGGAATCAACCCTATTATATTCCCTTCCCTAAACAACTGGCATTGCTAGCGGAATCTCCAATGAACAAACAATGTTAATAAGACCCTTGAGCACGGGTATTTCTCGGGTAGCTCGGATAGCTGCTCCCGCTCGTACCGCCGCTTTTTCACGTCGTCTTGACGTCTTGGGAAACGGACAGCACGAGGTAGATTATTCAAAGGCTCGGCCGAGTGAGGAGATTCAAACGCGAAGGGACAAAGGCATCTTTTTAGTTTTACCGACCGCTCGCTAAATGCTTCTAGCGCGGCTGTGCGAGAGGGACGACATAGACAGAGAGAGAGAGAGAGAGAGAGAGAGAGAGAGAGTCGCCAGCCGAACAAGGTAGCCGAAAAATTAACGACTATCGGCCGCTTCCGAGGAAAAATATCCGCGAGCTTTTATTTAATGAAATTGCACTGCTTAGTTGATGAAAAGCCATTGATTTCCGCTAAGTTTAATTGAAATGCCGACAGATTCTTTCAAACTTTTTATCTTTATCTAACTTTCCGTCTCTATTATTTTATTTTATTTTACTTTACTTTTTCATCCTCGGCGCTGCTATTCATTTGTATTGATTAAAATTGATGATTGAAGTAGCCGGGAGTAGCGAAAAAAACACACGCACACGCACACACACGCACACGCACACACACACACAGCAAGTGCGCACAATGCGTTCAACTACAGATTATACTTTTAGCAACATTGACAACAATGCCGGCGGATAAAAAATTTGTCATTCAAGCGCAGGGGAGTAATTTTTCTTCTACGCCTAAAAAATTATTTAAACTAAACAGATATTGAAATTATGTTTATGCTTATGGAGATACGCGCAGGAAGAGTCCGTTCTTAACGGGCATTACAAGCTAATGAATCTACAATGACATTGTAGACATACAAGTGACTCGGTCGACGCGTACATTTTAATAACATAATGTTTATACTGATCCTCGAGCCAAAGTACTACTTACGTAAATAAGAACTATTTCGGCTTATACTTTATACAGCAAGTTCGTCAATAAAGAAAAATGAGTGCCTGTAAATTATGCTACGGCGCATGTGTAAAAGGTAACGTTAGATAATAAAGGTAACGAAGTACGTGGGGATATTTGAAGGAGGCAAAAAGCCAATGAGTGAGCCGATGGAGACGGTGAAGAGGGCCGTGGTCTTAGGCAGCAGAGGGCAGCCCAAGGCCCCTTAAAGGCATTAATAATAATAATAATAATAATAATAATAATAATGATGATGATGAATTGAGGGTAGGAGCGCTGCTAAAGCCGCAAGGGAATTAAAATCAGCGCGCAAATGCCAAGTTACGAGGAGGATTTATTAAAGGCCCCGCTTTTGGCCTCTCCTCCTCGACACGGATACACCCCTGCCATCGCTGTCCCCGCCCCCCAACCGAATACCGACAGCATAAGTCTGATAAAAATGTTAGCCCCTTTAAGGGCTTGACAAACTTTGACTCTATATGGCCGAACGTCGTAATGTTTACCAGAGGCGACAAGCAAATAATTACCTCGGGATACGTGCCGCTCAGCGTCCTTAAGGCTAAATAAGATATTAAGCCTAACCGGTTACCGTATCCATTAACATTAACGTTATCATCGTCATTTTTATTATTATTGTCATTATATTATTAGGCGTTACGGCTCAAGTATCGCTCGAGCGTATCGAAGATTACCCGTTGGCCCCTGAAAACAAAAAAAAAAAAAAAAAAAAGAAAAAAAAGGAAATACTTGGGATAATTCGGATGTAGATGTTGCCACTTCATTTCCATTTCTTAATTGGATCGTCGCGACTCCTTCGCTACGTTGAAAACTTTTATTCTCGAATTCTTATTTCACAGCCGCTTCGTTAAAAAGAGCATTAAGAAAACAAACGAACGAACGAACGAACGAACGAACGAACGAGTAAATAAATAATACAAGATCGCGCGGCTAAAGAGAAACGCCAAGCTTTAAGTAAAAAAAATTAAAGAAAGTTAATAAGGTCGTGGGAATCCAGGAGTGTGTGAGGGGGGGGTGAGGGAGAGGCAGAGCACAGAGCAGCTGCGGTTCAGTAAAGAAGGAAGATTGATTTGTCCGAATAAACAACGCGGCATAAAGTTATGTATACGAACTCTCGACTCCCGGTGAACTTTAAATCGCCTCGGTTCCATGTATCTTTATAAGCGCTAGGAGGCCTTTAGAGATAAAATAAAGCTTTAGTTGAAAACGCTTGACTATAAATGCTGTAAATGGAGTAGTAGTCAAGTATGAGTTAGTGCTGCACTGATATACAACACTTTCGGACTTTCAACCCTTTATCTTTATTTACTTATTTATAATGTTATTTATTTACTTATTTATTTCCTTGTTGTTGTTTTTATTATTATTATTGTTGTTGTTATTATTATTATTAATTATGACCATGGTATGGAATGTTTTTCCCTTTTAACAGCAACAAGTATAGCCTAAGGAAATGTAATAAAGAGAAAATGGACAGAGGATTAGTTATAGATATTCGTTAGCTACGTCATTCGTAGAGAGGGGCAGGCTACGTATTAGGGTCGATCTGTCTAAGGGGAATGGCCTCAGCCACAATTAGGTAGGACTTATGAAAAATCGGGACTGAAGTAAAAGGTGCGCGTGAGCGCGGTTGAGAAGTTGTATCGAATGGCCAAGGAAAACTTGCCGAATATGTTGAAGTTTAAATCGACTCGGCGAGGATTCGCGGCCCCAAATGTCCATTTATGTTTAGAAACCCATTGGACCTCGAGTCGAGGAAGACGCGAGAGGTGGATCTTGCTGCCGGATGACGCAGTAAGATCGCGTCGCAAGTAAATACTTGTAAGCCATCCGACCTATAAATTCACCGGAATCGTCGGATTCGTTAGATTCGCGCGTTCATTGACATTCACACGAGTCGTCGTGCGAATAACGAAAGCTTTCGAAAGATCGTCAATGCGAAATTCGCAATTTTTTTCTCCCTGAGAAGAATCTCGCTCGCTCTCGAGTCTCGCGAGGCGACCCTTTAATCTCTCGAGTCACCTCCTCTCCCTCCTCCCCTCCCCCGCCACCAACCACCGCCACCTCCGCCACGTCCGCCACCAATAACCCCAATAACCTTCTCCACCACCAACCATCCACCACTACCACCCCCACCATCACCCTCACCCACCCCGACGATTCTCGGCAAAGACGAGTTTTATAATGGGAAGAATCGGAAGCTCGCTGGTGGAATTCGCAAGTGAGCGGGAAGCTCTTGAAGAATTTCGCTTCCACCTCGCTTACGGATCACTCCTCCCCTCCCCGCGCACGTTACATCTGCACCGGGAATCATCTTAACGCCGCTGCCCGTCCAGGCGAAAAATGTTTCTTTAATAATGCAAACGAGTGTATCTCGAGCTTCCTTCGATAATCGACACGGAAATTAACAAGGACTCTCTAGTAATAAATTTCCACCCAACGCTCCCATTCATTATGTAATACTCGCCAAATATAGATTAATCATTTACATTAATTAGCTGCTGCTTTAATAATTCAATATTCATAATGTACTCATTAAATTCGTATTATCTGCAATATGCAGTATTTGCATTTGTAAAATTATTCATGCTTTTATAATTACCGGCTTTCGTATGTAAAGAAATGAAATTTCATTATTTCTATTGCCATTTTTATTAAAAATGCTTCTTATAAAAAGATTCCGACCTCCCCCCGCCCCCCACCTCCACCTCCACCACCCTTAAGCAGCAAATTACACAATTATTATTTAATAAGCTACGGCTCTGAATAATTACATAGATTAATTAGGAATAATCTATAGAATTTATATGAGATATATATATATATATATGTATATCTTTGTAATATAAATATCCTCAGTTGAAAAAATTTTTGTATTTTCATATTTCGTACTCGTTGTACAGGAATAATTATGGTATTACCTTACGTTACGCTTTTATAAAACTCCTTATTTCTTTAATTATTTCTGTTTGGCTGAAGCTATAGATATTCAAATCCCATTACAGAACTAATAATCTATCAAGGGCATCAACGAAACGCTTTACTTAAACTTTCAAGGATATCGTAAATTAATTACAATGGAACTATGTAACAATGAATTATGTACGATATATCAGATGAAAATGAATTTTTAAAAAATTTCATTTTTTTCGCCTCGTTCTTAGCTCCGCAAATTTTACTTTCCTCAATTTAAAATTTCTTACTCTTCAAAGCTTCCCTTGAAATAACAATTAGCTAACGTTTATATATTAAAATGCACTTAGCAATATTGTAATTATTACATATTTATAATGCGAATGATTTAAATATTTATCAAACGTGAGGCGGTATTATAATTTTCACTATAATGTATTATTAAACTATTTCATTACCAATGAACATATGACAATCAAATTTTATGTACTCATAATGTAAATTCAAAATGTACTGGTAATACTGTGCATATAGAATGAATTAATGTGGAATAAAGTTATTCAAATGTCAAATTAATTATTTCTATTTACGATTTATTTAATACATTTATACATAGCATATTCATTTGGGGATTTTACAACAATGCTGAATGTTAAATAAAACGCTAAAATTATCAGAGGTTTTAATTTGAAATTTTTATAGTTAGCATAACCATGTAATCCAAGCCTAATTGGCAGAAATTTTCAAGTGCGCATAAAATTACGATCTCCTTTCTGTAAAACATTTATTGCAAAAGTCGTATCTATTGCTTCCTCTAACAAATGCTTCTTTTTTTTTTTTTTTTTTTTAAATAACATTCTACCAGTTATTTATAAAATTAGTAGTAATAAATTTAATAACAAATTATAACTACGTTTGGTGAAAGCAGCTATGAAATACGTATAACAATAATAATCTCCGATCATTAAATGACTTTATTGAATTTTTAAATGTCTTAAAGATGCCTGAAATTGTATAACTACTAATTGTATAACTATTATTAAGACCGTAAGAAAGTCAATGGGTGCAAAGAAAAATAGAATTGTGAGGTCAGGAGTGAAATGTTTTTTGCAATTCTGCGGTCAGTGGAATGAATACGTTATTATTCAAATTAATTTTACGCACCCGTTTTACTGTACTTTTATGAAAAGCTCCTTGAAATTTATCAATTTCGCACGCGAATAATATTCTGTTTAGTAATACATTTTTGTTTTTTGTTTTTTTTTTTTTTTATTTTTACAAAGTAGACACCCTCTTTGCAATAATTGAAAATCCAATGATCAGTTAAATGAACGTGCGGCTTAGCCCAGTGCAGAGTCACTGGAACACATATTCGTAATTGGCATGTACTAGAAATTATAAAAAAAACCATATCTCCATGCAGACTATAGAGTCAAAATAATCAATGGACGTAAATCTGCAAAAAGAGAATTCTGTATGACATTGATTTGGGGGTTTCCGAGTCCGATTATTCTAAACTTCACAGTCGCCTGCTCCACTTTCACTTCCGCTTATCGTTATTTGCCATTTGCGGAATCAAGGATTCCCCACCTTCCTCCTCCGCTGATTTCATAATAATGAATTTTCAATGAATTCGGTGTCTCGATGGCGACGTTCTCGATGTTGTCTGAAGGTAATATGGTTAATCGAAACTTTTAACAATGTTAACACATAAGAATTGAGAGTACGAATAAATGTTTGACGATATTCATTGGTAATTCATACTTTGGCTGCGTAATCGTTTAAGATATGATTGTTGGGGAAATGTTTGACAATCATTGAAATTTCTCGGCAAGGCGGATAACTGTGTGCGGGAAGATCCAAAGATCTACAATTAGCTCGGGAAAATGAAGTTAATATAAAAGGGCAATTGGGATCGGAGTCAGTGAAAAAGCCGGCTCTGACTTATCAAGCTCGGCGGTACGCGGGGGAGTGATAGAGTACGGTTTTGCGGCGGCGTGGGGGGCGAGGCGGGGCGGGGGAGGTACATTCGTTGGCTCGTGGCGCTTTACCTGCTCGTAAGCGCGCCTGGCTTAATTGAATTATTAAATTTACTCGGGTGTGAAGGATAGGTGCCGTGGCTCCGAACTAATGGCGAGCCCGTAAATAATGGACCAGCCGGGGGATCGAGGGAGGGTCGGGAGGACATTTCCTCCGCTGCTACGCAGCCGCGCGATACATACGTACGCCTGCATGCAGGCCAGTCGCGCACGTAACGTATATACACACACAGCCCGTATATACAGGGGGAAACTGGCGGCGAGCGTTGAGTGCTTGCTAAATAAACAAATACCGAAGCGCACTCATTATTTACGAGCAGGTGATACAAGGGTAAAGGGGGGGGGAGAGGACGAGAGAGAGAGAGAGAGAGAGCGCCTGCGCATTTACGTAGAAAACGAGAGGAGCGAGTAGCCGCGAGAGAGTCTAATCGGATGCAGCAGAGCGAAAAACAGATGGAATGAGGTGGGAGGGAGGGAGGCTGGCTGGCGGAGGTCAACGTAGACGAGCTTACGATTGCCCTCAGATGTTCCTGACCGTTAATTTGTTTTCTAGCCATCGACTATCAAACGAATTAACCACTTACTCTAATGTCCTTCTTTTAACGTCTTAAGTTATTAAGGATCGTTTTTACCGTTGAAAGTTGGCCGCGTCTTTCCTGCGCCAGAGATCCCGGACTTTTTTTTTAATTTAATTATTTCAAGTCCGACATTAAACTCGACGATGGACGTCGCGCATTAAGGATTATACTTTCCCGCTCGCCAGAAGAAATTCAATATAAATCCCACAATTTTATTACCAATACACCGAATGACAAATACCTATCTCCGATTACAATGCCCATTAGAAGTTTAAACAATAAGAGCGTATTATAACTATCTGATATATATAATTCTCGTTAAGCTCTACACCGTCTCGCCAGTGTATTTAATTCATTTGTGTTATTAATATCTAATGGACTATACATTAGAGTGCCCGGCTATTTGACGAAAATTCTATCTCGTTATTAACATTACACGTATTGCACATAATACACACGCATGTCTCTCTCTCTCTCTCTCTCTCTCTCTCTCTCTCTCTCTCTGTCTCTCTCTCTCTGTCTCTGATAAAAGGTTATAATAAAATGTTTTTTAAATGTAAATACAAATTTAGAGTAGAATTAAGATTTTCTATGATACTTATTGCTCGTATCATAATTTACATGAATAAATATGAAAGATAAGTTGATAGCGTTTAAGGTTCTGAAGGAAGAAATCTAAAACGTATCTCGGCATTAAATCCACTAGGGATTTTATTTGAATGTTACTAAAATAGCTTTTCCGATCAACGGATTTCTTATTTCATGAAAGGTTTTATGATACCGAGTCGTTTATATATTAAGAAATTTTCAAGCGAACCTTTAAATCTACTTATTTTTTTTTAATGTAAAATTTTATTAATTCATACTGAATTGCTATAACTTAATCTTTGTATCTCGACACTTATTGACACTTATAGAATTCATTGTCATTACTTCGGGAAATTCAATACCTGATTATCTCGTAGATACATTTGAGATATATTTGATACCTACCACTTCGTCCACGATATCACGTAACTTCTAGGGACGACGATTTAATTGTCGTGCCAATACTTCTTAATGACAAACTAATTATCATAACGTAGGGATAACCCATAAAAAAAATTAATAGATATCTTTTAAAGATAAATTAAACATTTTCTTCGTATGAAGGGAAAAAAAAACTTTAAATCTGTCGATTCTAATTAAAATATCGTGCAAACAGTTAAGAGGATGTTCGTCCGTCGAGTACATTTCAGTGCAATTTTAATAAGAGCAGAAGCTATTACAATTAACCTTTCTTTCTCTCCTTCCTTCTTTCTTTCTTTCTTTCTTTCTTTCTGTTTAGCTTTCCTCCTCTGTATTGTAACTCCTTAATCTTCTCTTGGATTTACAGCATTAATTTTGAGTAAGTTAAAATCAAAGGTGTGTGCACATTTCAAGTTGGATGTCTGAATGTACTTGTAGGATTGCAATTGCCTTGAAAGAAATTTTATATTACTCTTTGCAAGATATAATGAAGATATAATGAGTAAGAAATTTATTTGCATTAATTGCGTTAACGAGAAACGTGGCGTGTGTGTAGAGTATGCGTGTCGTCAATGAAAGTAAGAGTGAGTGATTTCGCTGATACACGACGACGAATGATGTGTGCGACTTGAGCGTAAATTTACACGCTCGAGGGATGGCCACGTAAGATTATTTCGACGATAAAAAGGATTCGAGGATAAAGTTATCGCTCAGATGAATTTACTATTAGACGAATATTGTTCTTTGATTGTTTTGGAAATAGAAGGAGAAAAGCGGGGAGAGGGGGACAGATAGGGGGCGAGGACTAAAGTTTAATCGAAATCGCAGTGACTGGTGAGGAGGAGGACGAGGAGGACGAGGAGGATGGTGGGGATGAAGTGGACGATAAGAGAAATAAGTAAGTGGCTTATCCCTCCATAGAAATAATATAGAGGCGCGAGCAAAGAAAACGTAGGAAAGAAAAAAGGTCTCTCTTTTTCATTTCTGTATGAAGAGACTCGCGAGCGTAACCGCACAAAAGCTCTGGGTCATCTCGAGCTTTGAAAATGCCGCCGTCCAGCAGGAGCGTTTCCGGGGAAACACGAAAAGTCCATTAATAATTTAATGCCAGCAGCCACACTGGAGTTGTAGTCGCCGCGACAGTCCCGAGTTGCAATTTTCGTTCGAAAACATAAAGCCGTCTGTCCCTCTCCCTCTGCCAACCTCCCCCCAACCCCTCCGCCGCCTTCCCCTACGCCTTTTTTCTCACCACGTACCACCGCGTTCCGCGTTTTATTCGCGTTTTATCCGCGTTTTACCATATAATTGCGTATCCCTTTGCCCGCTGAATATAAAATGTACGCCGCGTAAGTCAAGGGCGATCGCGTGTGCGTGCGCGTGTGCGTGTGCGTCTGCGCGCGCGCGCATTTAATGGCCATGATTACGAACTTACGAGCAAGTTGCGTGAAACACATCAAGCGAACTGCATCCGAACGGATTTTTATTGCTAGATTTGCTATACCCCTTTTTTGTTTATTATTCTTTGGCCTGTCGGTCCAGCTGCGAAAATACGTATACACCCTGCGATGGAAACGAATGAAATTATTTGCCGGACGGATAAAAAGTCCCGGTAAAATGTAATGACATGTAATATATATTTTATCTCGATCGTGGAGAGTTACACTTACTTATTTAGATTGAGAGTCCCGGATTCCTTCTTTAATGCATGGCCTCAAAATATGTAAATAATTAAAGGCATTTGCTGTAAAAAAAAAGAAAAGAAAAGAAAAGAAAAGAAAGAAAGGCATTTTCTTTATTTTTTATTCGAGGCCTGGCGCAGAAAATATCCAACAGAAACAACCATCGCATACAGTGCAATGTTTTTTTTTTTGCTTTTGTCTATTCTTTATTGTTTATTGTTTTTATTTTATCCAACCGTCAAAGACTTTGTTTCTATACTTGGCAAATATCGTGGCTCTCGAGATCCAAGGGCTCGAAATGTGATAGTGAAATTATATTTCCGTACGAATAACATATACTTTTGGATAATTTAAAGAGATGCTAATATACCAAATGCAGGAATAAAGTGAATATCAAAGGCATCATCGCGCACAAAGTCCTGAATTCGGTAAATCCTCCGATACTTGTGTATTATATTCATCCTGTACTTTTTATTTTTATATACTTTCTTACGGAATATTAAAATAATTTTAATCGTTTATTATTGCCGACGCGTCGTAGTTATAAAAATGTTTTCCTAAAAATATGAATATTTCGCATCAGGAATTCTGAAAACAAAAGCTCGCGACGTGTATTATTTATGTATAAATAAAGTTTCATACCTTGAGCGTAAATCGATATTTTTATGTTTCAGTGGTCTTTGAAATTAAATTTAAATATACGCTAAGCTTATCTAATATAAAGTAAGAAGAATCGCTTTGAAATAAACAGAATATGATTGAATCTTTCTACTTAGGATTAGCATATTTAATGCACTGGGAGCAGCATCCTATATTTTATTATGAGCTCTGCCGTGGAACCACTAAGTATTATACTATTTATAATTAACTGTGTGTTTTGCATTCGTATGGATTTTATTTTAGAGATTAATAATACGCGGAATATACTTGCATAATATTTCGTTAGGCCAATAGCTTATTTAGCATTAAGATTATGCATACGTCATGAGCTGAAATGATATATTTCAATTAATACAATGGGCGGGGGAGTGGGGGGCGACCTTACGTTTCACAACTTATTTTTCAAGTTTATTTGTCAAAATGAACTCTACAGTAACTTACGGATTTATGTAAGCTGGGATTATGGGTTCACGTAACTTAAATGTAAAGTCCAGAAATATTGGGGCAACGTAACAAAAAATTCAATGTATAATATTACTACTGTAAATATCATCTATTTGATCGTACATGAAATATACTCGCTACTGTAAAGAGACTGCACTGTAAAATCTCCAAACAAATACAACAGAAATAATATTTGATTCTATTTAAGGCAATTTATTGCAATACTAGGCTACATTTTTTTTCTCTTTATACGATATTTTATATTTTATTATAATGATTATTGTAGAAAGTTTTATTTCATATCTCAATTGCGGTAAAAAATATACAGTTTTGAACTCTTTTAAGTTCGAGCAAACAATATTTTAATTTAACAAATATTTCTAAAAACGATAACAACGACAACAACAACGGCAACAACAACGACAACAACAGCAACAGCAACAACAACGACAATAATAATAGTAATAAGAGCTTTATTTATACGTACAAGTCTGAAGAGACGTTTGCCATTTCACAAACATTTTCAACATTTTAAAGAAAACGTTATATTCAAGAACAGCTTGCTTCAAATAATTTCTAATGTGGAAACATGAGAATCAAATATAAGAAAATTATATATTTTTTTAAGGTCGTATTTGTTCGTCAAGCATTAATAAGCTACGTATCGTAAAGTATTCAAGGATAAAAATTAAGAGGAAACGCTACATTCAGAAGAACTTTTTATACTTAGTTGAAAGTTGAATTTTCTACAACAACTTATTTCGATTGAAAGCAACTTGTTTAATAAAAGCATCAGCTATTGTAAATGACAGGATGCGCAAAAAAAAAAAACAAACAAAAAATAAATAAATAAATAAATAAGTTTATCGACAAATAAAATGAAGGATGTTTGCGTTCAATGTAAGTAATTTTTTATTGATTAGAAGGTTCGTTGCGAATATCTCATGTCCAGCTCGACATCCGCATAGAGTAATTATATTTTACGTAAGCAGTTTATGCGATTTAAAAACGGTTCGATGATACCGAAGTAAAGTCAGCACACGGGATGAAAAGTAAAACTTACCGTTTTCATTATTTTCGAAATCCAAAGTCTGGACTTAAAAATAGTTTTAAATATTCTATTCATACAACATACTTAAAGAAGGTTTTTTCCCGGGTAAAGCATCCGAGAATAACTTTCTTTCACTATTTATACATTAAGTGTATGAAATATCAAATAATGAATAATATAATTCGTAATCTCGGGACTGCGTAGTAGTGCGCCCAGTCGCTTCGGAAATTCTTTAAAAAAGTAGAAATTTCTATCTCGTATCTTTTTTAATTGAAAGTAATATTTTATTTAAAATAGTATTGGGTACCGAAATACAATATATTATTTGTAAATATTTTTTTTTAAGATTTCGTTGATACGTAAAAAGCAAAAAATTGTACTTTGTTAAAGCCTTGCTTTGTTTAAACATGTTAGAGCAAAATAAAATGTTAGGAAAAACGTATAAAACGTATCGTGAGCTTGGGAAATCAGATTCGGAAGAAGAAAATAATACCATCGATTACAAAAATTGAAATACGAACATTGTATACGACGTACGGATGTAAAAAATATCATTTCCCAGTATATTTTTCTCAAAGGCTTTATTTACCATACGAATATCGTAAGTGATTAGTTTATTTAAAAAAAAAAAAAAATTGCCGAACTTGCGAACGTCCGACCACTTAGGGATATTAAATAATCAGTCGATGAATATTCTGATTTTTCATAAATTTTTTATAATTTGTTAATACAGAAATTGATAATGATTTAAATTACAAATTGATAAAAAAAAATATCTTCAATGTAAAGTTTCGCGTAAATGAATATTTTTATATTCCATATAGACGCCTCGTTTCATTATTAATTGATTTTTATCGATATCCCATATTAATGACATTGTTAATATGGTTCATTATTATGGAAAAATAAGTGAAAACGTAAGAGTTGATGGCCGTTTTAATGGCCGGGTTTTAACGCATGACAAGATGCGTTAATGCAATTATGTATTGTCGTTATAGGATGCGTCAAAAATACTTAAGTAGAGGGTTGCGAAGCCCTCGGATGCATTGACATTTTCCAGCGAAGACAAAAGGAGTTGGGGTGGGGGGGGGGGAAGATGATTATATTTTTGTTGAGCCGAGTAAAGTGACAGAGTAAACGACATCGGTGCCGTTTCTCAAAATACGCGTATGTTTACCCAGACGTCATCGCCTTGAGGCCGCCGCTCTCATTCGCGTAGGTATTGCTGACTTGTCTGTCTGTATAAATTTTCATACAAAGACAATATTGGCCCAAGTCATTCGGAGATCCCGATTTCGCTACTTGTCAGTTCCTCTTTTATCCCTTTCACCAGCTTATCCTCGCATTTTCTGCTACGTACTTTACGCGAATATTAATTTTTCATTACCGCCACGCGGATCTATTATTATATTTACCGCCTCTGGCTATTATTAATAACATCCGGCGAAAATCAAGGGAAGTATAATAAAATTTTGATGGCCAGTGTTGTAGAAGGGAATCGGCTGTGAAGAATTTTTGTAAAGAACCGCTCCAACAATTGGAAAACTTTTATATTAAATAAAATACTTGTGCATTACTTGTCTGCATCCGCATGTAACGCGTGTAAGCAGGGCTGGGGTTATTGGGGTTATTGGGCTTCGTGGGAGAGAAGCACGGAGTGCGGGGATGCATGGGAGTGCGCAATGGAGAGAAAGAGGCAAAGTTTCTGCATAAGATATCCCATCAGAGGAGTCTTCTAAGAATTAATCATTTTTATAAAAAGATTTTTAAAACAATTTTTATGAGAATTAATTATTTTACTTATGCGGTCGATTATATATTTTCAAGTTTTCAATTTCACCTTCAACTTTATCCTTTATTTTAAACCTCGCGCGATTAATATTTGAATTTTTCAAATATTCCAGATGAAGACCTTCCATGGCCTCAATTTTCAAACCCCATTGGATGATAGGTGTAGAATAACTCGACAAAGACATTAGAAAAGTTAAAATTTACTTTTGAACTTTCACGTCCTTCTGAAATGCAGGAGTTTTCTCTCTCTCTCTCTCTCTCTCTCTCTCTCTCTCTCTGCCTCTCTCTCTCTTTTAATGATAAAGAGCTTTTCGTTTTTATTTGCTCTGAAATACCAACGACATGTACGAGCCGTAATAAAATATTTTGTCCTCTTTCGAAAATTATTAAGCGAACGACTCCCGTTGCTATTGAAATGATAAAAATTTTTCAAACGATTGATGATTACGTTATAAAGCCATCAATTGACTCGCACGAAGACCTTAATGATCGAGAAGGGCTCTTTACGTGGCTTTGGTTTTATTCGATACGACAGGAAATATAAGCGAGACGAAAATGATTTTCATTAAAATGTCGCGAGCCATTTAAAAGATTATCCAATGTTACTTATTTGAAAAAAAGTAAACGAATAAAATATGCTGCTGTACGTATGTTTGTTATTTCGATGAATATTATCGGTCGTGGAAGCGATGCATTATTTAGACGGAAGCAGATTGTATTAAATATCTTATAAAGTATATGACTGAGGCAAATAAAGACGGGAGTGGAGAAAAAAGTGGAATCGATTTGACGAAATTTATGGTTCTAGGCCGTAATGACAAATATCATCTTGTTCGGCGTATGCGGCTCCTGTATAAAATAAAAGCTGTGGTGTCCGAAATGTTTTCCCCATCGAGCGAGATTACGCATGCACTCACAATTTATATGCATGGGTCTCTCTGTACTTGTAAAAGAGAGCTTGCTCGTATTGAGGACAACGGCAAGCTCATCCCGAACAAGGGAAAAATTGCCTGTATACTCTGTCCGACTGCAACCCTCCCCTCCACCGTCCCCGCGCACACGCACTTACACAAGGGACTGCGTACTACGTCCCCTATTCGCCTCCCAGTTTAATCCCTCTCCGTTTCTTCATGGAAACCTAATGTAATGCAGGCTAGATGACGAGGTGGGTGGGGCGGAGGGGTGTGACGTTACGTGGAACATTGAAAAATAAATCTCAGGAAGATGACGCTCCTACTACATCGATGCGCTAGCGTTATGTAATATATTTCGCGTATAACCGTGGAGGAAGCATATAAAGATGATGGAACGAGTGGAGGGAAGATATACGGAAAGAAGGAACGTAATATCCCACGCGGGTTTCACCAAAATTTCGGCTACTTTGATAATCTACGATTATTTCCTCCTTTGAACCCTCTCGTCCCTCTTGCCGTCCCCTCTTCCACATTACAGTTTACCGTAAAAATAGAAACTGAATTTGGAGGCATGAATATTTTCTCGCCACTTTTATCTCGTAAGCATCGCTGATGGTCTAATGGTCACCGTTCGTTGCAGTTCTTGTTATTCGAATGATCCGAATGTTGAAGAGAGAAGGTCGAGACAATAGTTCGTCTGGACAACATATGAGACTGCCAACACGTATCCGAAAAGTTTTTCTTAATCGAGTGATTACGAACTGTTGAAAAAGTTGAAAATTATTTTATTACAGCAGGTAAATAAAAATATTTCTATATAAAAGTAAGAGCGGCGGGCTTTAAAACGCAGAGCTTCTCTATAAGAAATTTATAAAGGAGGATGTTAGGGGAGGAATAATTTAAGAATCTAATATCGTAGAGAAGTGAACAGCCGAACAGCAATGCGTATTTCTTATTTTCCTTTGCAATTTTCCGCTATCCCAGGAGCTTTCTGTGGTATTATCTCGAGCAGAAATACTCAACATCTTGTCAATTACCCATATATACTTACTGGCTTTTCTCGATCACTTCAGCTGAAGAATACGGACATACGATACCTAACGTATCCGTGCAGCCGTTTAACAAAGAAACTTTTCTAAATTAAAATCAAACGATTTATAGCAGCGTGGGCTTTGACGCTTAGTTTTACCGACTATTCCTTCTTCCGAGTAATTAATATCGCGTAAATATCGTATCGCGCAAAGAAATACAGCGAGCTACGCATCGAGAGCCTGGAAATAAAAGTGTAACGTTGATGTGAGTAGTAGTTAGGGCGACGAAGGTCGTTATGGGTTATAGGCAATTAATTTTAGAGAATCACGCAGCTCGTGGCGAGGAGCGCGCGTAAGCAAATACGAGGCAAAGTTTTATCGTAGCACGCGCTTCTTCAAATAAAGCTGATTATTTTATGGACATTACGAGCCGGCCGATTTTCCAGGTCCTCGTGCTCGGGGGACGATAATTCACAATATATTATTTATTCGCGCGGACGCGTAAATTATAAATGCCCGCGACGTGGCTCGGCTCGCCCCGCTCGCGCTTCCGGAACTTCCGACACGGAATAAGGAAGTCACGTGATTTGGCGGAAGGGCCGAGGACGCGAGGCCAATTAAAACGATGATATTTTTACCGGGACTGATTAAATTTATTAAAAATGATACGAGGCCAAGTATCGGAGTATCGGTATCCGGTTGGCGGGCACGGTCGAGCGATACTTTTATTGTCCCACGGCAGTGCTTCGGCGAACGATCGATGCTTAATCCAACGAAATGCAATTACTACAGGTAATCCCGGGAAAAGCAGGATACAAAGTTCCTTCGGAAAATAATTCGTAAGCAGTTCCGTCGAGAATAAATATTAATAAACAAGGCCAATTCAATTAAAGTTCATCCCGTATTTCTTAGGACGCGGCTCCTCCCCGTCGAGCCCCTTACTTTTTAAATCTACATTTATACGCGCTGCAATACCTGCTTGCAATACCCCTCCCTGCGAGTCCCGTGCATTTTTTATGAACGCGGGAGGGTCTATCCGCTCCGCGTTATCCGCGGGGAAGGGGTGGGAGACGGGAGGTGGGAGGTGGGAGTCAGAGAGTACGGCGGCTGGCGAGCACCGGCTTCTCCGATCCCTACCTAGGAAATCCTGGATCCCAATAACCCCTGCCTCCAGGCGTAATAAGACTCTCGAGGATCGATTTCACGGCTGTCGCTGCATTGAGCTCGTTAACGTGCTGATGACGTGCCTGTTCTGCACCGCGTGGAGCGTAAATCTTGATGAACCCGGGGATGTATCGTGGATTATAAGTGCCGGAGTGAGAAAAGACTCGGCGGGCCGGCTGTTTCAGGGGATCGTTCAGCGCTGCGCCGGACTTTCGTCTTCATCTTGGCGTATCGGCTCGGACGCCTCGGATATTCGATAGCGTAAGGTACCGTAAGGTACCGGGAACAACCGATCGGACATCGTAGCCCCGATATTAGCCCCGATAATCCTCCCCGTTGCGATATCGACTTGCAAACTGCAATTGACTTTTCGACAAAATAGTACGCATTTTTGGAAGGGCGCTGCCTGTCGCGGATGGATCTCGGGTAAGACCTTTTTATAATCGTAGACTTCGTAGACGAACGCGACATCTTCAATTATCCGATTATCCCGCAAAGAAAACAATGGTGGCGAAAGTCCCGGAGGAGACTCGCGCCTAATGGAGTTTATTAGTAAACCGGAAGGGAATATTCGTTCGCAGTTGGCGAGGGTCGGGCTATATAAGTGCTCCGAGCCGCTCCTTTCGTGGACTTTGTCAAGGTTATTGGGGTTGAGGGGACGGTTGGTGCTGAGGCAACTTCCAAAGAGACAATTCACGCGTAGAGGAGTAAGTTGAGGGAGTCAGAAGCAGGAGCCCTCGGTGCTCTCAATCAATGTTCTGATCCGCAGTGGATCGGGTGACAGCGGAGGAGTCGCAGCGCCCGGGACCCGTACCGCGGCAGCTGACTCATTTGGCCCTGACGGCACCCGCGGGAAATCACGTGATCGAGTCTCGCCTCCGCCGATAGTAATTGCCTCTTGGTCTTCCACGCCGCGGCGACGATCCGATCGATGCGTGCTCGGCTTGACGGATGGAAGTGCCGGCATCCGAGCGGACGCTATAACAGCGCTAATCGATCTTTCGCCAGAGACAAGACTCCTCGCTCCTCGCACCACCCGCCCTCGCACCGGCCGTGCCGTTTCTTTTTTAAGACCCGCGCCCCACCGGCCTTTTAATAATTACCCCGGGTCTGCTCTCGGACGTTCATTCATCATAACACGCGCGCTTCACTTTTTAACAAACTGCACGTTTTACTTTCGTAAAACACGAAACCCTATTGTAATTTTATTACATTTTATTTTATTTTATTCACGATCGGCCGATAAAAACGGTGCGGGATTATTAATTCTTTTATTTTTTTTCTTCTTTTTAGCTAAATGAAAATGAAATCACGGACTAAGCTGAAAAACGCGACTCTGGGGCAATTTGTAAATTGACTGCGAGGAAAGGAAATACGAAATGCTTGGGAGGATGTAAATTTTTCAAATTATTCAATAATTCATTAATGCGGGATTTTCCAGCCGAGCTTTTTTATGTGAATTCTAAAGTATTTTAGGGATGATTGAACGTATTTACAGATCATTAGATTCGTCATGTAAACAACGTATAATACGCAAGAACGTTACTTCAATTTTCTTAAAGCTTCGCATTGTTATTGTTATTGATAAAAGTAACTGGGTTATACTTTGGTTATACATATAATTTCTAGCTAAGGGGGGGGGTTAGATAAAAGAGATTTTAATTACTTTAAGAATTTCGTAAAATGAATAATATTTACTTGGCCAAACAAACGTTGCCGATTAAAAAATTTACTTGAATAATTACGTACTTTCTTTGGTAATTTAATGCAACATTAACAACAAACTAACGTGGAAATAAGTTGTTTAAAAGTTTTTAATTACTCAAATGGATTCGATCTTTGTATAGGATACGTTTACTGTTCTTATATAAAAAAAAAAAAAAAAAAAAAAAAAGGAAAAAAAAAGAAAGAAGAAATAAATTAATATGAAAAGAAGAAACGGGGTGACCCGAGGATTATAAACGTACACGGCTCACATTGAAATTATAACGGCATTATGTTGCTTTCGACGGGAATTACTCCGTAAGAGATACTAAATGCATTCCTGGAAAATAAGGATAAATTTCTAATTAGACCCATTAGCTCGGTTTAAAATAATTTATAGTAAAATTTTAGACTCGGCGAATTAAGTTTTAAATAAGCTTACCCTCTTATATTGATTAAAAACTGCATTATAAGGATAACGTGTCAAAGAGTCATAAAAATTAAATCTAAGGTGCTTGAACCTCGATTAATCGTAAAAACGCATTTTAATAATATACGTAAAGTGCGGCTGCGGAAATTTAAATAACAGCGAAATTTTGTTTCGTTGAATAATTGCAAAATTTCGGAAAAAAAATATACGAAAGTCTTTGAAAATGGGGGAACAATGCCTGGAATTTATTTCATTAAAATCATTTATTAATGTTAATGTTCAACTTAACGGGATTCTTTAAATTCAATAAATCATTAATTATTCATAGAATTAATTATTCAGTTACTGCAGCTGTCGAGTAAAAGCTTCAACATTCCGTACAATGTATCATTTTCTTTTACTTTTCTTTTAATATACGTAGGTACATTGAGCCTCGATTTAAAGAACACGTTTACTTGCAATAACAAATTAATACAAATATCTTTATTATCGAATGAAAGGCAATACCGGACTACTCGTTTCCTAAGTAGATGAATAATTTAAGAGCACAAAGATATTTAAAAAAAAAAAAAAAACCATTAAAAATGGATTACTCAATAATAAATTATTTTTAATAAAAAATGAACGTAATTTTATAAATCCTTTTTTTGTCGGATAAATTCTTGTTGGATCGATTCGAAGCATTCGACGTAATGTTCTTTCTCGTTCATCGATGGTTCGACAAGTGAAAATGAAGCTTGTAAATTTGCGCCGATAGTAATGAGGATTGAGCATTACGAAAGACATTTAAATATTAAGGAAAAACGAGAGGGGGAATGAGTCTTAATGAGATAAGAATGAGCTTCGAGTTGATAAAAAGGGTAGGATTTAAAATGCCACATCACAATTCGCAGGAGGGAAAATAATGGCGCGAGGGAGGCGTAAAATTGAAAGGAGCCTGAATTGAAGATCCCCTTTTTGCTTAACGGGCAGGACTTTATCTGGGTCAGTTATCAGAAGTTTTGCCAAAATTTAGCTCTGCGCACTGGAGCCAATCCAAGAAGTTCATCGGGAGCGAACCACTTGGGACTAACGTCGTTATTATATTGTCCGTGACGGACAATTTCGAATGCGTATCACAATAGTAGGAGGTGGGCGCGCACGCGCACTGCCAAATTAACGTCGACTTAAGGTCGAGGTAGAAAAGGTAGGAAACGGGTTGATGGAGGGACAGTCGGTCGGGGGGGGGGCAATGCTGAGGCCCGATTACAATGATTTCATTCAATTTGGGATTAAATTTGGGATTAAATTTGGGGTTGTATTTGGAATTCCGATGGCTTTTTACCTCTCAAATGCATCAGGAAAATCAGTAATATTTTGCAAAAGTCGGATGTAGGAAGAAAGTTGTACCATCGGAAAGTTAGAGTTTTATTGGCTCAGGTAAGTAAGGGTAGACAACCTCTTGGAATCGTGATAATAAAATCGGCGTTTAAGGGATGTTTCACTCGGTTGTTTAACCCAGAAACCACGTGTAGGTACAAGGAAGTCGGTCGGCGAATGTGGCCGGGGGGAGGGAAGGGTCGTCGGCGGAGTCGAGGGGGTGGGGTGGGTGGAGGGGGGGACCCAGGGCAGAAACCCTTTACGCGCTTTCGACGATAAAATTACGGCATATCGGGCCATTCCGAACTACTTAGAGGGAGTGTAGGCAGTCGTATAAAGTCGAAAAGGTATCCCCCCGTCCCTCTCAGCCAGTCTTTCCTACATCGCGGGCTCACTCCGGACGACTACACCAAGAATTTATCACTTACAGCCGTGGATACGTAGCTCTATCTCGCTCTCGCTCTCCATCTCCCGTCATGTGGGTGGCTCTCTCTCTCTCTCTCTCTCTCTCTCTCTCTTAAGGCAGGGCGTGGCGAGGGGCGCGAGGGGCGAAGAGAGATGAGGATATCGTGCGAGCGTGGAAAACGTGAGTTTAATAATTCATCGGCGCGGCCTCCTCTCTCGCGCGAGCCCTCGCCCAACGAATTGGAACTTTATCGACTTTGCCTTCGGACTATCTCGAAAATGCTACTCGGCTTTCCCAGAAAACTTATTACGGCTCCCACCTTCACCCTGCCCCCCCCCGCACTCATCCCGACGCCCTTTTTTAATTCACGAGCTCGGCTTTATTTACCATTCGGAAATCATTTATTTTCGCGGCTACTCGTTTCTCTATTTCCCCTCCTTAAGTGGGCGCTTTATCTGCTTACCCAGCCCTCCCCCCGAAATTTATATCCTCCCTTCTCCCTATGCTAATTACAATTACCGTAATTACTATTCATCGGCTGCGGATAAGTCGACTGCACTCGAAATACCAATCGATGCGGCTCAGTTACGTGTACACAATCCTTTATTTATTGACCCGCTTATTTATTTACATATTGCGGAGCTTTTATTTACACTAGGTACGGGCAGCCAGGTCAATCCAATTTCGTCAATCTCAAATGTATGCCTGCTTTGGGCGCAAGTAAAAATCTTCTCGGGTTACACACGTAAGGAATTGGCGTTTCATCGCACACGTCGAGCCTATACTTCCTCAGTATAGTCAAAACTCCGACCTTCGTCTGATAATTGCCAAACCGCGCCCCTACAAATATATGCACGTGTATGCGTATGTACATGCGTGTAGGAACTTAAGCACCGGTTAAACTTTGATGAGAGGGAAGGAGAAAGAAAAGTGACCCTTACCTATACAGTTGCGCGGACCAGCTCCGAACGGTAAGTAATTGAACGCGTGTCTTTCTTTGATATTTTCTTCGTCGAATCTCTCGGGGTCAAAAGTTTCGGGATCGTTGTAGATTTTCGGATCATTATGGATCGCATATACTGGAATCCAAATCCTCGTATCTTTCGGGATGGTTGTTTGGGTTTGGGAGAATGTGAACGTACTCGTGGCCTGTCTAGTTAAAATAGTTATCACCGGATATTTTCGTAGCGTTTCTGCGAATAAAGAAATAAAATTACCATCGGACGAAAATATTATTAAGAACGAACGAACGAATAAACGAATGAACGAACGAACGAACGAACGAATGAATGAATGCATGCACGAACGTATAAATAAATAAATAAATAAATAAATAAATAAATAAATTTTAATACGGTAATAGGTCCGTTACCACTGAATACTTTGTTTAAATATTTCATATCCTGGATCGCGGCGAACTCCAATTTGCCATCAGTCCTTGTTAGAAGCTCATTGAGCTCGTCCCGAAGTTTATTCTGAACGGACTGATTGATAGCTAATTCGTAGAGGATGTGGCTGATGGTCGTAGAGGACGTATCAAAACCAGCAAAGAAGAAAGCGAACGCCTGTGCGGTCAAGAGGGTGTCGGTCAATTCTAAAAAGAGAATTCGTACGTTTACGTTAGTAGGAGGAGAGCGGTGATGGCGGTGGCGGCGGCGGCGGCGGCGGCGGCGGCAGACATTATTGGCTGGCAATGGAGGTCTGCATTGTTATTTGCATTGGTAGTAGAGACAGGTCGGAAGACAGTAAACGTCACTAAGACTTACCGATGTCCTTGAATTTATCCGAGCTCTCCTTCAATTCGTTAAGCAAGTCGACAAAGTCTCCTCTCTTAATGCCATTTCTTTTCCGGTACTCCATGGTCTTGATCATCGTGTTGATGAAAAAGTCATTGATCTCGTGGTCGTACATGATGGGCCGAAGTAGATTAAATAGGAACGGGAATATTTGCTTGAATCTCATCTTAAAGGCCCGCCATTTGTTAACGTTGACGAATTTCAAGCCAACTTTGCAAAATTCACTGTTCTCGTCCTTGAGAGCTTTCATATCGATTCCAAATACGCAACTCCCAATGACGTCCGTGGTGAACCTTACCGCAACATCGCAGCACTCGACCACGGCGCCGCGCCCTACCCTCTCATCTAAGATGCTCTCGAGGTTCTTCGCGCACTCCAGAATAAGATAGAACATATCCTTGAGCTTGGCAGAGCTGAACATGGTAGTTTGCTTGGCACGGAGCGGCCTCCACCTCGCGGCCTCGAGATTTATAAGATTCGCGGAAAGCGGCTCGACCTTCTCGAAAATACGATTGCCACGATTCGGGAAGGTCGAGAAGTTCTTAACGAGGACGTCCTTTATCATCTCCGGGTCGTTTATAACGAGAACGGGGGCCCGGCTCGCAAATATGCCGAACGCTGCCTCGTCCCTGTACTCGTTGTACTCCCTCGTGACGTAACTGCCCACTGACAGTTTACCGAAAATTACGTCCTTTATGGTACCGAAGAGTGGGACAGGCTCGGGGCCGGGGATGCCACGGCTTTTCCAAAAATTGAAGCTCTTGGTAAAGTAATAATGACAAAGCAGGTAGACGACTGTCGATATCCCGATAATCCCAATAAGCCCAATATCCATTGTCGATTGCTCAATTAACGACTACTCAATGTCATGAATAACAATTTACAAGTGGCAATCTGAAACAGTAAGTAAAGTTGTTTACGTGAGGCGAACTATTGTTAGTAAATATTTTTGTAAACACGCGACGGAAGAAGCTTTAAATTCCTTTAATATCGTATCCGCGTCGAGCTCAAGGTATACGTGATGCTGCGCGGGGATTGGTCCAGCAGCGATAACTCGAAATCCCCTAGAAAAGGTATCGGCAAATACGCGTGATATTAAGAAGTCGCATAACGGCATTGGTATAACGGATTAGCAAACAAGTTTCGGACGTTCGGCTGAGTTTTTAAGAATTTCGTTAAGGCAGGCCTCTCCGTTTGGTATTTGCGGACGAGCGGCCAATCGAAGTGGAGTGGGGGGGGGTGGACGTTACGGGGTTACGCGGATGCCAAGAGCGGTGATGGGCTCGATCGGCTCGATCAGCTGGCAGTCGAGTCGAAAACTCGAGTCCCCGTCCCCGTCCCCGTCATCGAGCCAAGTTTGCAGGGCCATTCGTTACTGTCATCGGCCCTCGAGTCAGAACTTGGCGCCTCGGCGGTGCATAATCCTTAGCCGGGAAACAAAAGTCGCTTGAGTCGGATCACCGCGTCAAGGACTTATCCCTTCGAGATAAGTGCACTTGCGCGGGGCTCGCTCGGCTCCTATTCCGTCAATGCAGCCGGGCCACGGTAATGGATTACCGCTGGCCCCGCGCCCATATGGGCTCGCTCACCACCACTACCACCCCCCCCCACCCCAACCCCCGACCCGCGCCGGTCTTGCCCGACAACGTTCTCGTAAGCAATATGACGGGACGAGGATAAGCCAACAAACTCCTCGTGCAGCCTCGTGAGCGTTGTGCGCGAGTCGAGCCGTTGCTTTTATTTCGAAAATACGAGAGCTCGGAGCACCCCGTCATCCCCACCCTCTTGCCCGATACTTATTTTCAAGCTGCCGCTGAAAATGAAGAATCGACCGAGGGCTTCGATTATTCTCCGAATGCCCGAATTCTATTTCTATTTCCGACGCCGCTCCTCTACACCGCCCACCTTAAGCCCCAGCACCCGCACACACGCGTGCCTCACAAGCGTACTTCCTCCTCCCTCGGCTCCCCGAGCAAATTAACAACAATCCTCTTTATCTCTCTTCCATTTTCATCCTCGGCAGCCTTAACGAAACACCACCAAAATAATCTTGGTTAGTAAAGAAAATACAATAATCTTGCAGGAGTTTTTACTTTAACGGTTTATAGCACACAGCGGAAATCAAGCGGGAGCCAGCCCGAGTTATATAATCCATAACCGGATAAGATAACCGGACGAATGACATATAAAACGGTTATTTGCATAAATTGTGGAATACCTGAGGTACGAAGGTTATTGGCGCCAAGCGTCACTGACGAATCGCATCAATTAACGAATAAAATTAATACGCCCGCGCACCCCTGCCCTCCCATCATTATTACTTACGATCATTGTTGTGATTGTTGTGATTATCGGGGGCTTTCGATTCTCACGGTCGTGCGCTATAGGAAAGCAATACAGACGCCCTACGGTGTCTCTAAATTATATATAAATTTATGCACCGCTCGGGCTTATGCCGAAGGAATGGAGATAAATTCGTGCACCATGAGCATCGGCAGTGACTCACTCGCTATCAAATCCCACAGAGCCGTCCCACACTTTTTCAATATTTCCGTGAATAGTTGGACGACGGGAGTGTGGCGGCGAGTGCGGCGGCGAGTGGGGGGGGGCGAGTGAGAGGGAGGCTCGCGGAGTAGAGAAGCCGATATAAGCGGAATTGGGGATTTGCCGAAGCGAGCCTCCTCCATTCTCCTGCAATTGGCGTTTATTAAGTTGCCGACTAAAGAGCCGGATCGCGGATTCGGGGGAGGCTGAGAGGGACCGAGGAGTGGGGAGCGGGAAGGTTTTTGACGGGATGACGAGGCGATGCCCGACCGACTGTCGGACTGTCAGGCTCGTCTATAGTTAGTGAATCGCGCTCGTGATAGCAGCGCACAACGAGCGTTGTTATTTTTCTTATTCATCCGGCATAAATATATACATATATATATATATATATATATGTATTCCGGCGTGAGCGTGCAATTTTTATTTTCACTCGGCGATGCGAGTCGGGCTTTTAAATACCGAGACTGCCCCTCTTATCCGATATTGAATTAAAACTTATAATTACTTTTCGGATACATTTTATTTGCCTAGCATTCTTTTACAACTAACTATTGAGAATAAAATGCCAAGGTCTGCCGAATAAGGCTTTGTCATATGAAAACAATTAAACTTACGGAAACGACCTCTTTTTTCTTTTTTTTTTTTTTTGGAATTCTTGAACGAAATACACTTTAAGCGGATTCTGTTCAAATTAGCCTATTGTCTTCGAGTCAATCGAATATGTCGCGAGAGTTGTTATTATCGAGACCCGATAATTATTGCTATAGAGTTACAATAAGTATATTTTCCTACTGACAATGTAGCAGCGATAGCTCGATACAATGATCGATGTAAATTCAGTCGCGTATAATATGCTTAGGCAAGGTTCAGCTGGGATTGCATTCCCAGGAATCGCATTTGTATAATGGACGGAAAACCGCTTTTTTGTATAATCGGTGGGACTGGGAGGGAGAGGCGAGGCGAGGCTTGGCGTGGCGGGACGAGGCAGGGGGGGGCGATGAAACTAGTAATGCCAAGGCAAATAGGATATACGAAAATAAGTCCATAAAGTATGCGAATACGTAAATTCACCTTATATAAGCGTGATGGGCGGTGGGGGGGGGTGAGCCGCATATGCCACAAAAGAGTCTCGGAGGCAGCGACAGGATCGCAAATCCGGCGAGCTTAAGTGGCCTTCTCTCCCAATTACATGTATAAAGCAGCAGTGCGGAATCCCCTAAAAAATGCGAGGAGCGGCGGCCTTGGGGACAAAAGTCGCTGGAAAGCCCGGCCACCTCGGGTACGTCTATCCGGGCTTAGGCGGTCGGGGTCACGTGACCGATGTGATCGATGACCGGCGGCCCCACAGGCTAATAATCACGGTAGCGCGTGCCACGACGAGGCGCGTATTCGTCCGGAACACCTGCGACGCCCCCACCCCCACCCCTCTCTCTTGTAGGGGGAACCTCGGGCCGCGAGAGGATTTTTCCGCTCCTGGATCTGACGCCGACGTATATTCCCCGCCCACGCCGCCGCCGCCGCCGCCGCTGCCGCCGCCAACCGAGTCCCGGAGTGCAGATGTGACTTTTTTCTGCGACTGGACGCGCGCGACTGGCCACCACCGGCATCTGGAAAGTCAATTCTTGCGAGCCGAAGGATCGGCGGAGGGTGGCCGGACCCCGATGGCGGGGGATTCTTTTCTTCTTTTCTGTCGGGGAGGCAATTTTTTAGATGAATTTTTTATGAATTCGAGCGTGAATGAAAATAATACAAACAGTGAGATCGCTTTGGGGCTTGAATAATTGATTGTTCCCCGTACTTTTCCGCTTCCCTCAAATCCCCTCTCCGCCCCCCACGCCGCCCTTAACCATTATTTACTTATTAGTTTTTTTTTTTTTTCTTTTAACCCTCCTCTCCGCTTACAAACCGCTAACGAGGATCCGGAACATTACCATAGTCTGGAAAAACCATTGACTGGCCATTATGAAGCCGAGCTCCGCTAAATATCTCCTGTTCTAGAAACAAAAAACAAAAAAAAAAAAAAAAAAACAAAAAAAAAAAAAAAAAAAAAGAAGAAGAAAAATACTCGTCCAGACAATTGACGGCTTTGAAATCCTTCTCAACATCATTTATATCTATTTCCCTTCCGACAATGTAAACTTTGATCTTTAGAGTCATTTGCACGTGGAAGCGAGCTCCCTTCGATTATGCCAATATGACTCACGTAACATTAACCGACTGCCGCATTCAGAAGTCATGCTAAAATAATTTTTCTCTATTTTTTCCGACGTTTAAAAGATCTTTTTCTGTTTTTCAAATTTCTATTTGAAAGCCTACCTACCCTGATACGTCGTGCTATACATTCAATTAATTATGGAATTTAGCTCGACTTTTGTTTTATGTTAAATTTTATTCTGTTCCATTTAAGTTTTTTTAATGTTTATATTTTACGTGAATCGACAATTAACTTGAAAATTAACTTCATAAAGATAGGGGTAACTTTTTTATGGGATTTATATGATTTTGATCGGGAAGGGAAATTAAATATTTTTAGTGGCTAAATTCGTATTTAAATTAATTACCTGGGAAAGTTCTTGGGCGTTATTTACAATGTTATTATTCGCATGAAATTGAATTTCACCTTTTATATTAAAAATGTCAGAATAAGTATGTATGAAAAAGCGTGCCGAGCTACATTGAAGAATATTTTAGAGGCAATATAGTGACGATCAAAAACAGTTTAATACGCAAACTAACGTATATATATATATATATATATAAACCACGTGCTTGGATCGATGGGTAATTTAAGAAAAATACAAATAACAATGCAAAAAATGTTCAATATTAAATTACTTGTAAAATCCGTATTTGATATGCATAGTTTGATATTTCTGATAAATAAGATAAATGCAGTAGTACCGGATGCGAATGTTCGTTCATCTGCACTCCTACAAGATAAGATATTTAAATTGGAATAATAATTTGAGCTCGAATAAAAGTTGAAATTGAATGGAACATGTGAGAGTGGCAAAGTTTATTTGGGAATAAAATTTTCCGTAAATATGGTTGGAAAATGGAGTCTGGAGGGCTGTATCAATCATCATTGTAATAATAAATAAAATATCTTGGAACTTGGCGGCCGTTGAAGGGCTGATAAAAATATTCGATAAATTCGTTAGGCGGGAGCGTGAGCGCGAAATTTGTTTGATTAAATTCCGTGGCTGTGCGATAGAGCCGTTTTGTCTATTCGGTATTAAAGCCCGCTCGGCGAGTCTTGGAGGTGAGCATTGGGGGGGGGGCAGGTAAGGAAACGCCGCGTTATTCTAAATGAGAATAAAAAATGCCGCCAGCAGGGGGTCGGAGGTATTTGTCCATTTTCTGTCGCATAATGTTGAATTGAATTTCAGGGATGCTGTGCTCGTCATGAAATTCAAAGTCCATGGGCTTGAGATCTTCGCTCGGGAGGGAAGTGACGTGCGTTATTAGACTCTTGCGAGCCTCCTACAATGCACAGAGGTACATTGTCGGTATGCGTGTATTGGAATTGGCCGTCGAGAGGTCGACCGCAACTCGACGCAACCGCTGGAGGGGGTTGGCGAGGAGGAGGAGGAGGACGACGAGGACGAGGAGGGGGAGGGGGAGGGGGAGGAGGAGGAGGCAGAGAGTACACAAGGAAAATGACGCGCGGCGACGTCAGACAAGCCCGAGAGGAGTAAGACCCTTCTGCAATTTCTTCCTTTTTCCACGCATGAATTCACCCTAAGGGAAAGGACGAGACCTTATGCTTCGGTAAGCTATAGCTTAAGATCGCAAAGGCCGAGCGGCAAGTCGAACGGAAATTCGGGAAAATCGCGGAGGCTGAAAAAAAAAAAAGAAAAAAAAAAGAGGAGTAAAACGACGGAGGTGGAGGAGGTGCGGAAGGAGGAGGGCATAAATCCGCGAGGAATTCCGGGACATTTTTCTCTATATAGGTATAACGCGTTTTATGCGACAATCTACTGAAATTTCTTTAGCCGCCCCGCTCCGCGCCACTTTATTATACAGTTTGTTTTATTGAGCCTTTTTCCATGATTTTTTCATGCTTGAAATTGCATTCCGTAACTTCATACGGAGCCTGGATAACCTAGAGTGGACGCACTATTTTCGGGTATTATTGTACCGACTGCTAAAACGGATTATTAAGAACGCGTCCAACTCCGCTGCGACTATCCCCCCTCAACCCCCCCCCCATCCAGCTTATCGCTCGGTTATCGTAACCGTCGTAACCTTCCGCAAGAAAGTCTAGAATGCCGATAAATGAAAGAAAAATAGCGATCTCGGGGTCCGATAAGATAACGAAAGCAGCCAAATTCTGTCCCGAGAATCCCAGGGAATCCCAAGGTAAGAGAGAGAGAGAGAGAGAGAGAGAGAGAGAGAGAGAGAGAAGAGAGGGATGTCTTGGGTGAAGAGGCACGCGTGTTATTAAGGTTAAATATTGGCAATGAGGTATCGAATTGATTCCCGGGGTGAAAAGCCGCGGCGGCGTATCGACGGAGGGCGGGGGTAGTGGGGAGGTGGAGGGGGAGGTGGCGCAGGAGGGGGCGGGAGGATAGCAGACGCGGGTCCGAAGAATTCTGCGAGGATGCGTCGAGGCGATAAATCATGGGCCGCACGGGCTGACAGCGCTGACAAGTAGAACGATAAGCAGCCGTGGCGCGCGCGGAATTCGCCGCTCCGATCATACCATCAGTGCTAACAAGACAAATTATCAATTGCATTAATACCTATCCGCCCGTCGATATTTATACAATGAATTATTTTACAATTAGTCGCGCCGTCGAGGCCCGAGAGGCCACGTACCCGAGCCGGGCCTTTCACCGGCCAAGGGCATCAGCGTCATCATACTCCCCCCTCCCCCCCGCCTTTACTTACGTAATTCGAACAAAATTAATCCGTAAAGCAACGAGCTAAACGACCGATGGGATATTAAAGGGAAAGAAACAAAAAAAAAAAAAAAAAAAACATCCACCCGATACTTCTTCGTTGAATGAATTGTCTACTGTTCCTTCATAACGGCATTAATTATCCCTTGAATTATCGCTATTACTCACAATCAAATACGTACCCGAAGTGCAATTTCGTTTCAATGATACTTTAAGTACACGTTAAATATTAAGCAGATTATCCTAACCTATAATAATGGCTTTCTTTAAAATTCATCCTCTTGAATATATTTATATGTATATATATATATCCACTTGAATAATAATGATAATTTATAAAGGCATTCGGGGCAATTAATAATTGTGATTAATTAAGTTCTTAAAAAACATAACGGGGCATTTATATAATTTTATATTTCGTCTATATTTTACTTTAATCTCTTACTTAGTATGTTATATTACCGCAATTTAATACGCAATGTATTATACTTACTTACGGATGCGTGAAATGTACTGGGGAAGTAAAGCGGGTATAAAGAAATGCAGCCGCGAGCCGTTTCCTCAGCACATTCTTAATCAGCTGTGGCTGAATGCAGTCGCCATTACTTACTAAAGGCCATCGTCTCGCGCTCGCTTGCCTCGAAAACTTACGTGAAAACGAAATGGCACGAGTTCGGACGACGAATTGACTACTGAAAATAATATTGACCAACGGTGGGTAAAATAGATCGGCCGCCCATTTGAAACTTTCGATCGAACCCAATCGCATCCAATCGAATCCAATCGAATCGTCAATACCCATCTTTTACAGTTCGAGCGGAACAGTCCTTACCAACACTAACTAACCTGTACATGTAAAACTTTTCTTCTTCCACTTAAAAAGTCTAATCTCTACGGTGCATCATCTCCAACATTAATTACACGCACACACACATCTACGTATATATATATATATATATATAGATATATCGTGGCTGTGCGCGGCACCTGTAAAAAACTGTATTTCGTGTTTGAAGAGGCCAAACGGTATTTACAAACTGCATTTAATTACTTAAGTTACGCGACATAAGTCGAGCATTTCGGCTAATTTAAAACTGTTTTAAGGACTTCCAATGACTCAAAAGCTCATATTTAAAATGAAACTTTATGAGAAATTTAGTCAATTTTTTTCCTTGTTTTTCCTTTGTTTTTGTTTCTGTGCTGCTTAAATTGAAATATGGCTTACCGAGAAAAAAATCCCTTCCTTCATTTGTTGTGGACAAAAGCTTCATACGTTTTCAGAAGAAAAAAAAAAAAAAACTATATTACAATGTCTTTTATCTCATTCTATTTTTTATTCTTGTATATGTTACATTTACAAATTTCATTTATGTTTTTGCTATATTTACGTGGCAAAATTTAATTATATTCCTACTCGAAACTGCGGGCTTTAAAAATGTATTAAAAATAAGGGGCATAAAAATTTACGAAATTATTATATATAAAAACCGACGGAAAGTATGAAGCTTTTGATAAATAAATAAATAAATAAATAAATAAATTATTCGTTAAATTACTAAAAATTCGTATGTATCGATCCAAGTCTCGATATAACTTTTGCATACAGTATTCTTAAGAAAATTAATTCCTGGCCATTAATTTTAAAGATCCAACTGTAGATCAGTAATTTTTCAGAGTTATTTCATGGAAAATATGCGCGAGGAAAATTTATTCTGATTAATTCAAATTCATCGGAGATTTCGAATAAAATTATAGTGAAATTCAAATTGCTCGGTAACTAATTCCTCAGGCAGATCGAGCATTACATGTATTTATAATATTGTTACACGTTATTATCTGGAATATTAATCGGAATAAAAATAAGTCGACCGTATTATAGATAAAAAATATCGTGCATTTAGAAACAGCTACTTCTGACAATGAAAATATATGGCAATAAAGTGGGATATTCATTAAGTTGGTTGAATTCCCAGGTCTTAACGTAACGAATAACTGAAAAATACAAGAACTAAGGATAAAAGTATCTTTTCTTTTTCATTGTCTTCTTTTCTTTTATATATATATATATATATAGAGAGAGAGATAGAGAAAACTCCGATACATTTCGAAGGATTCTTTCATTTTACAATAGTATTAACAAAGTACTTGCTACTGGAAAACAATAACTTTAAAGTTGTAAAGCTCTCGCCTCCGCGATTACTCCTCCTCCGCCTCTCCCGCCCCACGCCACGGCCCCTTTTCACGGTACGGGGACGTAAAGCGCGAATACCACGTCGCTCTCTGTAATTGTTTCGCACTATTTTAAAGGCGACCTTAAAGCGTTAGGCGCCGAAATGCTTTATGCCGGAGGGCCGGCGTCCCGTTCCTCCTTCCGGAGGGTCGCCGACAAGCCGATTAGGGCACGGGGCACGCGTACGGCAAAAACGAAATTCATTTCCCACGGCATAAAATGCGCGTCTGTGCACCTCGAGGGGGATGGGGATGGACCCGACTCCGAGTATTGTATGATGTTGATGGATTGGCTCTGACACCGTGCCGCTCTCATCCTCCCTGACCCCTCCACCCCGCCTACGATCTCGCTCAGTACTGAGCCGTAGCTCGTCCGCGCCTCCAGCGTCATCGCTTGCCCCTCCCTTCCCCCTCGCTCGCCAACTAATTTCTCTCGGTGACCTCTCGCTCGGCTCGAATCACGCAACCAACCGGGACACCTCCCTCGTGCCTTCCACCTCTCGACCGCCACTCGACCGCCCCGCGCAGCCCCTCAGCGCCAGCTCCTACTTATTCCTTACATAGCTCCAACAAGTTACTGCATCTTTTACTGGCTTGTAATAAACGACTTAGTTTTTATTGCCCGACTGGCAGGAGGAATTGTTTTATTTAACGTTCCTCTTAAACTCTCCGTGTTTTGGGACATCTGCACGCCGCTCCTGTTGTATCGATCCGTAAAAAAACGATACTTCCTTAGTTTTATCGCGTATGCAGATTGCCGCGGTGCTTTCATATACTGGCTCTCCATCGAATACACATACCTTTAAATGTAAATATATATGGTATTGGACGCGTAGCAGCGAACGTAGCTTTCTTCCCATTGTTTATTTTTGTCAGCCATTGCGTTAGCATTGAGCAAAAGGAGAGTCTCCGGCTGCCCATTTATTAGACCATTTGCTCGCGAGCCGACCGGAAAGTGTCCCTTGCATTAAGAAGCTGATAAAACCGAGAGAGAGAGAGAGAGAGAGAGAGAGAGAGAGAGAGAGATATAGCTCTTATCAATATTGTAAGGAGGGTAGGGACGATGATGGACGGGGGATAAGGAGCATCGGAATAATCGCTACGAGCCATTGAGCTGAATGAAAGGTCGGGGCCGACGGGGACGGCATTAAGCGCGTATGCAAATGGACGAAAAGAGGATGGACTGTCGTTTATATTAATCGAAATTCATTAAATCGAGCCGTCGACGAAAGGCGCAGGAGGAGTAGGCGGCGACCATTGTCCACGTGGACGTACGCATGTCTCGCATAATTCTTAGCTCCGGCATCATAAAACTCGCCCCGGAGGCACGACGTCTTTGTTCGGGAGTGCGCGCGTGCGCCCGGGCTAATTGCCCGTCGCCGTCATGCATGAGGAGGTACGAGCGGCCTCGATTGTTATAACATTACGTGCGTGCTAATGTGCCAAACGGAGCTCGAGCGCACGTACCCGGGAGACGCGACCCGGACCTCGGGATCCCAAGACCCGCGAATCCATTGAGATTTATCGGCGCTGTCCGAAGTGGCCGATGAGTCCCCGCCGAAGCCGCTCCCTCCACTTGTTTATGTTCCTTTGGTGCACTGGCGCTCGGGGAGTCCCTCCTTGCTTATCGGCTCGGCCTCGCGTGTTTTGACCACGAGTAGTTCGGTACAAGTGGCCCGAGTTGCGCCTCGTTCATTATCGTTAAGCTCGTTCGATCGCTAAGGGAACGTAAGTTCCTTTCGCTGTTTGCGCTTCGACCTGCCTTGAGTGTGACAAAGTAGCGCGACGACGTACTACTTCCTCCGCTTACCAGTATTAAACCATCACTAACATCTCCCAGCCGTAGCAATTTTCATTTATCCTTTCAACCTCTCCTTCCAAAATCTCTCGCTATTCCTTCGAATTACCGACACCACCACCACCACCCCCCCCCATGCTTCTCTAATGCTCCTCTTTACATTTTTCCTATTATTAGGCATTTTTGTCAACTCCGACTAATCTCTATAGTTTATAAACTTTTTAATATTTATAAATATTCAACTACAACAACAACAACAACATCAACACAACGTTGTGTATTAGATATACAGTTAATTACGTTCGTTTAAGTATTTATATATATATATTTAACAAAAGAAAAATGGAGCAATAAAAAAATACCTACTCCACGTGATGGAATAAAGGAACGAGCTCGGCGTATACGGAGAATTTTATTATTAACACGAAATTTATAAATAAATTTGCGTTATAATATTTTCCTTACATAACGTGTAATAAATTTGAGCTTATCTGATAAAATTTAACTAGTCGATTATGTATTAAAATTAAGACTGCATTTTTAATTTTAGTACATGAAGGGATTAATATTAAACGGAAAATCATAAAACGTACTATCTGGAAGTAATTAATATTAAAATTAATAAATTCCCTTGTATACTCGAATCAGGCGTTATGTTAGTGAGCCTTATACAATACAAGTCGCTTAACAAATATATCATGAATAATTTTACTCATAACAAATTCATTAAACACGAATACGTCTAATTTAAAAAGAAATTTATATACAGTGTAGACTACGTTAATAATAGTCGAATGTAAATTTGAATGCATGCATTTATAAATATAATCGCATCAGATTATTATAATCATATCAGAATTCATTATAAACAATGTATGGATAATGTATGGAGAAATAGAATGCGATAGATCAAACGGCCTGTTATAATATAAATTTATGAATTGGCTCGAAACGTCAAATTCTTTAAAGCATACAATATTTTCTATGGTTTTTAAAAATTACATTAATACGGGTATAGCGTGTATTTTAAATATCATTGAATCTTATTATTTCTCAAACATGAACATTCGCATTTATCACGTACAAGAGGGAAATTATCTTAAATTAATTACATTTGAAGAATCGTTTATTATTAATAGGAAACTTTGTAGAGCAAAGCGTATTTTACGCTATTCGATTGTAATTAAAAGAATAAATTGTTTTTTGAATTTTGTTAACATCTCGAAGAACAATGTGGTAATATTAATAGCGAAGGTTCCATTGTGATATTCGAATAATACAAGCTTTTAATCTTTACAGGCTGTGTTCATTGAAAACAAAGGAAACTTATGGAAAAATAAAATCGTGCTAAAGCAAAATGTATGATTATTAAATTAAAAACTTAAATGTCTATTGAATTCCTATTTTTAATTAAATATTCTTTTATACAATTATAAATATTATAATACTATATGTATATACGTTGTATTGTATGATATTATAAATAACACGTGATAATTAAAATTTGAAAGGTAAAAAATTTTCTCCCCACGAGCAGTCGAGTCGACTTGATAGATTTCGGCGCAGAGTGCTTATATATTGATCATCCGTTTCATTCGGCGTTGTATATAATCCAGAAATTCCTAGCAACGAAGCTGCCGGCTTCTGGGTAGATGGGTAATTCATTTAAAAGTTTTCCTTAGACATCATGCTCTTAACCGTTCATGCGCTGCTTTATGTATAAGAATGCCGTATTATTAATTGTATCGAGTATAAATAGCATAAGTAGGATTATGGATTCCAATGGGATGGCGTATGTATGGCAACAAGAGCCAATTTATACAGTAAATGTGAAATAATGTAACGTCTGGAATGTAATGCTCGGCGAATCCGGCCATTATAAATTTCAGAAAGCCAAGCGATTTTATACTTAAAAAGCCACCAAAACAAATACTAATGACCCTCTCGAGTCCCTCGGCAATTCGAGAGGGAATTCCCTCTCGTTATTATCTTATGCTCTTCGATGAACGCTAATACAATACTTTGTCAATATAAATTTAAGAATAACTACGCGGCAGAGGAAGAGTAACATTTCGTCAAAACGTTACAATCTACGCTTCCAGTTGAACCTCGGTGACATTGTTTTCCCTACGCGTATTAAAAGAAAACGGTCTCGGATCATTTTTTTCTTAACAATCACAAGATGACACACATTCCATAGAAATCGTTGACTTTTTTTACTTCTTCTTCTTCTTCTTCTTTTGTTTTATTTTATTTTATTTTATTTTATTTTTTTTTGTCACATGCCAAGATCGTTAATCCTACGGATTATTGCGTCATTCGCGTTAAGCTGCAGTGCCATAAAACTCCAAATATATTTCTAATATACCTACTACGCATAATGATCAACATCAACTCTTAATGGCTTAAATTCAACTTTCAATTCAACTTTTTTAAGTCGATTAATACCTTCGAGACATTTGATACTCTTTGTCAATTGTCGACAAATAATCTATTAAAGCACTAAAGCTTAAATAATAACTTCAAATGTTTTTTAAAGGATCAAGCTTTTACAGCGTTATTATAAAAAATAAATAGTAATTGAAAGGTAAATAAATAAATTCGAGGTAAAATTATCAATGCTCGACTCATTCTTTTGTCTTGCGAACGTAGACCAGATTAATTACCAGTCCTTTTTATTTTCCTTTTTTTTCTTTCTTTCTTTCTTTCTTTTTTTCTTTCTTTTTTTTTTCAAAGGAATGAAATAGAATGAAAAGAACTTGGAATTGAATTTAAAAGTGACGCTATCGTATTACAAAGCGTTTACTCAGGCAAGTTCGATTAAATGTTAACAGAAGCAGCCTCGTCAACCTAATTATCAATCTGACAATGCAATTGCCAAGCTAATAGCATTTCTCTTTTTTAATATTAGACTGACTATTATCTTGTGGCCATAAGTTCGTTTCGTGCGAGGAATTGTCTGTCGCCGAGGCAAATGAGAACGAACGAACAAAAAAAAAATAAAAAAAAATAAAAAAAACAATGGAGAGGGGGCGGAAACTAGCGTCACCATACACACATATATATATATATATATATATAGATGCGTGTGTATATATCCGTTCCGAATATATTTTACCTGTCGAACAAGTCGGAAAATATTTCAATTATATTATTCTATCTCGTTTACGCTTTCGTCCATGCTGATCGAAAAGTTCCGCGGCCGGTGAAATAAAAAAAAAAAAGGGCCAATAAACGGCAACAGGGAGTGTCATGGGAAATTATGGCATTACCTCGTTAGGACCTCTTCTCTGTCGAATCTGCCTTTTTACACGAGTCCCGTCGCGAAACGCATTTCCGCATTTCTAATTAAAAAGGTACTCGTTAATTATGTCGTTCTGATTAAAAGTGGCCAGAGCAGATAATTAGAAAAGAATGAAGTCACTGTTTTTCACAGCTCTTGTCCTCTCTAAACTTCTTATTTTTCACCGAATGGGGTTGCAAACGGGATATTTTATTCATCAACAATGAATAATACAGTGCTCGGATTAATTTTTATTACTTAAAGGTGATCTTACTTCAAAGCTATCTTTGATGCGTTCATTAACATTATCTAAATAACGAGTTCTGGAATTATATATCCTTTACATTTTACAATATTACATAAATTAATAACGCGAATATTTTTCACCGGCTCGAATAAAATCTATTTATTTAATAAATGTAAATTATTTAATGAATAGTGACAGTCCCCTCTCTCTCTCTCTCTCTCTCGCTCTCTCTCTCTCATCAAATTAAGAATAATAATGGTACAAATGGTTTGATACACCAAAATTTTGCTCTTTAAATAGGATACGTTTGTATATAACGTCGATGGTTAAAGCCATACCGTAATTGAATAATATCAGTTTGTTCAGGAAAATATACAGAACGTTATACGATAATTGTTATTAGTAATTATCATTACGTAGGTATTTGTAAAATTATAATTAAGAGTAGAAAATAAAACAACGTTAAAAATGATAACATTTATTTATTAATAATACTTGGTTGGATTAATTAAATAATTTAAATAATAATGTAAGGAATTTGAATAAGTTACTTTAAAACTTTTATTAATTAATGTTATCTTCAATAAGAAACTTTCAGAAGCATTGAACGTGAGCGTGAATTTGGAATGACGTTATTATTTTAACATATACACATACGTACGTGTATGAGCAGTTAAAAGCTTTATCTATTAAAATTCTATATTTACTAAAACAATCAAATCCATGTAGTGATTAGTTGATACATTAGCATAAATCTCATTGGTTTTTTTTTTGTTTTTTTTGTTTATGTAAAAATAAATAGTAAAATAACAGTACAAAAATAATTAATGTATTTTCATATATTTAATATAAATTACTCTTGGCCTGTTATTACGTAATATAGAAATTGTAATGTGATAAGAGCGCTATGTAATTACTTGCATTTATTAGTATTTCGAATTTTAAATTGAATTCTAAGAGAAATCAGTTTTGTGAACAAATAATGGAATAACAAACTAAAATGTATGAAATATACCAATGAAAGCATGTATAGGACAAATTATTACGAGGATTAAGTTCTATCTATACCGAGGTTATAAAATTTACCGAATTTATAAAATATAAAATAAATTAAGAAAACTAATTTAAGATGTTCTCTCGTATAAAAGTTAAAGTATACATTTAATTTGATAAGTAATACTCTCTTATATTTTCCGTTATGAACGTAATTTCAGCCATTTGGTTTTATATTCCCAATCTATAGAATGTCGGATTCAAGGAGAACGGAATTACTCTTAATGAAAAAAAATGTACAATCGAACGAAACTTTAGCTATGAATAAATAATTTAAAAACGAGGAAGGGACGCGCAGCTGCTTTAGTAACAATTGAAGCAACGCGCGCCAAGTCATTGTACTTTCTTTCCGTTTTAGTGGCTGCCGCAGACGGTCAAGTGTCCCAGATCAGTCCCAGATCGGTCCCAGATCAGTCCCAGAGGATGACAAGGACGTCGTCCCGGGTGATCAAAGTCGTGATCGAAGGCGTGATCGAAGAAAAACGTTACTGGGTCCCAGGGTCCCGAAAAGTCAGGGCTAATGCGGGGCAGAGGCGGTGTGCGTGCGTCTGACGTAAATTCGAGAGGAAAGTCTCAGGTTGCAGGAGGCGTTTTCGATTTTGGGGATGGCGGGGAAAGTTATTGACGTTATTACCGGTTCTACGAAGCAAAGGAGAGCGACGAATCTCTGTGTCTCAGGATTCGCCTGCGATTAACCAAGTGGAATGGTTAACGATCCGTGAAGCGCCTTTGGACTTATCAGAAGTAAGAGAGGCGGGCGATTCTGAGTACGAACGAACTGGGTGAACGTGGCCGGGGGGGGCGGGTGGTGGGGCGGGCGGAGAGAGATGGGAGGAGAGAAGGAGTAGCGTCTGTGGGAACGCGAGGCGGGAACTGTGTCCGAGTATGAAAATGACTGGCGAGGGGTGGAGAGGAGAGGAGAGGAGATGAATTGAGAGGAGAGTAGAGAGAGAGAGAGAGAGAGAGAGTGAGGGAGCAACTAATCGAGGTCGCGGAAAGTGGCGAGGGGCCGCGAGGTAATTAGAGGCTTCGGAGTCTGCTACGTATTATATAGATCTTTTTCGATTGTGACTTACGTTGCTCCCATAACTTTGGAAAAACTTTCTTTATTATTTCTGCCAATCGAGCCAAACTTAGATTTCGTATCTTAGCGCAGAAATGTCGATTTACAGATTGTTGAGTAGCAACGACATTTTTTGAGTGGAAACTTTTTTTTATTTACAATGTCCAACGAAATGCTTTAATAATAAATTACGTTAAAAATATTCTTTCATTAAAAATTAAAAATCTGTTCCGAAGAGCTAAATAAATATATTTGGTATTTCAACTGGTCTCCCTCTCTCCTGATTTTTTTAGTTTATTTCTGCTGGCGGTGACTCTTATTTCACTTCAATCATCATCGAATGAAATATGAGAATATTAAAATTTCAAGAGCTATACCTTTTTAAATTAACAATAATCAAATACAGGCGTACACGAATATTAGTTGAATATTATTTATTGCATAATTAATAAAGGTATCATAAATCAATGACTATTCATCCATGAAATTTAATTAAAATGTATTATAAATTTGAAATAAAATTGTACGACCATGAATTGCAGTTAATATATTTATAGGAAATAAATCAAATAGATGAAAAATAATATTAAAACAAACTACTGAATTTATACTACCGAAAATACTTTTCTTGATTATAAAAATTAAGTAATTAACTTATCCGTCCGACTTTATATTTTACTTATTAACATTATTTTTTTTACATTATTACGTACGTGACTATCGATAATCCCTTATAAGTATTAACAAATAATATGCACACCGAGTGTTATATTTTGACGCGAATAGAAATATTTAGAATAGACGGAAGCCATAATATTTTCGTCGCGGGTAATGCATCCATTTGCTCAATATAATATGCATGCAAAGAATGTCCGCGCACATATTGTCAAAACAAATTAAAAGCAGCCCAAGTGGAACCGGATCACTAGTACTTTAATTACTCTTTAAAGTATTTGAATTCGAGTGACGTATTGCGGAATTACCATCGGTCTATTATGTACTTTAATTGTTAATAATATTTGACGGTTTAAAAAAGCCGAACGAAGGGTCGATTAAATTAAATAGTAAACATTGGGAATTGTTATAAAGAGTCGGTGGGTAGAGGAGAGGAGTTATTATCTTTGAAATGATCATTAAATTGTTATTTAGACGTTCTGTTGCTCGAGAGGGGGGGGGTCGGGGGTAAAGCGGTGGGGTGGAGTGGGTTGGAGGAGGTAGCTGAAATTGCGAAAACTAACGTTGTCGAGGAGATGAGACCGAGCGTAGGAGAAAGGGTCGTAGCGATTCATTGGGCGGGTATTGTGAAGCTCGTCGCTCGATACTCGAGTCTACAATGTACGGAGCATTGTCGGAAAATCTCAACTTTTCGCGGAGCAAGATTAATTGAATAGCAAAGATATAATCGAATTTAATGGTCGCTGCTGGCTCTCTCTCTCTCTCTCTCTCTCTCTCTCTCTCTCTCTCTCTGGCCACGGCCGCCAGTTAACTTTGGACGGGCGCGGTGATGATGGTGGCGGTGGCGGCGGTTGGGGAGGGGGGTAGAGAGAGAGTTAGAGAGAGAGAGAGAGATAGATAGATAGAGAGAGAGAGAGAGAGAGAGAGAGAGAGAGAGAGAGAGAGAGAGAGTCCGACACAAGGGTGCAAATTAGATGATTCGATTAGAAGCCACGAAAATTAAGATGGCGAGGTCGGTCTCGGTGCGCGCGGGACTCTTATAATACCAAATAAAATAAACCGTCCCGCGCACTGACCGCGTGCACGTCGCTCTGAATTTTAATCCGCGGCTTCCGCGAAATTCCCGAGTCCGCGCCCCTGCCAAACTCCTCAAAGAGATACGGAGATAAATGCAGGAGCGCCGACTACCGCGACAGAGTACTACTGCGAGAGCGGTTGACGGCTGGAAAGTCGATGGGGGGGAGGGAGGGAGGGAGGGGTGGGGTGGGGGGGAGGGAGGGACGCGCGAAGAGTAGGAAGTGGTGGCTGGTATCAAGAGAAGAGGGGAAAATTGCGATTTGCAGTCCGGAAGTTTTCCCGTTAAGTAACTTCCCTTCTTCCATGTCGCCTTTTTCCCTCCCTCCCTTCCTTCCTTCCTTCCTTCCTTCCTTTCTCCGTCTTTCATTCCTTCCTTCTTTCTCTCTTTCTTTCTTTCTTTCTATCTCTCTCTCTCTTTTTTTTTTTTTTTTTCATACGGCCCTTCCTATCTTCTTATCTTTCTCGGCTCTTTCCTTATTCGTAAACTTTGCGTAATATCTGCTTCGTCCTCCATTTTTCTTTTTAACTTTCCTCTCGACGGGAGGGCGCGTGGAGGTACAGTATACACTTGAAATCATTAACTTTCATTCCTTAGCGAGTTTATTAGAATATTCGCCGTTCCGCCATTGATTTAATCAATCGGACGATCAAAAACTCGATCCGATCTTCAAAATAGCGCTGTTTGTTACGGGCTTGTTCCGGCTATTTTCTTTTATTTGTACTGCCAACTTGGGCAAATGATTTTATATATTAGATAAACTTTCCTAACGAATTTATAGTCACTTGCGTTTTCGAAACATGTGCGAGCCCGTAAGTTGATTTCATTCGCTAAACTTGTTCAGTATGATTAGCGACATAAGCCTTTCGCAGCTTCCGCATGTACACATAATAAGATTTTCCTATTACCTACTCAAATTTCAATGCTCCGACTTATTTATTTATTACGCTTTGTTGTTTCAGGCCGATTATAAAGCTTAGAACGTTAAATGGAAGGTCGTTAAACTAATGCACGCGCGTTAGAATGCATTTTTTACGATATAAATACGAGATGAGGTAGGATGGTTGTAATAAATTTTAATAAATTTTAATAAAGATTATTTAATTCGCAAGGAGTGTCCGGCTGTATTGTAAATATTAATAATCGAGGGATTTAATAAAGCTTTCGTATGAGAAATAAGCTCGAGCATAATGAAGAAGCCGAAAGGAGAGGCTAAATGTTTTATTTAAATGAAAAAGACTGGGAATTACGGATCGCGGCTGTGTCAATAGGAGAGATGCTGCAGCGCGGCTGGGAGATGCCGAGCCACGGCATTATACTCGGAAATAAGTAAAATGTGTTTGCATTTGCGCTTGCTTTTGCTAAAAAGGAAAGGCAAGACTAATGAAAATCGTAGAAAAGTCATAAAACTCCGATCGGTAATATTTTTTGTTCTCGACTAACGCAAAGAATAACAGTGAGCTTAGTAATATATAACACAATAAGACAACGCATAACAACCTTTCAATGAGAATTTATTATTACTACTACTACTACTACTACTACTACTACTACTGCTGCTGTTGCTGCTGCTGCTGCTGCTGTTACTACTACTACTACTGCTACTACCACTACATTACTCTCCATTTGGCGCGGATTTCTTTTATTTACTTATCCTTATCCCTGCCTCCCTTTTATTACGATGCATTAATAAGGGAATATTTCAAAAGATGCAAATAATTAATGAAAACTTAAAACGAAGTTGGAGATCTTAATTGACTCGGAATGAAGGGAAATTATAATAAAAGTTAGACCGCCACCGAGGATTTATATTTATTCCATAATGATTTCCCAAAGGCTCGTTAAAAGGCCTTTTCTTAATTAATAAGTCATTCGGTGGGCATTAATTTTTCCAAATCGACGAATATTATATGATTAGCATGTAAAATCCTAATTAATCACTGATATTTACGAATAATGTTGGAAATTACAGTGTCCCAATTGGCTTCGTATATTGCTTGGCAATGTAAGTAACCCGAGCATTAAAATTTTTATTGTAAAAGAAAGAAGAAAAAAGAAACTGTTTTGAAATTCAGGTAAAATAAGCAGGTTTTAATCAGAGCTCTCTCTCTCTCTCTCTCTCTCTATCTTCCACCCTCTTTCTCCCCCCCCTCTCTCTCCGTCTCTCTTTATCCGTCGTAGAGGATTGTTTGAGTGGAAGGAGGACCCACCGTGAAGGGGGAATTAAGAGTAAAAAATAAATAAAATTCTAAGTAGTGGGAAGCTGCTTACGTGGAAAACATTGCGATATTTGCTCGGTATATTACATTCTTTTTTTGGAATTCAATAACGGGGGGCTATTTGTCAAAGCCCCTGCACGGAACGTTTCACTTTGAATAAAGCAGAGCTTCCTTCGGCTCACCGCGTCCGCAAAAACGGGAAACGAGAGATAAATGCAGCTGGTCGTTCGCGCGGGGCTGCTGCGAACTGCACCTGAGGCCCGCACCCCTTGCCCCTCTAGTACTAGGTGCCTATCTCTGCCAGGCATTCCCAGCCTTACCTGGGCCGGGGCGCGAAATTATAAAAGCCGGCCCGAGTCTACGTACGAGAGCCAGCGAGATAGTGAGAGAGAGAGAGAGAGAGAGAGAGAGGGATGGGGCGGAGGGAGTACTTAATTTTCCTTGCTCCCCGTCCCTCTGTCTCCCTGTCTCGATAGCTCCGACCGACTCGAGGTAGACGACGGTGTGTCGGGCGTTAAGCCTCCCCCCCCCCCCGGCCACCAGCCCCCAGCCACCAGCCCCCAGCCCCCAGCCAGCAGCCATCCCCTTCAGGAAGTAACGATTCGCCGACTTACTTTTTAATGAAGCGAAGGACGTAAGCCGTCGGAGCGCGTCTCGACTTGAAAAGCGGAAACTCTTATCTGAGGACGGTGGCGCTTTGTTGAGCCAACGCCAGAATCGAGTAAAAAGGAAAACGTGTGAGCAACAAAGTTTGGGAATACGGTGGGAGCGGTCGGTTACTTCTTTCTTCCTTGTCAAGCCGCCGGGGCTCACCAGAAGGAGGTTAAACTTTTCATCCGCTAAACTGAGACATCGCGTTTAAATTATTTTTAAACCCCTCCTGCCCTCCTCCTTCAGCTCTTCTCCTCCTCCTCATCCTCCTCCTCTTTCGCGCTAGCCTCCCTCGACGGGAGAAACTCCATTATTCAATAACACGGATGTTCTCGATTTCTGTATTGCTTTATTTCGACACTGTTCAACATATACCGTAGCTTTCGATCGAATAAATATATACATATATAAGTCAACCTACTCGCGACGAACATCCCTTCTCTCCTACACGCACATCTTATATCAAATACACATTTACTCAATTCTATTCATATTTATTACACTTTTTCAGTATATTCGTAACTTACTTATAAAAAAAACTAATTACAATGCGCACGCATACTTAAATAGAACTATTTTCACTATCATTAAAATAGAATATAGTACTTTTGCTTTAGCTAAGCTTATTATGGAATAGTTCAGTCTGGTTGGATGTTCATGATCTATGCTCCTGACACTTAAAAAGTCATACAATATCATTAATACTAATTGTGCGCGTGTTTTTCTTCTTCTTTTCTCTTTTGGTTTTGTTCTTCATTTGTTTTCCTTTTTATTCTTCTTCTTCCTCCTCCTCCTCCTCCTCCTCTTCTTCTTCTTCTTCTTCTTCTTCTTCTTCTTCTTCTTTTTCTTCTTATTTTTCTTCTTGTTTTTCTTTACCTTCGATTGTCAGGGTTTTCGTAAATAGCTAATTCTCTAGATTGTCTACGTGAAACAATTGCTTGGCAGAGGCTTACAACTTACCCTGCGATACATAGGCCTGTCAATATAATTTACCGTAAACGCTATAGTTTGTCAATGTAATAAAACAATTAAAAAGAGTTCTTCATCAGAATTAGGTCATAAAATTCATCATGCTACGGAGTGCGTAGAGGAGTTCTGCCTGCATGCGAGCTTCGAGTATGATTAAATTTACATGGACCTGTGTGGAAAATATTATAAAGGAACGTTTATAAAGGTTAAAGGAAGGTTTTAAGTAGGATGTACAAGTTTCGGGTATGGCGCGTTAAAGGGGCAAATTATGAAGTTGCCAGTTTCTGTTTTCACTGCGCAGGGAGCACATAACCAACTCACCCTATAACTTACTTCTTAATTTGCATGCAGCAGAGTGTTTCGTTCGTTCTTTCGTTCTTTCTCTCTTTCTTCCCTCGTTCGATAATATCGTTACTCTTAATTCGGTTGGGTAGGAAAGGGTGGGGGTGGGTAGGAGGGGGTCGGCAAAAAAGGGGCGTAGGGGAATTATAAAGGACACGCACCATACCCTCGGCTTGGGATACAAAGTTCAATGATTAATTAGTTCGCAATACCTTTTCGCTCTGCTGAAATTCGGTCATAACGCGCTCGTAATCCTTTTTGGTGACGCGCTCCGGGTAACAAACCGCATTCTTTATAAAGGTTTTGAGGCTGTCCTCGAGGAGCTGATTGATCTCACCGTAGTCGTAGTCGTCGTGCTTGATACCGTAGAGACACTGTATGTAATTCCAAATGGCGATCCTGAAGCGCGACGTGTCGACCTCGCTGTGGTCGCCCATGGTTTTATAGGTGAGGTTGTAGGCGGTTTTGAATTTATCGTCGAGGAGGTTGCCGACGTCGTTGTAGAGGCTCGTGACGAGGGAGTAGCCGTGGTCTGCCCAAGAGTAGTCCTGGACGCGAAATGTGAGTGACTCGCTCAGTTGGCCGCACTGCAAATGAAAGTGAGAGAGGCGCTCAGGTGATGGTCAACGCGATCGTCAACGCGATCGTCAACGCGATCGTCAACGCGTTCGTCAGGTAGGAGCGGCTCGGCCGAGCTCGGCTCACCCCGACCGGGCACGAACGCTATTTGTATTTACGAACGCTGCTCGATTTGTCGCTTGACAAATCGGCCCACTCGGCTCGATCAAAAGCCGGCTACTGTAATTTTCGTAAAATACATAGGGAAGAGCCGAGTAATTATGCGAGCTGACGGATTATCCAAAATTTATGAACATCGTTAAAGGATCTTGGCTCTTGAGGAATGGCTCGAGGAGATCCGCAGGCGGCCTTAAATGCCGGATGGAGTAATTTCAATTTACCTAAGCGGAAACTTTTAAAATTAAAAACTACAACCCCTTATCTGCGAAAAAAGTTTCGTTAATTTCATTTTTCTGCAAATACTTGCTGTTACTTTATATTTCTGCGCGGATTCGTAACGAGCCGGGGCTCGACGTTATTTCAAATTTTAATTTCACCTGTCACTTAATACACATACTAGCCCGCCTATAAAAATATTCATTACGATGAATATTTAAAACTACCAGCAGTTACCTTTCCAGCGGTTGTATTTATAATTACCGGGAATAAATAAACAAAGACGTGCGAACGCTGGGGCTGCTGCGAGTACGACCTGGTGAGTACGTTAACCAACCACCAGTCGAGCTAACCTACTTTTTCCTCGAGATGCACAGTCGTGTACCGAGCCCTTAGAACGACGTAAATATTTACATTTTACGCGTAAAAAATCATATAAATGCCCAAGCGCGTGCGTGTGCACATCAAAAGTGACCGACATTCCCGACCACTTTTTAACATTTGCTTCGACTAACAAAATTCAATCAAATATATAAAAATCTACTCCGACTATGATGATCTTTACAAAAATTTTATGCATTTCATCTTAATTAAATAAATGATTTTCTAATGCACTTTTAACATTTTAACCTATACTTACGCACGTGTGCGTTTGTGGAGCGTGCACGGTGTATTTTAAAAATGCGAGTGCTTTTTTGTTTTTTTTTTTTTTTTTTTTTTTATAAGAGCTCTAAATTTTTATGCCTTTTATATATAAATATGAATAATATATGCGACCCACGAAGCACATTCACGATTCGTATAAATATATCAATAGACATTATAATCGAAGAGAAATTATTCTCCCCTGACTTCAATATAATTCTTCTATTTCTGTTTTTGCTCATTCATTTTTCATTCTATCTTTGTAAATGTTATTGTAAAACTTGAATACGTAAGAGAAACTCTACAAATAATAAATTGCAATATTGAATTTTATTATTGATAAACCTATAGCTGCTTTTTGATAAAAAAAATATATATAAACTTAGGCATATACGTATGGATGACTGCGAAGCTTATTAATCTATATTTAATTAATGAAAATCAATTCGATATCTATAACGAATTGTATGTTTTATGTTATTGAGCAGTTTTTTATGAAGCAAATATCGAAGTTTTGCGGCATGTAAGTATACTTAAAAGCATGAAATTTGGTCGAGAGTTTCGTCGTTAGAATAACGTTATAGAGAATAAAATAATGCGCTTAGTCGCTTGTAGGTTCGGTCGTACAATTGCAAATACATTGGAGTAAGTAATACTAACAATGATGATGATCATGATGATGAATTATACGATAAACTGTAAACTAAATGCATTATCCCATATGGATTATGGATTTAGGGTTACAGATATAGAAACTACTCGAAACCGGGTACACTTAAAAAAATATATATATATATAACACGTATAGTGCGTGTCCTAGCATATAGCGCAATATAGCAACGTAGCGCATGTTTGGTTATAGGTTCGCTTCGCGCTTTTCTATCTTTTATCTACGGTTCACTTATGCACTTGGGTTCGTTTGAAATACACGCGCATTCGTAAGCGTAAATCGTTAGCAAATACACGCTGCTCTAGCTCAAATGAGTGGATCGGCTCATTGCCCAGGAACTATCAGTCGAACGTGAGCCGTTTGTCTGGGAATTCAACGTTAAATATTTATGAATCCGATTGTCGGAATCGCGTCGTAAAATTTTTTTTTATAAAGAGTATCGAAGCTCGAAAGCCTTGGTAAGTCGGCGTGTAAAATAATTCGCGGGCAAAGGGATACGTGAGCCACGGGCCACAACGAGACTCTTGATGTTCGGGAATTCGTATTGTTTATAAGACCTTAGTGAAGTCCTGGTAAATATAGCTCGGCTCCTCGATGAATAGTCCAATGTCCATTTCAAGTACGGTGTTACTACGTAGCGGCGCGATGACCAATTCCGCAGATTGCTTTTCAATGCTTTCGAATCTCTTGGACAGCTCTTCCTCCGTGAATTCGTAGGAGTCTGATTTTTCCGACAAGTCCTTCATTCTCTCCATTAACGTCATAACTTTAACTTCTTGCTCGCCGACGATACTCGGTGGCGATGACGATATCGAGTCCTCTGCAAGACGTCAAAAATATTTACACGTCAATTCGCTCCTTTACAAGGCGTCTTTACAAAGTTCAGGCCTCATTAGCCCTCCTATCATTACTTATTTTTATCTTTATTATTATCATCATTACTACTACTACAATCAATAATAATAATAATAATATTAATAAAGTTTGTAGTTTAGGCTTCGGTTGTTTACTCACCGTCTTGGCTAGAACGTCTGCTGATTGGAACTGGGCTGTTAATGGGCCGCTCCGAGCCTGCTCCCGCTACGTTCTCATTACCTTTTGAATTAAATTCGCAAGAGTGCGTCTGAAGATTTTCCAACTTCTTATTGATTCCGCAAGAAAATAAAAATGTTGATAAAGAATGGAAGTGCACCAATAATATTATGGCGTGGACGAGCTCGGACAGCGACCAATTCCCCTCTCCTTTCGTTAGATTCTGTATCAATGGAACGACAAATCATTCAATAGATTGGATTACAATAAGGTTAGAGCTAATAGAGGATGACGGCCTGCCCGAGGCTATAAGCGTATAATTATTCACGTTCTTTCATGTGTTTAGAAATGTTTATATCCTTACCCTTTGGACAAACACACAGTATAGAGCAAGAAAATTAACTTGTTTTTAAATTACATCGACATCCTTATCACAGGCTGAGTTCGTTAAACTCAGAGGTTTATAATAATAACTTAACTGCATTTACACAAAATGAAATGTAATTATTTAGAGATAAATTGATAAATAAATTTAAAGGAGGATCTGCATTTATTCGCAATAAGAACTGGCAAGGCTATAAACCCGCAACTTTAACTATACTTACAAGCAAAAATGTGGAAACTAATATCACTTATACAATATTATTCACACATTTTTATTACCTCAATGTAACATTTATTTAGTAGCCAGGGCGTGTGTGCGAGAATTTTATTAATTTCGTAAAGATTTTGAAGTTTAGCTGGAATTGCTTTCAAACCTTCTAGCCAGAATGGATCACCGCCGTGATCAATAAATTCATTTTTTAACATATTCATTAGGCAGCAACATTGATGTCTCCCAGACGCCTGAATAAATTCAAGTACAATTATATCATTATATTGTTTGGCAATTATAAATATCCTATTCCCATGAAAATTAAGTCCATTTGTTTAAGTTAATAATTGGAGATTACGAGAAAATAGAATAATACGATAATATTATTGACAATATTATTGCAAAAATACATAACGTCAGATTCTTTATCTATTTAAAGGTTCATAGGTATATGACATTCATTTCGTAATAAGTAAAATAAAAAAATTTGTTTAAGGAACAGGACCGTAACCTGAACACATAAGTAGAAACGTGTAAGTGAAATTTCTCGCTTCAGTTAAAATATTCTCAATGAAGATCGATAAATTACGGTAAAGTACTGTAGCTAAAACTAAGCAGAAAAAAAAATATATAAATAATACATTAAACGAATAAGTTTTGTATAAAAAATAGTTGTACATTAATCGTTAAAGCGATTGTATCGTTAAAGATTATTGATTAAGTTAATGCTGTTGAACATGCAGCGATCGATGCTTAAATAAAGTACAACAACCGTTTTAAAATAATGTTTATAAAATTGTCTTTGACTTATTTACTTTTTTCTCGGACTATCATATAAATATAAGAAGTATTGGTCATTGATAAAGAGAAATTGCAAAAGAATTATCAAAGGCTTATAGGAAGGAAGACTTAGTCGTACAATAATGGCGATAATGTATCGGTAAGGATAAGATAGCGGTCCATCGCCCCGTAAAATGGCATTGTGCGTTTGTAAAAAATGTTCCATATATTTCGGATGGTAAGAGAGCACTTCTACCAGGAAGTCCATCAGCGAATTGTAAACCATCAGATAATGAGATCTGTAAAGTAATGTAATTAGAAATGAAAGGAATACTCACGGGATCGGAGTCACTCAAGTCAACTTACGATAAATGCTCACTAGATCAGTTGGGAGGCTTGTATACAATCTGACCGAATTCTCAGCTCTTGGCCGCGATAAACGAGTCGCGCGCTAACGAAACTACTACAGCCAACGTACAATTAATTTATTCCTGTTCCCACAAAGGTTTTGATTTAGCACAGCCAGTGGCGACGATTCACACACTCGGCCCGGCCCGTATTTCAGTTGAATAAACTCTCCCCGTATTCCATATTTCCCGGCTTCTCAGAATCACTAAGTTCCCGATCATACGCACAATATTTACTTACGTTCACATGTAACGTATCGCTCGATGTCTTTCCGAATTTTCTATCGTAATTTACTTACGTTATTGCCTGCTGAAATATACGTTACCTTCGTAAAAACTATTGGAATCACGGGAGACTCTGGATCCGCGATTATTAGAAAATCTTTCTCTCTCCTCTGACATCTAACGAAACGTAGCGTCGGAGCTCTAGCGGAAGGACGTCCGTAGTTTGTGAACCGGGCCGAGCCCCACATCCGGCAACACGTGCATTTTTCTAAAAGCTCCCAAAACCACGTTTACGATTAAAGAAGAAGCAGAAGAAGCAGAAGAAGCAGAAGAAGAGGAGGAGTAGGAGGAGGAGTAGGAGGAGGAAGAAAAACATATCTGCACGTAGCGCTTAATTTATAATAACAGAGTTGAAGGTTCACAGGGAGGCGATAAATGTTTAAAGAGACGACTGAAGATTCGCAAATTTTTTGAAGTTTTATCGCTCGCCGTTAGTCGCTCGATCGGGAAAAAAAAATGGAAAAATTGGAAAAAATGGAAAAAATGGAAAACATGGAAGAAATGGCCTGTGCAGGTTGAACGGTTCGTGTAGCTTTTTTTGGTTTTTCGGCAGGATGCCCGGGGGGGGGGGGCCGGGGATGGGCGGGCGCGCGACCCGAAACGAGACCATCGGCGTGGGGCTGCCGCCGCCGCCGCCGCCTCCGCCGCCGGCGGATAGTCCGGGAGACAGGGAACGCCGAAGGCCACATGCCACGGATTTTTGCCTCCCTTTCGGTCTCGCTCGAGTAACGAAACCTCACAAACAACAATGGATTTTAAGCAGCGGGGCTAAAGGTGCTTGCCGCTTGTCGAAAAATATTTTTATCCAATACTTCGTCCTCTCGCGCTCCGTACTTTCTTCCCGTCAGCCGAGCTTTGTTATTGTTTTTCTTCTACCCTCATCTTTTTTAACTTTTCTTTTTTTGTTTTTGTTTTTTTTTTTTTTTTGTTTTTTTTCTTTATCTTTCTCAAAATGCCGCATAACGAGTTATTCCCGCTTAAAAAACAAAAACGCGAAGGTGTTGGAAAATATTTATAAAAATAAGTCACTCCGTGTGTATTCCTCGTTACCGCTCAGATGCCAATACATAAATACTTTTCCCGGCTCCAGATACTTTTTTATACTATTGATTCCTTTACTCGACCCTGCACACGTAACATTTAAGGAAAATCAACAGAATTTGCAATTATTTTTTGAGAAACCCTCGAGCAGAATTTCAATACTATTTCCAAAGTCTATTAATCCAAAGTCTATTAATAACTTACGTCTTATTATTATTTAAAATTATCAGCAGGAATGCTTCTTCATTCGAATTATATACATTAAAAATTATGTACAATTTATCAGTAAGATTTAACATTCTCAAATTTTGACTGTATTTTTTGTTTTTTGTTTTTTTTTTTTTTTTTTTTTTTTTGACATCAACTACATTTATCACGAGCTTTAGGTAGTTAAAAAATAGGCGCATGCGTGCCCGTCCTCGCACTCACGTACGATCTATGTAGACGAAGGAGCGCAAGCCCGCGCATACACGCGTATATAATTCAAGGAATAATATAAAATAACGCGTCTTTCTGAATATTTATAGTTTTTAAATATTTTCGGGATTATTTTCGTAGAAGAAACGTGAAAGTAAAACAAATATCGTACATAACAATAAATAAATGCTTGTCAATTATTTCGAGATGCTGGTTTGTTGTATTTTATTAAATTTCAATTCAATATAAATCAAGAAGGAATGAAATTACGCGTTGCAATTAATTACGCATAAAAATTACATAAGGATAAGTATTATGATAGATCGATTTTGAAGAAAAACGAGAATTTTGAAGAACTTTGAGAAATCACTTATAATTCATCCAATTATTACTGTTAAATTATTAAAATAAATATCTTTAAAATTCCAGTATGTACTTAGCCAAAGAAGACATTTATGATATGTAAACTTGTTTAATTTCAAAAGTTGTTTCACAGAAATTTACTAGTCATGCCTGACTTTTTCAATGTCATTGTGGGAAATCTGTAAAAGAATAAAAATAAGTCACTCGGTAATAAGTCGCGCTATAGTATAAATCATATTAATAAATTTAATCTTTTGATTTTCTAACTAATGAAATAATAATATTTAATAGTAAATGTTTTATAGATAAGGTAAAATTAATGTAGTTTTTCGAACTTATGAATGTATAAGTAATGAACAGGGGAATAAAATTAAAAATTGACAACAGGACCGAAATGTTTATCTACGAAAGAGTTACATAATTTAAATGTACTTGATTCGTAGCAAATGAAAATAGGAAGAGCGGCTAAGAGGTAACGAATGGTGAGAGAGAGAGAGAGAGAGAGAGAGAGAGAGAGAGAGAGAGACAGAGACAGAGAGAGAACAAGTTAGAGAGGTGTGAGATGAAGAGGGAGAGAAAAACAAATAAAGAATTAGAGGCGGAGGGATTCTATTCAAGTACATTCTCGGAGTATCATTGTTCCCTCTGGAAATCTCTGGACGATCCTTCATTAATTTCCGAAAGAATGACACAAAGCATCTTTTTCTAGCGTTTTTTCTCCACACACGTTTTATTTTTAAAGTTGTATCGTTATTATATTAATTCTTTATTATTATATTTATTTTCGTCCTTGTATACATGTATGTCTATATAATCCTGAGGCCATTGAAGTCTCATTCGTAAATACATTTACTGTGGCTACCGAGTACTTAAATAAAGGATAAAACGGCACCGAGGATAGAAAAGTAATAGCTTTTCAAAGAAGTTAAATCAGTAAAGTTGATCATTTGACAGTATAAATTGCTTCAAATTTGCTTTACGGAAAATGTCTATTGTTGTTTTAAAAAAGACTGCCAATCGTTTGCGTAATATTACTCTACAATTTGTCAAGTAAAGAGGAATGAAATGCAGCCTCTGATAATATATGAACATATTAGTATTACAATTATTATAATTGTTATTATTATTGTACCGATTGTTTTATTTATTTATTTATTTATTTACAGTTAATTATTGAGAAATAGATACTTTGATTGAGATATCAGCGTGGTTTAGCATAATAAAAGGATGAGGGAAGGGAGAAATACAATGGCTAATGACCGGCCATTCGTATCTAGCGGTAATAACGTAACTCTTTTGCATGCAATATATGTCATTGATCAGAGTCTTTTGCTTTATACAGGCTATAAAGGATTATTAGCAAGTTTTAGATCCTCCAGTGCTCCATAATGCCTGTAATCGTCATATTCTTCGGGGGAGGGGGTTCATTTTTAGGAGAATTCTGAATACCAGTAAAATTTATAACCCTTTAAAATAATGATAAAAATAAAATCTTTGTTTAAAATGTAAGCCGGAAATTGGTCCATTCTAAAGCGAAATAAAAAAAGAGATCATTAATAGAATAGAACGGAATCGCGAGGGCTTATACCCTTATGAACCTTCTAGAGAGAGAGAGAGGGGGGGGGAGAGAGAGAGAGAGAGGAGGACTTTCAATTGAAAATTATTTCGTATTGAAATATCAGCCGACATCGTTTCTTCCAGTCATTAAGTTATGAATAAAAAAAGATGAAAATAAAAGAGAGAGAGAGAGAGAGAGAGAGAGAGAGAGAGAGAGGGAGAGAGAGGGCGGGAGAGATGGGGAGAGAGAAAAGAAAGGGTCGATGAAGCTTAATAGGCAAGTTGATATTGTCCAATGGAATTCAAGACGATCAGTAAGAATTCGAGTGATGAGAGGAATTTCGCGTGCGTTCGCCGAAGTATGAAAATAATGATTCAAGCCTCGAGGAGTGAGATCGTGAAAAGCTCTTTTCAGTTGACGATCCATCCCAAGGACAAATAAAAAGGGCCAGACTCCCCGCGATACCACGTTTTTAATTAAACACGAAATCCCGTAATTCTGTTATAAAAGGGAATGGATAGAAGGGATAAAGGAGGGAAGAGATAAAGAGTGGCAAGTCGCCGATGGAATAAATACATGTAATGAGCGTGAAAATCACAATTTTCGAGTATCGTCTGATATTTACGGTCCGCGGGGGCGGCAGTGGCAGTAAATTTAAAATGAGCCAAAACTCGGCTGGGAAAGCGATATATCATCAGCCGTATGATGGTTCAAAGAGGGCAAGAGGGCAAGAGGGCAAAGGGGGCGGGGGGGGGTGAAAAAACGTTATTTTTTCACATTAAAGCTCGAGATGTCGTAGCTCGCCCGAGGACGGGCTGCTGGATCCTCGCCAGTCTGCTAGGTCTGCTGCCGACGTACTTGCCGTAGGGTTGACTGGGGGGAGGGGGAGCTAGGAGCAAGGAAAATCCCTGCGTCTCGTAAAACGCTCCAGAGCCGCGGATTCCTTTAACCCGAGAGACGGGCTCTCGCCCGCGGTGGTGTCCATAAACACTGGGGGCTCCTTCCCGATATCCCCGCTGAAGTTTTGAGGACGGCGCCGAGGCTCGCGTCGACGTAATTTTTTCGAATCCCCCTACCTTTATGCAACGATGATGGCCCCCCTCGGCACCTACGATCCTCTCTTAAGCAAACTTCCGGCAGGGGCTCCCGCGGTATCCGATCCGGCCACCGATCCCGGTGAGCTTTACTTGCTACGATGCGCGGCTGATGTGGGACGGGGCGGGGCGGGGCGGGGCGAGGTGGGTCGGAGCGGGACCGGGCGGCATTGTGCTTTCCTATTTGAAATCTGAACGACGGCGCCATCGATCCCATGTAATAACCTAATTACCTTTAGGCTGAATAACGACGGGGATCCTTCCAACAGTGGATTCTCCCGTTTCAAGGATATTTCCGCTAAAGTCATCATTCTATTTCCTTTTGCGTTACAGCTCATCCATAGAAATTGCGGATCGAGCGCGATCGCGGCAAGAACAATACACCTTATCTGCTATTCGTCATAAGCAAGCGTTACCCTACGTAATTTGCATCGCTCGTGGATCATCGGGGCATTATTAATTTTATACGACTCGTTCTCCCTTCGATATCCGATTTTCTATTGTATTTCGTTTGAAACGAGCTCGGCTAAGCTTCCGCTACGCAACTCACCCGCTCCCACGTCTTTCCAATCTTCGCGCGGAAGCAAGATTTTTATTGTAATTAAATTCTTATTTTAAAAAAAAAACAGTTTTGTATCAATCCGCGACTATCTAAGGCAAGATCGACGACTTAGACTTTTAAATACGAAGGATTTCAATCGATCGTTTCCTGATCTTTATTAAGAAAATTGACGATCCCCAGTCACAATATTATCGATAACTTCGACATTTCCTTTAATTGTTATCTCGATGCACAGAATGTACATTTCAAACAACGTTTTCAATGCAAATTTTATTAATACAAAACAAAAAAATATTATCATCGTCATTGTTGTTGTTGTTGTTGTTGTTGTTGTTGTTGTTGTCGTCGTCGTTGTTGTTATACAACGTATTTCCTTTAAGAATAAAGCAAGAGCAAGCACCTCTAGCGCTTTTCAACATTTTTATCATAAAAGAAAGTAGGAAAAAATTTTTATCTAAACTTGAAATTTTTAGGGCGTTTATTTATGAAAAAGTTTCGAGAAACCTTTTATTAAACACTGCGTAGGGATTTACTTTGGATAATAATCTGTTTCTTTTCGTAATTTTCACAGAAACAAATACAACTGAGTTACCCCGTACAGAGAGTATTTGTCAGGTTGTATCAATTAACGTAAATTTCACCAATCCTTTCTAATTATATAAATCGAATAGATATGGATTAATCCATATTTTTAATTAAGACAGTTCAATGTCAATGTAATATTCAATAGAGTATTAATGCTTTCATTGTCCGTAAACTTAATTAGGGCTTTACAATCATTGATTTCAATTAATTTTGATATGGACATTTTACAATAGCAATTTAATAATATCACCACAATTCGAACGATCGTAAAACAATCGTCGTATACCTTACGTGAATAAGAAATAGAATAATTTCTAGTTATAGATCTTCGCGCGCAAGTATAGAGTATACATTCAATTAAATTTGAAAGCTAATATTTTTACGATTAAAATTAGAGCTTTGGTAGGACTGGAAAAATGTACAAGCCCTGGGCAATAGGCTGTCGACTCCCGTTCATCACTTTCCTCGAGCATTTAATAATATTAAAGGAATAATATTCTGAAGAACGCAGCGGTTTTAATATTATATTATAAAGGCGTATTGATATAAACATTAAGAGTAAAGGGAATATCCATGGATGGACAAGTATCGATCTTCCGAGGCATCGGATCACCGGATGATACAGTTGTTTTGCATTTGAGTTTACCTCGGGAAGGCCTGGCTTGGTGCCAAGTGATTATTAATTCGGCATTTACGTAGAGACGGAAGGAAATGTTTTACGCTGCAATAATATTTCTAATCGATAACAACGAGGGGTGGGGAGGCATTTGAGAGTATTCGCTATTTGAGAATATCCGATGCGAGTCTTTGATATGCGAGGGTCGGTATCCAGTCTCTCTCTCTCTCTCTCTTTGCCTATTTTTTTAACTTCTTTTCTATCTCGGGTAGTTATCCGGCGGCGGGCGTACGTACCGAGTTTTATCCTCCCTTTAGCTCATTCGGACGAGCGGATGATCCTGAAAAGGCGCGCGACTCCATGTGCACAGGTAACAACCAAAGTCCGACAGCTTCGTGCTGTTTTCCCGACTTCAGCATCATTTTTAGCCTCGTTCACGTGACCATGGACGCTTCCGCGGATCCGAGGGAAGCTTCGGGATGTTCTAAGCGCCAGGTTACCCTGTCCCGAGTTACGTTTCGCCTTTCAACCAACTGCCAATGACAAACTTTACAACTTTCCGACGATCTCGTTCACTGCTTCCCCCCGCCAGCATGTACTTTCCCGTAAAAATATTATTCCCTCTTTTAAGAGTTAAGCGGATGCTAAGCGGAACGGAAATGGATGGGGCGGAGGAGCGACTGTCGTTAGGGGAAATTATTTACCTGCACTCGATCGGGAGTTGCTCTAATGGAACTTCGTTAGAAAGCTCCGTTCTATTAGAATTGGCTTAATTACCAAGCGGAGATAGTTAGAAAAATTCATTCATTCAATCGCCATTACAGATTCGAGCTCAAGTAAGATGATAATCGAATAATTTCAAACAAAGTACTTTATTCCCATCGAGCGACAACGTTAAAAACAATTTCCTTTAAACCAAGCTCACGAAAATATTCCTTTGCTACTTACTTCGAAACTTTACGGCTCCACCGCAATGCCGAACAGCATTGTAACTAAAACATTTTCTCTGCCTTTGAAATTTTAAACAATCCACTGCAGGATTATTCCGAAGGGGTTATTAAGAAACCCTCTGCGTGGTATTTTCGATTCTTCCTTTTCGATTGACAATGCCATTACGGAGAGGGCCTCCGACTTAATAATTACGATTTATGCCCGTGAATAATTGAAAAATAATCATTAGCATTGGAATCAATTAATGACCTTCGTTACTGGATATATAATAAATTTTCCCATGCAAGGAAAATCAAATATTTATGCTTAATTACCCCGTAATGGTATTAATTAACGGTAAAATAGTTTTTGATGAAAATTATAAGCAATAATTGTAAAATTACCGAATTCAGGAAGGAAATGAGATTACAGCGTAAGAATAATTACGAAATTTGAAATTAATTATAAAACGAATGTAAAATTCAAGCCTAAGGTTGTTTACGTTAAAAGAAAAATATTAATACATACCTGTATACGTATAAATAATAATGCATAATTATAAAAAGGATTAGAACTTTTCATTTGTTGAGGATATTCATGAAGGATAAGTACTTCGTAGCCGCTTAACGAGTACGAATTAACGGAATTAATTTTTTTAAGTATACGGCAGACATTTTCAGGATTAGTTGTATAATGAAATTTTTATTCCCCTGTTATTCCTACTACTGGTTGTTTATAGTCGTTCAAATGATTCTTCTATGAGTGAGTTGTCGGTTAACTATAAATAGACTTACGTTTTTTTACACCTTCTTTTTCACCGGTGGGCTGAGAAAATTTTATCCAGCCAGCGACTCGGTACTTTGAAAAGTTTACAAAGTTACGTCTGGCGGCGCAAAGTTACGAACTCCTAGCGCAAGAGAAAATTTATCATAGTAATTTTATGCCTGAATCTTTAGAGACGCGCATTATTACCGATGCGCCTTCCTTCTCATTCTAACTTATGTGCTTCAATCATAATGGCATTATTGCTGGCGTCAATTTGCTTCTGCCTCCGACGGAGTAGTTCCATGCTTATCCAATATTTCAACTCCAAGTACTTGAAACCTTGAATAATTCCGGTCAAATGCTCCTAAAATGCTTTCGCGGCGATTTCGTTTGCAGTAACCTCCGACTGCGAATTAAAACCGTTATTAATATCGTACATTATTGATCATTCGAATAAAATGTTGACCGACCGCCAGCAGTGGCGAGAATGACGAGTGCAGCAGTTACTTGTAAATTAACCGTATTCGTATGTCGATGTCAAATCGTTTCGGAATGTGATGAGATTCGAGAATTCTTAGAGATAATTTGACATTTAAAAGTAAACGCGAAGAAGCTTTAGTGCGACTAAGTCATTCGTTGTAACGGTCGGAATGTTCTTTCGGGCGAATAGTACAGGGCTGATAGATATTATTTAATCTTGGTATTCCGGGTGAGGAAGTTTTTACAAGTGAGCGATGCGTGCTCGCCGGATCGGACAGTCGATAGCCACGGCGCGACCGTAATCACGAGAGAGACTCATTGACAAATGCGCGGCTCTTATCGCCAAGAGACCGCAGCGACACCTCGTCGACACGGAAACGGCCAAGTTTTCGTAACCCACCGTCCCCATGTACAATTACATCGGGCTCGTCGGCAGCCCGGCCACTCCCACCGACCACCGACCACCGACCACCGATCACCGGACACCCCTCACCCTCCAGCCATCGCCCCTCCACCCCCGTACCCGGCCCATCCCGCACGGCTGTCCCAGAAGCCCGCCGGCAACTATCCGCATGAGGAACGGACGCAAGAGATGCGATCGCCGTGTGCCCGCGGCTCTGTGTCTGTGAGTACGCGCGACTGGACAAAGTGCCGAATCGCGAGGGATGGAGGTGGTGGGCAGAAAACATACGAAGCCAGACGTACAAAACGTATTGAAAATAACTTTCCCGCTCTCTCTCTCGCCCGACTCTCGACTCTGGAAATTTATAAAAACTCCTTTCTCGACTGATAGCTCTGGATAACGACGAGCGAACTCGCTCTTCAATAATCCACCCCTCAAACGTGATACCGTGTATTTCAAATCCTTTATTTTACATTTATCCCCTCGCCCCGAGCGCCCTTAACCCTCGCAATGCCCGCGCGTACACCTGTACATACGCCGTGGATAAGCTGCAGCACATAATTTATTTGAAAACTGTCGACAGTTAAAGAATAATTTTACGCTCTGTGTTAACAACAACGGAATGTACGAGCTGACCTTTATTATTACGTCAATTATTTATTAAATAGGGAAGGAAACCGTTTTTTTTTTGTTATTTATTTATTTATTTTTTTATTTATTTTTTTTTTTTATGTAACTCTACGCTCTACGCTCGAATCTACCAAAACACATTCGGATACTACAATGCTTATGAAAAATATGCTATTCACCGTTGATGCATTGAGGCGTGAGAAGCTCCTATAAAAATACTACCTTTGTCGATACGACGTTCTTTTATGATATTCATATTATTGCAAGATACTTTATTTAATTAAATTTTGTTTCGTTACTGCGCGCACCCGCGTAGCCGTACCATTTTTACTGTGCAGATTGTACATGGTATTTAGAATAAGTTGCCGGAAATTAATGAGAAGGTGCAATTTATGGAGTAATAAATTTCAACAATGAATAAAAATGTTTATAAACCTATGAAACTCGATTTAAATTGAAATTCGTACAACCGTCGGCAGAAGAAGTAAGGTGTAAGGGGCTAAGAAGTAAAAAAATAAAAGAAATATAAATAATGATGTACTTGCTACAAAAAGTTTATAATGATCGTAAATTTTCAAGTATTTTTCATCTCTATGGCGATAATAAATTATTACTATCGAAAGGAAATAAAGAAACTCTATGCCTCTCTCTCGGAGGACACACACGCACACGCGCAGGCGCACGCGCGTACGCTCCTACCGATTAAGATTTTTCTACTTTTTAATTACGATATATTGGAACATAAATATTAAAATTAGGCACCAGGGAATCCAGGGATAAGTGGGATTAGTGATGAAGCATAAGGGAATTAAGAAATTTTGGAAGGCATGTGATCTATAAATATTCGGCTAATAGGGGCAATTACGAGATACCTTGCGTTCCCGCGAAAGCGTCACTGAATCCCTCCAATTGTCTCTCTATACTCTCTAATAACGTGAAATCTGACGAGATGATGATAAATAATAGCTGCTCCAACTTCAGTTTTATGCAATTATACCCCAATAAACTTTGCGTTCTTTTTTCATTTTCCGCGCAATGGCTGCCCGTTAAATTAATATTTTACGACTTTATTGATATACTTCATTAACAATAAGGATTAAAGTAAATTACGTTTGAATAAAATAAATTCATATCGATAAAACCTTGAGAAGAGTCGGATAAGAATTTATAAGTGTAATTGTAATAATTTGAAATTACAAACGAGTGAGAGACAATGAAAATGATGGATAACGAGATCGTATGAGAAAAGTTGCCAAATTCGTAGAGGTAATTCATGTATGCGCCGGTTCGTGTTATGCGTAATGTGGAGGAGAAGGAGGGAGGCTTGGACAAGTAGATGACTAGAGAATCGAGATCTAAATTTAATATGACAGAGGAAATGTAGGTCGAGTGCAAAATATGTAATCAAAAGTGCTGCTTTTCCCACTCGGTCCATCTTCCCGCCCCCACCTCCTCTCTCTCTCTCTCTCTCTCTCTCTCTTTCTCACTCATTCGTAAAGGAAGGTTATCGATCTTGCTACTTAGAGAAGATAGGGGGGGGGGTATAAAATACGTAGGAGAATTCACCTCTCAAGGCGTTCTCTCCCTTTCTCGATAAGAGTTAGTGGCGGTAGGAGGGGTACGGCGGTACGTAACATCAATGCGAGGTTTAATAGCAGTGGCCGTTGTTGCGGCTTTTACCGCGACCGCGGGCCAGAGTGAAAAAAGTCTTTTGAGAATGACCCGAGAACCAACCAGTCCAGCCCTTTCCTGGCCATTTTAATAATGTTGGCGCTTAAGCATTTAAATGCTGACCCTGACCAACAATATGCGCTCTTCCGACCGCCCCCACCCGCCATACCCACCCCACCTCATCCGCCCAGCCACCAGCACCACACCGCTCCACGTATTTTCATTCCAGAGATTCTTATTCCATCGAAATCTTTTATATGTAATTTCGCTATGCTCCCGTTGGTATTTACTACCAACGTAGTACCGACGACAATCTGGGCTAAAAGAAGAAAATGGACGAGGACACCCTCTTCCTTCTTTCTTTCTTTCTTTCTTTCTTTCTTTCTATCTTTCTTTCTCCCTTTATTTCACTTGTTTGCTTTGTTTTTTTTTTTACTATCCTTCTTTCCTTTTTGTAACTGCGGGAAAAAGCGCTTGGAATGCTTTCTTTATTCCTGTGCTTGAATCTTTTGTATTAGAAAAATATGTGTCTCGTTCAGGTCAAGTGGACGAGTTGTACTTCACATGCTACATTTGATTGCAATTTTTATTTTCTATCGCCGACGATCTTTTATTTCGATTTCCCTTCTCTTGGTCTTAAAATTTTCACCGAATGGCCTGCTTTAAAGTATGAAATTAAAAGTTCCTTTGAAATCGTATACGAGGTAAAGTAAAGAAAGGGAAGGGAAAGGGAAGGGAAAGGATTGCCGTACACTTCCCGTTTCATCAAAAGCTTAGCGTTACGTTGTAATATCCTCTAACGCAATGCGATGCTCCGCGATCCACGACATACACCTGATCGCTAATTCGTTACTTTAAATGCCGAATAATCATTGTAAATCATTGCTTACGGCGTTCATCGTTGTCCTGCAGATTGATCCTACATCAATACTACATACTGTCAGGTCGTAATTACTCGGTAAGCTTAGCCTCACCTCACGATCCGTCACCTAATTACTTATTATTCAGCCAGCAGTACGTAAATTTAAATACGAGTCAAATACGAATGCGTAGAGGAGGCGATTCGGTCGGGTATTACGCGTTGGTCTAAATATTTCTAATCGGCCGTCGTCAGCTTTACGTTTCAAACGACAAACCTTCGCAGAACTAATAAGCGAGCCTCGTTATTATAGTGGCTCGTTCTTCGAACGGCGCAAGCCAAATCAATACCATTATCTATCTATTGTATTATCTATTGTCGTTACGTATGCGGGGCTGGAGTGGCGGTCGCACCCTTTGCCGCGCCTGCAGAAGAGCCTGAAAATGCATTTGAAGAAGCGTCAGTCCGTCGCCGTATTAGCCGCAAGAGGCAGGGGGTGGGCCATCGGCATCGAGCGAGACAGACACGCGTTGTACGATATTATTAAATAAACCGCTCTCTCTCCGAAGTAAGTAAGTAAGTAAGTAAGTAGCCTCGTACGCGTTAATAAATTACCTTCGGGATGTCGGGAACAATGGCCCGAATATGCCAGGCATGCGCTTATTTAGTTAAAAGAGCCGTTTCTCACATTGAGGATATCCACACAACGTTTCAATTATCTTCTTAATATTAATACATATATATATATATATAAAGATTTGTTTAGCCGATCGAGCTGCCATAAAAATTCGTCGGGTTTCAAAAGGACGCGGCTGACTCATTTTCACCAGACGGCGCCTCGGAGCACATCTACACCGCCAATTTCAAGTAATAATCGCAGCTTTGACAAGACGCGCCGCTGCCGCCGGCGGCCACTACTGCTTACCTCATTCTTTTTTCCAGCCTCTTTTTATCCCCTCTCCTTCGAGAATCGGCACTCTGCTCGAAACCGAAAGTCGGCTGCTCAACGTCAGCCATCCGCCTCCCCCCCCCCCACTCCACGCCACACCCTATGGATCTCCGGTACTCTGGGCCTCGTCGCATCATCGCCGTTTCTGTCTCCTCGTCTTCGCCTAATTAATAAGACGCTTATCACATTTTATGGCGATACGCAAGAAGTAACCAGTCGACTTTATGTAAATTATTAACAATCCATCATTCTTTCCAGATATCCATTATTATAGAAAGCCGTACGCGAGACTCGCTTACCTATGCATCGCATTTAGAAGATCTATCAGGCTTAAATAGGCGCCTCGTCGAGTTACAATGATGATTGATTTTTTAGTTAAAAATTATCCAAAATAAAAGCTTGACGTATTAGATTGTTTTTCTTTTCTTTTCTTTTCTTTTCTTTTCTTTTCTTTTCATTTCTTTTCTTTTTTTGTAATACACATGTATACGTAATATATTTCGTGTTTTACTTATCTATCATAATATCGTTAACAAATTGTTGATATTGCAGCAACTTGCGTCCGTATTATTTCAATGTAATAACAGTTTAAGGCTTATAGTTCCATTTGAATCTCCAAGCTCATTTGTCTGAGAATTTCAAAATACATATTTACCGCGCCGTTAATTTAATGGATAATATATTTTAAAACCTGATATTATTTAGGATTTAAGCAAGAAGGCTTCAAACCCGATAGATCCTTTGTTCTTCATTATTCAGTGCGCTTCTTTATCATTGTTATCATTGTTAGATATACGAACTTTAGAGGAAGTATTAACAAGAAGTTTATTATTGATGGAGTGTACGATGTGATTGAATTAGCCCCATTGTCTCCTTTGGAATATTCCCTCGGTTTATAAAACGTCCAGTAAAAAGTTCCATCCTCATTTCACTAAATAACTTACCCCGGATTATCCAAACATTAAAATGAAATCGGCGTATCGGCTTGGCTTATTTTTATATAAATAATTTAATGTACAAATACGGAATTAAATGCAAGCTTGTCTTGCATCGCCAAGCAGTAAAATACTAATATTATCTTTCAAAATAAATAATCTTAGCTCTTTCAATGGTCTGCACAATGCACAAATATTTATATCCTACGTATATTTGGACCTTTACGAAATATGAATATTCAATGCACCCCAATAATGCATTGCTTATCAATTTTTAATGAAAAATAATTACACGAATAAATACGAGCATTAATATTTTGTAATCTACGGAGGAAAACACGACCGATTTATTATTATTTAGGGAAAAGAGGTACGTTCCGTTCCACTTGCGCGTATCATTATACGCGAAATGCTTCTTTATGAGCTCCGCCAATGTCGCTTTCGTTATTTTTTCAACTTACAAAACATTCAAATGATAAAACGTGAATAGTGGACTCTGCACAGTACAAGGGATGTAGGTAAGGTAATTTGCATTGACAGTCAAGATAAAAACTGATCCTTAATAAAATATTTCGAATCCTTAGTTTGAAAATTTGGCACGATGTGATGACAAACGGACGGTCGTCCCCTTAAAGTATCCTGGCAGTGGAGCTGCTTAATAGCGAAAGGAATAACGTAAATTGATGGACATTGCACCCTAAGTCAAGTATAGCTGCGTAATTATTAAGGAATGTACTCGATTGGCTCAATTTAGCCGGGAAGTATTTTTTTGCGGGATGGAAATAAATTAAATAAAATGCCTGCGGGTGAGCAGGCATTCGTCGAAGGTGGAAATATTTTCTAACATATTTCTTCGCGCGACCTTTGACCCCGAATGCGTATTATTTGTGCAAAATACGTATTAGGTAATAAGCGCCTCGTTATCGGCAATGACTACCCACTTTCGAGCCCTGCATTATCAATGTGATATTAACGACGGAGCCTCTCCATCTTCCTCGGAGTTGTGTTTGTTAAAAAAAAAAAGAAAAGAAAAATAAAAACAAGAAGAAGAAGAAGATTTCAAATTTAACGATCAGCCAGGTAGGATCGTGTCGAGTCTTTTGACGTTTTCCCTAAGCGCTGCCGTGATTCGCTTGTCCTTCATTATCGCGTTAGTGCTGTTCCGCGTTTCCGTGACTCAAGTGCACATGAAAGTACATCGACAATGGCCCCGGCTGCGCATTCATGCGCGGCTGGCTAACCGGTCCCGGTTTGGCCCAATAACCATTTAGGAACAATGAACGAACTAACGAAAGAGTTACGCGCGACAGAGGACGACAGCTTAGTTAGCGGGGACGGGGGCAGTGGCGATGCCGGCGGGTTATTGGGGTTGGGGACAGCAGAGGGGCGGAGAGAAGAGCTGAAAGGCGCCGTAGACATCAGAGGGGACAATCACGAGTCGGCGTCACGTAAAAAAGTGATCCATTTCAGCGCGCGCATTTGCTTCCTCGAGTCAGCAATTCCCATCCACCTGTGTGCGTGCGCACAACGCGTTTAAATCCGTAATCTATTCGGCACAAAACTGTCCTTTTGTCCGTATCCGAGAGTACTTCGAGCTTCGCCCATACCCTTCCCCGCCCTCCTTGTATCTGTCTCTCTATCGGCAGGCGCGTCTCCGGTGACGCGGCCCGACAATCGCAAATAGAAAGCGGGAACGCACGCGAGGCCGACGTAAGGGCTGCCTCTTACCGCCGGTGGATCGAGTGGGCTGGAGTGGGGTGGCGGGTGGGAGGGAGGGAGGGAGAACTTCGACTGCACTTAAGTGATGCATCGGCGAACGGGTGGATTTACTCTTGGCAGCGCCAGACGGATGCACTCATTTTATAGAGGAAAATGACCAAGACGAAACGCCCGCTAATCCCTAAGAGTGATTGATAACAGCTTATAGATCCTAATAAATTCTGCTGCGAACAATGCCACTAACAATACTTTATTTCACCCTAAATAATATACATGCATTCGATACTCGAGCTTCGAATGAACGTAAAAATTTAAACATTTTTTTTTAATAACGTATTTGAGAAAAATTGTAAGGATTGATCGGTTCGGATTCATACGAAGCCTCATGTTCGTTCTTTTTTTCTTTCTTTTTTTTTTGTCGTTTGTATTAAATTATAATCTCTGATAAAGTGATAATTATGTAGTAACGATAATTGTCGTAGAAATTATCGTGTTAATAATGAAAGGAATTTATTGATAATTCAACTAATCTTATTACGTTTCGTAATTATATTATTGCAAATTTTTTTCTAATCTAAAAGCTTCCATTCATTAAGATTATTTTTTATTAAAATTGATATCGCAATCTTGTTATTATCATTGGCGAATTAACCGTATTCGTACTTTGGGGTTTTTGAGTTTTGTAAAAAAAAGAAAAAAAAAAGACCGTTAAATATTCTGCTGATTCTGGTAATTTTTTTTTTTAAAACTCAATTCTTTACATTTTATCATCAATTTTTACTTCTTTACAATAGTCAATTCAACTGATAACTCTACCGATAATTGTTTTATAATAATAATAATCGTTTTAATCTCAATAAAAGCTTAAGTTAACTTCAAGAAAACTTTAAAAAAAAAAAAAAAAAAAAGAAAGAATTCTATTACTTGATATTTCAAAAAGTCGGGTTATTATATAAATATGCGCGTATAAATGCCAATGAAACAAAGCAAGTATCACGTAATTGTGGGACAAATATGAATTTTTAAACAGCAATAATAATTAATAATGTAAGAGATCAATAATGCCGTATTGTTGTAAAAAAAAAAAAAAAAAAAAAAAAAGAAAGACGTTTCAGCGCGTACGTATTTATATAAAAATGGTACATTTTAAGCCCAATTTCGATGATAAAAAAAAAAAGAGGCGCTGTCGGGGTTTGTGTGGGTGTTGGCGTGGGTTGGGGTTAGCGGATAAAAAAGCTTTTATGTACGTAGTGAAATTACCGGAGCCTCTTATTCGTTTGTATGATTAAGAGGGATCGGTGGGGCTGGGCCGAGGCGTTCCGAGTCGAAACCAGCTGGGACACGGCTCCGCGCGTTTATCCAACTGGATCAACGGAAGCAGTGAGTTGCTTAAAGACGACGAGTGTTTGAGCGAGATCGAGAGGTCCGGAGAGAAAGAAATGCCGGCACGTAATATCGATCAAGCGGGCCGAGGATGACGAGCGCTTTGTTCGCGGACGCGCGGCGACGCCTCTTAATATTCCTTCGACATGGTGTGCCAATCCGCACTACCCTCCGAGCCCCTCCTGACACCCGTCGCTCCCCGTCGTAGCCGCCCCACGCTCCCCGCCCCCCAGGGCCCCGACGCCCTTCGGTAGACCCGCGCAGCGTCCCCGCGACAACTCGCGCGTCCCGCCTAACGCAGATTAATTGAGAAAAGCCGTTATGGCATCGCGCAATACGTCGGAGGCTGTTAATTTGCCGTGGGCCGGCTCCCGCCCTCCCGCCCGCCTTTATTCCGAGTCTCTCGCATTATTAATGACCGAACGAAAGGTACGCGTGGAAGGTGCTGCTCGTGGTGGTGGTGGTGCTCGTGGTCCTCGTGGTGGTGGTGGTGGTGGTGGTGGTGGCGGCGGTCGTTGGCGTTTGTGCAAGGTGACGGCGGTGGCGGTGGCGGCGGCGGCGAGTTGGCCCGGCGCCGCTGTTCGGACGCTGGGTTTCGCGTGTGCGGTTCGGCCCGGCGGAGGCGGTGGCAGGTGGTGGGTACGGGGGGACGAGAGCGGCTGTTGCTCCGACGCCGATTGTGTGTGCCCCGAGGAATAGTCTTGACTCGCGCACGCCAACTTTCGGCGTGTGCCTGTTCTAGGCAGCCCCAACAAAGATTTATGATCTGCTTTTTGTGCGCACGCTCGACTCGACTCGACCGACCAGCCACGTACGAGCCCGTTCGTCCCTGCCTCCCGTCCCACCGCCATCCCGCCACCGTCCCACCGCCATCCCGCCGCCGTCCCACCGCCGGCCCACCGAGACCCCCTTGCATTTCCCTTCATCTTTTTCGTTTACGCGCCGGGACTTATTTCTATTTTTCCGTCTTGTTTCCCTATCCCCCCTCCCGGCCCCTCAGCCCCGATCCCCGCCAGCCCCGTCGCCGCTATCGCCGCTCTTTTCTTTATTTTTACGCCCTAACCGCTGCGCGGTTCCAGCAGTGTACCTGCGTCCGACCGTCCCCCTCGCCCCACTCGCCGTCCGTCTCGCTGCGCCGACTCCTTTTTTCACTCGGCTATTACCTCTTCTCTTTTACTTTTTGCAATAACCTTTCCTTCTCCTATCGCTCATTCCAATATTTATTTCTACTTCCCCTTTATCGTCCCTTTCATTTTATACAAACCTTTTCCTCCACTTTTTTTCTTCACTTCCCAGTTACCCAATCCCCCCTCTCCGCCCCCTCCGTGGACATTAATTAAAATAAAATTTTCCATCTTGAACGCGTTGTTAATATTAGAAAATCATTGGGACTCGTAAATTTCCTATACAAAGACGGATTCGAATTCAAGTGGATTCGTAAAGAGACATTCAATAGCCGCATTCCGAATATGCAGATCCGTCAAATATCATTTCATACCTTATACTTTCTTTCTTTTTTCTTGTTTCATTTTCTATTATTATTATTAGTTTTAAAACTCTTCTGGCATTTAAGGCTTTTTCAAAACAACGAGAATAAATCAGATACTTGATTAGAGTTTGAATAACACGACATACTTGCTATTGGATTCTGTATTGATTTGAAAAAAAATAAAAAAATAAAAAAAAAGAAAGAAAAGAAAAGAAAAAAAGGACGTATCGGCTTATTTATAATATACCGTGAAAGTAAAGTACTATAAAATTCTTTTACACCTCCGTGAAAGGAGAACATTTTTCTAATATATTTTACGTTAAATTTATGGATTAAATGTTAAAATTGATTAATGGCTCGAAAATATTTATGTTTCAACGAGAAACTGATTATGTGTTTTCAATAAAAGTTGTCTGCTTCCTTAATGTGCTGATTATATATATATATATATATTTTGTATTGATACGCTGCTATTGAACTGCGTAAAAACTCTTATCCACGTTTTATATCTTGCATATCTTTTATAATGACAATGATTTTATTGACAAGTGCTCCTAACGATAATGGATGCCAATCGTTCGCCAAATAACATGTACACTGCGTAAAAATATACAACTATCTTTTATTTCACGATAAGTGCATAGATTACGCTGATAATAGCGGTTTTGGATTAATCACGAGGTCTCCACAACTAAGCGTCTCATTGCTCGACTCGTTAATTATTTATGCGCTGCCTTGGAATAAGAGAATTTTACGGGACCGTTCGCAGATTATCAATTACGTCAAGCTCCAAGTCGTATAAACAATTTCTCTTACGATTTCTGCTTTTATTTACAATATTTACAATTTTCTTTTGAATTTTTTTTTATGTTTTAAAAGTATTTTAAATCGAAAGAACGAAATTCCTTATACGTATTATACTGATGTTAAGGAAAATTGTTAAGAGAAAGCCGAAATTTTTTCAGAATTAATAATTGAAATTGAGAACTCAAGACTAGTGATGGAATATTTGTATGAAATCGTGTATACAAGTACAGTTTGGTATACGGATGCTACAAGGCTAATTATTCGTGAAATAAATCTTCACTCGTACCACTACATTTCAACAAAAGTTTTTTCTCATTATTACCTTTTATCATTTTTTTTTTTTTAGACTATGCTAAACTTATACATAATGGCTAAAAATATCTAAAAGTATATCCATTAATAAAACTTGATGGCGTTATCTTGATAAATCATGCTATAGGATGAATAATATAAATGTAGCCGTAAAACAAATTATCCAATAAATAAAATAAATTTCAGACAGTGGATTTATTATCAACAATTTCCGATAAATAAATGTTACGAATAATGTCGAATGTCATAGGAAAATTTGAAATTACCTTACGCGTATTTATCCGTCATACCTGTGCACGTGCACACACGCATACACATATATCAATTTATTCGTTCCTTTTCGTTGTGTGTGCACGTGCAAGCTTTTACAACTCTATTCGAGTAGTTCTAAGGAACACTTTTGTCCTTTTGTATCCTGCAGGTAATGTGATTTTTAGCGCAAAGTAATGTACATTACTAAAGCAATGAAAGATTTTTTTTTTATTTTAATTAGTGGATGTAAAGGATTAAAAACCATTGCTTCCTTCAAATAAATTCTGTAATAAATTTTTACGTATCAAATATATTCATACAAGTATATTTGACACATACATCCTTTTAATTAATGTACATTAAATTGGATTTTATTTTAAAAACGAAAAGTTTTAAATTAAATTTATATGCGGTAATGAAATTAATTTTCATTAACGAAATCGTATAACCAAAGTATTTAAATCCTCGATTTCTGAAGAAAACGCATAATTTTAATAAATACTCACGAATTGTTATTATAATGCAAATAATTCTAATACTATTCCTGCGTATTGTTAAAATTAATATTGCTAGCGATGTTGTACGATTTGTTCATTAAAATATGTCGTTATTTGTATGTATCGTTTGTCAAGCTGAATCTGAAATTATTTAGTATCGATTACGCTCTCGATTAGATTAAATGAAAACGAGTTTTCTTCTTTATCAAATAAATTATAACGAAAAGCACTTGCCTCGATGAACATAAAATTAAAGTAAATCTTATTCCGAATACGTGTTTCTGGCTAATTATCACAATTCGGTGCTCATGTTTCCAATGTCAAGTTTTCAATATAAATATATTAATACGCGTATATTAATTTATGTGGATAGAGAGAATAACGAAAAATGACAGGAATTAGTGTAAAAGCGGACGGTGCCTTTAATGTTAGATTGAAGATAATATATCCGAGGGTAGGCTTTCAATAACAGAGGGCTTTTTCAAAACAAAAGTAACATTAATTAATGTAATAATAATTAGGAATGTCAGTCGGTAGTGAGTATAGATAGATAGAGAGAGAGAGAGAGAGAGAGAGAGAGAGAGATAGAGGGTGAGAGGGATGTGGAGTGGGGCAAGGAAGTGTCGTTTCGAGCCTGGTAATGCGGTTATATCCCCGAGAAAAGAGGGGATGACCGGCTTGCTTGGCACCCTCTCGTCGAGTCTGACGGATGCTGGCCCTGGCCCTCGTCGTACCGTATCCTGTCCGGTATGGTATCTATCGCTCTGCGCGCCCGAGGCCTTTTTCTAACGACTTTATTGCGCCATTAAAATTACAATATCCCTCGTGTTATGCACTGCTTTGTTGCTTTAATAAGAAAAAGCAGTCGATCGCACAGATCGGCATTAGACGTTCACTTGCACGCCTCCCTATGCTCGGACCTTTATTTTCTTTTCTTCCTTTTTTTTTATCATTAATTTCCTCTCTGCCTTTGCGACGACGAGGACGCGCCTTTGCGACTCTACTCTGGCGTTTCTCGGAGCCGGGGGCTGGAGGGTCGGGGGTGAAAGGAAAAGCGCCCGCGATCCTTCGGACCATACGAGGGCGGCATTTACATTTTTCGACGTATTTCATGAAAAGCCGTTATTGTGTAGATTGTTAATTAGACAGCCGGAACGCGAGAGGTTATTGGGGTTGGAGGGACGGAGGAGGTAAACATTGTACTTGAGGCGTATTTGCCTTTAATGCAAATAACCGGGGAAAAGCCTGTTGAATTTCCATAAATTATTCAGAGTCTGCTGATTAAGTTTCGATCAGTAAAGAATCCTTTTATTCACGGCGGTGGGTCAGGCCAGCCCAACCTCCCCCTGGCCAGCGCATGGCTTCGGCGACCCCTATCGCGCTGCCCCGCCCTCCCTAGTCCGGAGCCAGAGTGCGGGGGGGGGCGAGTAAAAAATACACGCGTGCGCGAGTTAAATATTCCCGGCATACGTTAGATTATCGCCGTATTTACTTCGTTAGTCGCGACGGGGCGGTGGGTCTGACCGCGGTGGGACCGACTCGCCCTTTCCCCGCTTTCCTCTAATTTTTAACAACATTTTATAAACTCGTATAGCGGCAGTTTGAGCATTAGAATTTTCAATTCGACTCGCTGATTTGTTTGTCCGCCGCGTCGCAATTAGGATCGAACGCTCGCCATTCCAGAAGAAATCGATCCGACAATGCTTTTCCCGGACAAATCCCGGACGTAGCCGTAACGCAGCTTAATAACACATGTAGACGTACGTAAAAACGCGCCCTCTATTCAATTAATCCACGGACCTTTATCGCATAATAAATCATGGCATTAGGCTCAATGCGCGTATTAGTAGCGACACTCGTTCTCTTCTATTTTTTTTCTTCTTTTTTTTTTCTTTCTGAAAATCACGTTACATTATTCCGTTTATCCGTATTTCACGGTCGGCACAATAGCCCTTACACCGCCAAAGTTAACCAGATCTCTGACAACTTAATGTCAGATAATTTTTCAGACAATTTTTCCTTGCCAAGGCTAATATCCTCCTCGTTTTATTACATCCAATTGTTTATTTATTTATTTGTTTATTTAATTATTTAATTAATTCTTGAGCTTCGGCTACTCAAGCAACTCGTGTTAAATTAGTTGATTATTTCCTTTATAATAAAAACAAAGAGATTCTTTGATCTTTGATCCAGATGTAAGACACGTAAATGAAGGAGTCGAACATTGAAGGCATTAAATGCTCGATGACGAATAATTTTCGTTTCACGTGATAATACAACTTAATCCATAATGCATCTTTTCTTTTTTTTTTTTTTTTTTTTGTCCTGCTGATTGGTACGCGTCATCGGAGAGCGGTAATTCGAACACAATCCCGGTCCCAAATGTCAGCTACGGGGGACAATGCCGAGATCCCTTCTCCCTCTCCCGGAAATCGTTTTCTGCTCCGTTATTCCCCTCGCACCTGTAATAACACAGTCGGGGCGAGAGTGAAAAGATTCGACGGGAGGAGCGGAGGCTCCCAGTACGTGAAAGTCAAAGGAAAGAAAAGTCAGAGTCGAATTGTGCAGCGTTGAAGAAGTGCCGACCGGGGCATTATCCGACAAATTTGGGTCCCGCGCGACCCTCCCTTATTACCCATTGATCTCAATTTACCATGCTAACGCCCAAACGAGTAGCGAGCGCTCTCGGCCAAATGAAACTTTTACACCACTGGGGGATACGGGCTTCTGGCTCTATATATCTCACTCCCCCCCCCTCCGCCCCTCCGCCGCGCTCTCCTTCACGTGCTTCTCAACCTACTCCTCGCCGATCTCCTCCTCCTCCACCTCCTCCTCCTCCTGTGGTCCTCATCAGGAATGCCCGACTTGCCAACTGCAGTATCGCAGCCATCTTTTCTTTTCCACGCGTCGACTGTATCATTTACGCGCCTTGGCTTTCCTTTAACGACAGCCCTCTTAATAAACTGCCTGCGCGCTGCCAAATTAGTCGGGGCAACTATTAGTCATTCGTAGTCAGCGACTCGGCGTAGTGCCGACCTTACAGGCTCCGCCATTTCCCCCGAAATAATTCGTTTATGCCTCTTATGCATCCTACACCGCACAGCCGCGGTTTCTCCTATTCCCTGCGAATTATTTTTTGTTTTCATCATCATCTTCTTCTTCTTCTTCTTCTTCTTCTTCTTCTTCTTCTTCTTCTTCTTTCCACGGCAGCAGCAGCAGCAGCAGCAGCAGCAGCAACAGCAGCAGCACAATGTCCTTGACATTTAGATACAAGATTTACGAGATGCAAGATTTAGTATAGGTAATGAAACCCATACGTACGTATCCCTTCAACGTTTAACCATTCGATTAGCTCCGTTTGCCTACGCAATCCCTTAATATATAAACAATATGGTTATTTATTTTTCATTTTCTTTTATTTTCTTTTTATTATTATTATTATCATTTTATATACGTATAAAAAAAAAAAATGGTCGTGTATTACGTACAGATAGGAAGAAGGAGGAGGCATGGCATGCGAGACCGGAGGCGTCAAATTTTTCTTTCACGCAACTTTGGGCTTGGCTGCGGCTAACTTTAGTTTCCCAAACTAAGAATTCATCTCGATTAGATGGACAGCTGGGCGGGGACGAGTCAGCCGTCGCGAAACTTACTAAATTAAACGTTTTGAATCCGCGATTTTATTCATGATAGGGAAGGCGACTGGTGTCGATGCCGACGCTCGGCCGCACTCAGATGGCAATTAAATGACACAGGTTGCGCCGGATGGCGAGGGGGAAAAAAAAATTTGTCACCACCGTCGCCGGGGCTCCGCAACGTTATAATCGTTAAAATACCCATTGCTGTAAAAACTACGGCAATGGGAATTTGATGAGTTCGTTAAATTCTTCTCGAACTGTGTGTCACGTATCGTATTTACCTGGGTCGGCGGGGTTATTTGGCGGCGAGAGAGGGGCAGGGGAGAGGGGGAGGGGACGCAAAAAATGCTTATAAACAAAAACAAAACAAAACAAAATGCAAATAGAGGACCGAGAGAGAACGTATACTTTGGAAATAAAAAATACGGACAATAGGTAAGCGACTCGTGCCCTTTCCCCCCCCCTCCCAACTTTTATCGCTTTGAAAAGAATTTCCCCGACAAGGTCGGAAATTAAAAACGAGTTGGATTTTACGAATCAAAATTATCATAGAAAAATTTTGGTTAAGCTCAGCTAAGCCTTATAAAGTAATACCTTCTAAAATGTAAAATGTATGCAGAATTGCCGGTGCTCCGTCAAGTCCAAAGGGAAAAAAGGTAAAAATTAATGCCCTCGATGCTTGTTTGTATATTAAAATTATGAAAAATTTCTATTGACGAATTCATTGCATCGCCATTAGCGTCAATCTCCCTATGCGTATGCGAGCCTATTGATTTGCTGTAAAAACATGAAAGTTCAAAATGAAGTGATTGAATGCTTCTCTATTGTAATCTGCTCTCGTGTATGTCTATTAGAGTCAATTTCTATTAAAAATCGATAAGCCGTATTTTGAATATTAACCTGGCGGTATGTTAATTGCAGAAATCGGAGATTAATTGAAGAAAAGGAAAGGAAGAAATCAGTGAAATTCCGATGTAAGAGTAAAATAACGGAAAAGTAAACGAAAGGCAGATTCTTTTTTTACAATTAATTAAAGACTGATTCGTTGTAAAAAACAAAAAAAAAAAAAAAAAAAAAAAAAAAAAAAAAAACAAAAAATAGAAAGAAAGAAAGAAAGAAAGAAAAGAGGCGGCTCTTTATTTTATTCGAAAGGTCAAAATGGTGAACGGGGGTAGTTAGTGAAGTAAATTGATCGGTCCTTGGTAGCGTTAAGGGTTGGTATTGCGTTGTATTGCATTGCGTAGGGTAACGGTGACGTTATGGCTACGGTATCCAATGTACTGTTGGACAGGAATAGTTTTGAAATTGGCTATGAGTTATCGGAGTCGGGGCTTTGAGGAAGCTCGAACGTTAAAAGAACGAAACGAATACCCACGGGGGCGCTTAAGCTCCTGGAGATTTCCTGCACAAGGTATAAATACAAACAATAGTAATAGAGCTTACGATTTGCCGAATGCCGAGGTGCGAATTAGGTTATTCTTCTGGCCCGAGGCCATTGGGGCTATTGGAGTTAAGAATTTTTTTACATCGCCTCGAGCGCGCTAGAGGTGCTCACATCTCTTGATTAGCGAAATAAATCACGATTTAACGCGGTACGCGAAAATAGATTCACGAATGAATTGATCATGTAATGAAGAGGCGGCTAAGAGTGACAAGCTAAACGCGATGCGAGAATTTCGTTACGGCTAGCGTGACAGGTGACGAGTGTCGAGCGCTGGAGGTTTTGTTTTAGCCCCGTTCAGCGGATCCTGTTCAGTCGTCCTCGTCGTCCTCGTCGTCGTCCGTCGTCGTCGTCGTCGTCGTCGTCGTCGTTGTTGTTGTTGTTATTTGTAGGGATAAAGTAGGGGAGGAATGCCGCGACGGAGGGGGAGGACGGAGAGCCATATCGAGGCTACTTTCCATAAATAATAATATTATTTATTTGCTATGGGGGGTTGTTGGGCCGGCGGTGGCTTGTAATATAAAAATCGCTCGGGGCTGCTGATTAAGGGGCATCGTAGGGACGATGACGAGGACGCGCGAGCGCGGGATGAATAATGCATAACAATGAATAAATTGATAGTACATAAGCGAACGGGTAAAAAGAAGCCGAGTCGCGGAGTAATTCGGAAATCTCGTTAGGGAGCCGCGGACCTGCGCAGAACCTTAAATCGGAGGCTCGAGGATTGATACTCGCCGGGAGCGGGTGTGCGCACCGTCTACTACCCGATCACCCCTTTCGCCCCCCGCCCTCGCCCGCTCCCTACGGGCTCAGCGCCATCGTGTCAGGGGCAAAGAGCCGCGCGCCCGTTCGGCCTCGAAGGCTCGAAGTCCCGGTCCTCGTGTACGGGGGCCAAGCGGACGACGCTCCACCCGGGGATACAGGGACGCGCCCGCGCGCCTGTCCAACGAAGACCAGGGCAGACCTTGAGTAGGAGGAGGTTGAGGAGGAGGTTGAGGAGGAGGAGGCTGAGGAGGAGGAGGCTGAGGAGGAGGAGGCTGAGGAGGAGGAGGTTGAGGAGGAGGATGGCTCGAGGTCCAGCGGGTGCCCGAGGGTGGGAGAGACCGGGTAGCCGGCGTGCGCTGCTCGATGCTGCGGTTCCGATGGTTGCCGGTGTCGCCGCCGGGTCAGGGGTGGCGCTGGCCACGCAACGCCCGCCGTTTTACGATAGTCAGTCAGTCGCCGGACGCCGCGCGGGGTGAGTGCACATAGACGGTTCTTCGGTTCGTTTCGCCAGTCGCTCTCTTTCAGGCCTTCAGTCCGCCGGCTGTCTTTCTTTGTCGCTCCTTCTTTACGTATGCACGTGAACTTGATCGGGGTGCTCGACCAGGGGGCAAGTCGTGTAATTTACCGGCGGTCGCGGCTCGCTCGCCACGAGCGAGACTTGGTTGCCCAGTGACTTGGTGATTAGCGAGCAGCTTCCGGGGAGACACCCGTACCTTTAAGGCAGAAGCCCGGACTCTCCCTGCTCTCTCTCTCTCTCTCTCTCTCTCTCTCTCTATCTCACTTTATCTCTCTCTCTCTTTCTCGCCCTCTCTTTATCTCTCACTTTATATCTCTCTTGCCCCCTGTGTGTACAATTGACTAGGTGAGTTGTTATTTTGTTGACCAGTGTGAGCGAAAGCTGATTGACACGACGAGACTCAGCGGCATTTGGGAGCTTGCGGCCTTGAAGCTCGACGAGGGAGTGGAGTGCATGATCGCCGGAGCTTTTCACCGGATCCGCTAATTCTGGACGCCGGGACTTTAACACGTGCCCTGCCCCATCCTCGAGGGTCGCATTACAGGTCGACGAGAAACCTGATCTTACGAGTTCTCTCTCTCTCTCTCTCTCTCTCTCTCTCTCTCTTTCTCTCTCTCTCTCTATATATATATATATATATCAACCTCTCATCCCCTTGTCGCGCGGCTTAGAGTTGCAGAGTTACATTGCGATCCTCTCGGTGATGGTATTCTTCTGAAAAATTGCAAGCTCCGCCAAACACCGATACGCGAGATTTTTCAATATACCATTCCGGCCGATCAATCGATCAATCGATCGATCCTTTAACATTCTTGTAGATAAGCGATTCGAAATAGCTCACTACGCGGATAATATCATCCTTCCTACGAATCGTATTCTTTGGAATTTTCAATCTAGAATTATTCGGAAAAGGGACCCCCGGCTCCGTCTATCCACTCTCCTATCGAAGACTCAATTTCGAAAAAAGAGTTTAAAAAACAACGGGCCGACCTTTTGACCTCGCATCAAAATACACTTTAGTTATTTACATTTTAAAAGCTACTGCAACGAAATATTCTATTCGGGTGGAACCCGACCGCTGTAAATATAAACTTATACATCTCTGCACTTGGACAAAAACAATAGACTATTTACTTTTATATTCAAAACTAAATCTCATTTTTACCAACGCTCTCACTGATTGATAGATAGATAGAGAGAGAGAGAGAGAGAGACGTAGGCAGTTGATTTTTTAAAAAAATAATATAATAGCATAGTTACAATTGCCAATGATACTAAGATAAGAGTATGCAAAAGATCAATAAAATAAAATTCATGCGCCAAAGAATTTCTGTTATATTGCAAAATAAATACAAATATAAATATAAATATAAAAATAAACATAAACATAAATATAAATATAAATATAAATATAAATAGAAATATAAATAGAAATATAAATTACGTTACAAGTGCCTTCGTCGAGAAATTCATCTTGGGATCCTTAACTCATCATCGCAAATAGGTTTTGACAGTGAATAATGTGAAAGCGATGACACTTAGTCAAGCTTTTTTAAACAATGCCAAGCATCAATTCATAAATTCACTTTAAATTGACCAGTCAGTGATTTCGAAAATAAGTTTAATACATTAGAATTTATTTCACAAGACGATTCATTTTCTTATTTGCATGAAGTGATTTTGGGCTCAATGCTCGCGATGCTCGGCATTTCAGAGTTAAAATTATTTATCGAATGAGCACTAAGGATCTTTTTTATTTAATAAATCTTAAAAAATATAGGCATTACCGAAGTTGCGAAAAAAACCACTTCGAATAAAATCAACGTGGCCTGTTAATTAATAATACTGATTAATTAAAATCACATAAAACAACGCGTTATTAAAAATAAACAGAAGTTTAATTAAACCGCTTACAGGACTAACATTGCAGAGCTTAATTTTAGGGATACAGAATTCTTTTCTCCTTTTATCTTTCGTAATTTAATTAAAAGGAATAATTAAGAAAATTTTTTACGAAAATAATACGAATCGTTAATGTAATAGAAAATTCTGAGTCCCATTACATACTTGCCTACATACTCTGTTATTATCATTACTATTCTTATTGCTTGAATAAAAGTTTTTTTTATAAATTTAATTTTTAACGCATTTTGCAGTTTCTATTAATAAAACGTACGAGATGTGAAGATGAAAAGATTAAAATGGCTAAATTGTCAATTGTTAGAAAAAATTGAATTGGGCATGGATGTGACTGTTAAACAAGAGATAAGTTTAAGTATAGGAAAATCCTGGAGAGGTAAAACAATGTTCGTAAAAAAGACTGCTTTAAGCAATATAAATTTTATTTAACTTTGTTGAGTAAAGATCATTAAGTAACGTAAAAAAGTACCGACGGATTTTTTGCAGATAAAGGTGACTCTGTAGCTTAGGGATTTAGATAGTGTATAAATCGTCAATAATTGCATTATGTATAATAAAGCTTGTCCTTCGTGCGTACCATTGAGATAAATACTCATAATAATAAAAAAAAAAAAAAAAAAAGAAAAAAAGAAAATAAGGACACGTAGGGGCTTATCGGCCAATTGAGCACGTATAATCTATTCGTCGATTGTTTGAACGAAGCCGCAAACTGGTATATAAAGTCTCGATTTAAGAAAACGCAAGGGCTTACAGAAGCGAAATAAAGGGCAAATAGGATAAAATTGTAGTAAAAGCCCCGATGTGATGAGTTGGGTCCATCGTTAGTCGGATAATTAATTCGGTGGCATTTATGATTCCGGTTGCCTCGATGGGAGGAAGGAAAGGTCTCGTAAAGCCGACGATAAGAATATAAACAAAAAAAAAGAAAGAAAGAAGCACCCTGTCGATGCGTACGTAGTCGTTGTAATGGCGGATGGTCCGGCCAATGGGCAGTAGCAACGGGCAACAGGAACGGGCAGCGAGACTAGCATGTGTGCTGTACGCCGGTCTCGCCACGGCTCTCTCCTACGAAATTTGCATTCATTAGATAAAAGTACCGCTCGCATGCAGCCCCGTGAAATAGAGCTCGCTGAAATAACTGTGGGAGCGATTGCGCAATGCGCGGGGCCGCCCGCTCGCGCATTTACATATTGGGTTTCATTCGCGGACCGGGGGGGGTGGCGGTGCGGGGTTGCGGGGGATGCGGGGGGTGGAGAGCCGCGGGAGGTGGGGTGGGTACGCGCGCGTGTACGTGTGCGCGCGCGACTCGCTCCACTCGCCCGGATTCACGTATTAATGCGACATCATCGGGGTGATGTCCGATGGGCGCGAGGACGAAAAATCCGGCGCGATCTATCCTGATTCGAGTAATAACCCCTCTCCGAAGCATTCGAAGCCGACCTCCACGCTTCCCAAAAGTTATAAACAAATCCTTCCTCTCTCTCTCTCTCTCTCTCTCTCTCTCTCTCAATTAAATATCGCCTCTGAGCTGACTCCGGACGAGCGACGGACGCGATGCAAAGAAATTCCAGCGACTCAAATCTTTAAGCCCTCCTAGTCAAATTTAGCCCTGTAATTCAATTGACGTTACGGGCCATACAATACAGTTGCCCGTACTTACGTTTACGCCATTCAATTCGTTAGAATTTCTGTAAATTTTATTCCCGCGTACCTACTCTTTGCCCATACATTATCGAATTATCAAACATTCCCTATAACTAAGGACTGTAACAATGACTGTTTTTTATATATATATATATATATATATTACCTCGTAATAATGAAGTTAATAAATAGCGAGCCTTTTATTATTCCAGAAAGTAATCCCGTTATTCAAAAACAGATGCTTTTCATTAAGAGAGAATTAATTTAATTGTTTTCATACGTCAATATTCGAGTCGAGTTATTAAAAATTTCATCGTAATCCAAAGTTTGATGTTACATAGAGAAGCTCGTCATTGTTCAAATTGATTTAGTTCAACTCGACGGAGAGTAACTTTGATAAATCATCAATTCCGTTCTTTACAAATGAAATTTTACTCGAATCAGTTTAAAGAACAAATAATATTCTATTCTTTCTGATATCAGTTTAGAGAGCATTTCACAATTAATCGACATCGTTATTATATTTAAGGTATTATTTCTTCTTATCGTCGTCTGGCCTTTCTATAATACGTATTATATGTAGGCATATAATACATATACGTATAAATAGCATAAAACTGATCCAGTCATTCTCTCAGGTATTCACTTATTTAGTTACGGATTGATAGCTACATAGATAGATAAGAACATTTTTCAAGATAAAAATTTTCTAAAAATAATACGATATTATATCTATACACATGCGATACTTCAACCATTTACCTAAACACGCGCTCACACACACACACGCGCTTACTTACTTATAAGTATTAAATGTTTTTATTTTAAGTAATTTATAATTAAGTAATTACCTTTGGAACGTTATAGCGAGAAATTCGCGTACGGCTTTAGAAAGCATAGCCATTATGTGTACCCATCTGCAATATAAAAAAATATGCGTTTACAGTCGTGAGAAAAACTGGAATCGGATCGGAAAACACTCTTTTATCTCGAGTTTTATAGAAAATTATAATGTGCATTAAATTAAATTGTATTATTCATCGCTTCGACAATGTGTATTGATAAAGTTTTACGAGTATAAACTATATCAATCGATATTATAAATTTATCTCATTTTACTTATGCGTTCGAATATAAATGTAGGATCAAGATTACATATATATATATATATATATATATATATATAAAAAAAAAAACTTTTGATTAATAGTCGTGCCGATAATTTTTATAGCCGCAATATACAGCGTGTAACGAGGAATTATTATTATTGAATTTGTTAGTTTTTTGAAAATTAAATTGAAATAGTTATTCCACGGAATTATTCGGCAGTAGATCTTTGTGTGTCCGAGAAATTATATCAGATTATTTACAAGAGTAATTAGCATTGGCAGAGAAGTACGTGGGGATATAGGAAAAAGGATGAGTTCTCATCCCGGGGACGGAGGAGGATCCGTAAGGATATGTTAGCTGCTCAAGATTTTCTCGTAGCTTCGAGATTTAGAAATTATTAGACTCCTCGTCGACCCTTTCTTATTACAACTTTTGCTACAAGAAAGTTTTTCGACATCGTTCCTAAAATTCTTCTTCTGAATATTAATTACTACGAACGTGTGCGTGCGTGCGTGCGTGCGCGCGCGCGCGCGTGTTGTTACGTTGTACCGGGGCGGGAGGGGAGGAAGGGCTCGGGAGGACGCACCAGTTTCTACTTAGCGCAGCATATTACGTTTAATAAATGGCTCAGATGCTCAGCCTACGGGCGAATGTTTAATTTACATGTAAACTGTTCCGTTTGCAGTTTTCATCGTAACGCGACTGTAATCGTCCTCACGTATATAGAAGTTAATATAAACAGTCGGAATGCACGAGCGAGTTCACTTACTCAGTGAAAGTAAAAATCTTATTTAATACGTATTTTCTGCGCTCCGGAGAATAATATTAAAAATAAAATATATATCCGATTCAATTAAAGCATTAATCCTTAAATATGTAGAAGAGAGCGATTCTGTTTGAAGGATTAATTTATTTTATAGCGGCAGGCATACCTTACGCCATCGTCAATTAATTATGAAAATCGTACGGATAGACTCATAATGATTTTCCTCCTTTTTTTCTTTCTCTTTCTCTTTTTCTTTGTCTCTTTCATTCCTTTTCCTTTCCTTTTTCCTTTTTCTTTTCCTTATTCATTCTGTTTCCTTCGAAACTTCGACTAATACCCGCGTGATATTATTCCCTCCTTAAAGGCTATGAAATTAAAGTCTTCCGTGTCAGGGTAAAGAATGTGGGACTTAATTTGACCCGTAGGATGGATAATTAAACCGTTTACACGAATTTCTCATATATATATATATATATATATATATATACGAGATAATTTGTTTTTCATAATTAGTAATTTTTATTTCTTGTTTTAATAGAGTCCTTTATTTCATTACGAAAAGCACACACAATGGTGAGTTAAAGCTTTTGAAGCTTCGCTTTTGTTCGTTGCCCATTCGGCATAGCGATATGTACCTAAAAAGTAAACATCAGCGTTAGCGCCGATAATTACTTTCATTATTATTACTCACAGTCTGTTTGTTTGTTATTCTTGTATTATCATTGTTGTTGTTATTATTATTGTTGTTACTGTTATTGTTATTGTTATTATTATTGTTGTTATCGATCAGAAAAACCGGCGGGTAATTAAATACATTATTTAATGGAGGATATTCGTGAGGCTTGTTTGTTTTAGAAAATAGGTAATAATCTAGTATATCCTTGAGCAGGCAACGTACTTATCGACATTATAAAAATGAAAACCCATCGAGGCATGGACGGAGGAGTCTTTTTAAGACTCGGACGGAGTAAAAAATAAAACAAGCGAGTAGGGACAGATTGAAAGGAGCTGGGAAATAAAGTAAAAAGTGTGACGCTGAGCCTATCGGAGCTTTTTCATCGGCGAAAACCTCCCGGCCGACAGAATCCTCGATCTGTCGATTATCTCGTCCCCGCGTGTCTGCGCGTGTGCGTGTAATTCGCTTCCGGTGCTGCTTCGATTTAGTCCTGGAATGTTAATTTTACAATTAACCGTTACCGATCTTTCGGCTCGCTACGTACGCCCCAGCTAAGAAACGAGCCCCCCCTACCCACCCACCCACCCACCCTCAAGAGACTGAATCTCAGGGGGGGGCGTGGGCGTGGATAGTCGTTGGGGGGAAGGGGGAATGGGGGGGGAAGAGGATGGAGTAGGAGGAGTAGGAGGTGGGATATCTGCTGAATAACGATTATTTTAGGTTAGGCGCTTATCAGCCGGATTAACGGAATGCTTGAATAATGAGTTGCACTTTGATAGAGCCCAAATTACTCTCATTCTTCTTTGTTGCTGGTGCTGGTGTAGGTTTTTGTATACGAGTATAGCGAGTCCGCAACAAAGGCAGGCAGGCAGTTCGAGCTTATATTGTTATTGCGAGGGATGGTTAAGGGAGTCGGCAGATCTGCTTAGAGATGAAAATGAAATTGGGCAGGGGGTTGAAAAGAATTATGAATAATTAAATTTATGCTTTATCTATAGATTATGAGGAACAGGGGCTCGAATTCACATGATCTCTCCCCTGGAAAAGTTAAGATGAGGTTGAAAAACGACACAAGTTACTTTTATAACTTATAAACTTTGTTTGAGCGGGCGCGGCAAGTTTTCCCATATTTTTATTAAAAAAAAAAAAAAAAAAAAAAAAAAATCATTTTAATATTTATCAGGCGGACATGAACAGCAGCGAGAGGAGGGGCAGTGGGAGGATTAGGAGCAGCAACAGCGGCAACGGCAGCAACGGCAGCAACGGCAGCAACAAGAACAGCATTGGCAGCAATAGCAGCGCGTTGTATATCGCGCGACTTTGTTCCTCGGCGACGTAATCGCTCGGGCCGTGGTTCACTTAGGAGACTCTGTTTACATAAACTGTTTATCCGGCGCATTAAGGGCTTAAAATTTATTATACTAAAAATAGCTGAATCGCGTAATATTACTTGCTGTTTATAAATTTTACTCATTCGAACAATGCCGGAGAGGATGAGGTAATTTTTTCTGGTAAATAATTTTTCTGTTAGGTCGAGGGAAACTTTACCCAGAGAGAAACTTCCCTTCGCGCAAACTCGGTCCACGTCCCGCCGACTCGAACGAGAATTTCCTTTTAAAAACCTATTCCGTACAGTATATTGCGAGAAAATTCTTCAATCCGTAAGCAATTCAACGTACGAAGCATTCACAGTCGCCCTGATAAATTCTTTTCGACAACCATTCCCAATAACACCCCCCGCCCATTTATATTCCGAAGGAATACAAATAAAAGGACGTTGCTATTTCAATTAACCAGATATTTGCGTCCTTACGTACAATAATCCCGGGCGCATCGTCTTCTTTCGCGGCTTTATTATTCACTTTATTATAATAAAAGCGCGAGGGTATCGGTATTCATTGTATATATTGAATTTATTGAATTACTGCGCAACCCCAATAATCTCTATCTGTGGCCGTGTATTCGTATTTCTACGGGTTTAACCTTATTTGCTGAGAATATGCGCGAGCAACGTTATAATAAACGTAGTAGTAAGGGAATAGGCGAGGAGGGAGAAGGGTCTATTGATTTATGCATTAACGAGGGCCAACACTAAATCATAAAAATCTGGATCCTATATTATTTAATGGGACCTCGGTTCCGTACTTGCACCTTCTTCGTCTTCTTCATCTTCTTCATCTTCTTCTTCATATTCTTCTTCTACTTTTTCTTCCTCTGGTCGGGCAATTAGGGCGGGGATCATAATACGGAGGCGAGAGTCAGATAGGTCAAGAAAAATAATCGAAAACCGCGAAAATCCGTAAGGATTAAGCGTCTGGCCTTGGTCGTCGAGTCGATCGAGCGGGCCCCGATCGCCGAACCGTCCGTGATTTATAAGCGCCGGGCGTCAGGAGGCCATCGAGGGGTCGGGCAGGGCACATCGAGATTATTGACGAGGTGGCCGACGGCGACGGGGATATGGGGTCAGCGAGGGGGAGATGGGGAGGGAGGGGGTCGCAGTACTCAAATGCGTTATTAGAGCAGAAAGCGGCGCGACTCGTGAGGCTTTTGGGAATTATTGTGGCGGCGCGGTGATTTAGAGCTTTCTCATAAGGCGCTCCCCCGCCCCCTTCGCCCGCAACCTTTTTCTTCCTTTTCTTCGGAGCGGCGGCGCGAGCAGGCCGGACGGCTGACTGGCTGGCTGGCCAACCGGCGCGACCGTGCTAGAGCGGGGTAGACCGGGTCGGGGAGGGGGAGGGAGGTGTAGAGCGGGCCGAGGGGTCCGAGCGCTTAATTGACTTTATCAATTTATCGAGCGATAAAGTGCTTTCGTTGCGCCGCGTGATTTTTCGGAACGACGTCAGGCGCTTCCATCGGCCAATTTAACGAGCCTTTATTGGGTTTTAAGAAATATAATTTAATTTTAACGAGGATTAATAGGAAAATGAAAAGCCACCTCTCGGCATTAGCATTATATAACGTGTCTGGGCTCCGCGACCCGCAACACATCTCCACTCGCCAAATCGCCGTAACCTCCTTTCATCTATCTAATTAGAGCTGCAATTTCGTTATCCTCGAATCATCGCTCCCAACAATAATAATTCTTATCATTTATTTATTTATTTATTAATTATTTATTTATTCATTCATTTATTTATTTATTTATTGCATCGGAGGCATACGAATTTATACGTTCACGATTTAATACGAAGTAAGCTGCTGCTCTCTTTTTATAGGAAATACGGTTATCGTGAAAATTACGTTTGCCAATGTATAAACGTATTAAGTCAGTGCAACAAAGTATCGTGTTCCAATAAAAAGCGATATAGTCGAAATAAAATAATGTGATTATCAGTGTTAGGCAGGGTCCGGCTGCTTATCGCATCGGCTTAAGAGGCGCATTCAGCTCGGTCGAAGCATACCGTGTTGTAGAGGCCGAAAAATAAACGACTTGGCCGCTTAGGGCCAAGTCGAGCGGCCACTGAGTGAGAGATTGTCAGAAGGAGAGTAGGAGGAGGGGGGGGGGCTGGGAGAAGGAATCGGATGTCGCATTAGTCGCCAACTCGCTTTATCAGCCGAGTTATCGACTGGCGGCACGCGACCCGGCGGACTTGTCGAGGCCCGCTCACGGTGACGAGCAGCAGCAGCAGCAGCAGCAGCAGCAGCAGCAGCAGCGGGTCAGGATGGCCGAGCGGCGCTTCGTTCCTAATTGTTCGGCGTACATTGTCAACGAGTCGGTGACAGGCTGATGGATACAATAAATTTATCGGACATTACGTTCGCCTCGGCAACTATCTCCCTCCTCTCCCACCTCTCCCGCCCCTCGATCGTTCGCTCGCTCGTTCGCTCGCTCGCTCTCGCAGCGGGGTACCGACGACATATTTTTTACCCTCCGTCACCGGTTCGCCATTCGCGTCCGAGAGTCAGCGGTCGTCCTGCGGTCGTCCTGCGGTCGTCCTGCGGTCACCGATACTTCTATACGTTGGAAACACTCGTTCCACCGGGCAATTGAACCGAGGACGAAAATAGCTCGCGTTCAAGTAGCCGCGAGACCAGCAGAAATATTGCTAAACAACTACCTCGTATCGTCGATGCGTTTCCTTTCATTTCCTTTCATTAACCTTACGTCGAGGGTACGCGAATCCCTCCCCCCTCCCCTCCCCTCCTCCGCCACCCTCTCAATATAATAATTCACGCGCCTTTATAAAGAGCACATAATAGCGACCAACGCTCGCGCACGCGGATCATAATCATTATTAAAGTCATTATCGTTTAATCGTCGGCAATTATTTAGAGACTCGACTCCGACTCTTCTGCGTTTCCCTGTCAATGAACCAGCCGAACTGGCCCATTCGAGTCCTCCACACCACAATGCAGTGAAAAAGAAGAAAGAAAGAAAAAATTAAATAAATAAATATATCAAATGAAGCTGGGCCGTTATTGATACGATACTTGTTCTTAATTAAATAAGCCTTTATAATTTAAATGAAGTGAGCGCATCGGGGACTCGCGATCCCGATAAATAATACGGTCTCCAGCGCAAACCTACGCCTCTGAATAACTGAAAGTACTCGAATAGATTTTTAAAAAATCTTTGGCCTTAACGCGTAATAAAAATTTACTCGACTCGGCGCTCGAGTATAAATGTTAATTTATATTCATTCGCTACGTATTGTATCGCTAAAAATAAGGTTCGAAGAGACAAAAATGTGCGCTATGAATCGAGGCGTAGGTAGGTAGAGGGGGGGGGTGAGGGTGAGCCTCCCAGTCAGTAGGGAACGAGGATCCTTGCCCCCCTCGCATTTTATTATACGAATCTTATAATGTCCGTCTCCGTCTTGTAACGCGGACATATTGTTGATTATTGCCGGGCGCAGCGACATCGGTCGCCGGGAATAATAATTAAGTCGAGCATTTGTCGGCCGCTTTACGGACAAAGAAATCCAAAAATTAACCTACCTCGTCCGTCGGGGCGTATTTCGCTCTCATCCCCATCTCCCTTCATCCCGCCCCGTCCCGTCCCACTCCATTCGACGGATTAAGCCGACCAGGGGGGGGGGCGCAGGAGGGGGCACTAAAAGAAATCCAGTCACGCTTTTACGATCGTTCGCTTTATTGACTCAAGTCTCGGTTAAATGTCATTTTTCAATGATATATCGGCGCGCGGGCGCGAGGATTATACGAACCGAAGCGTCTCTTCGGATTAGGCTTTCTTACAACTATAGAGACGAGTCGCGCTGCTCGTTTCGCGTCCCTCCCCCCACGGATGGCAACGCATTTGCGTCGATTCGGCCGACGTCGCCGATCCAGATCTCTCTAATCGGAAGAAATCCCGCTTTGTCCTTAGGGCGCGCGGATAGTGAGCGCGGGTAGTGATCGTGGGCGGGCGGGGGTGGCGGAGGGGGTAGCGGAGGGGGTGCTCGCGCGAGCGATAGCGCGCAGCGCACGTTGGGATTAGCATAGATGAATATTAGCAACGACTCCGGCCTCGTTATTATACGTAATTGAATTGAAAATAAAATAGCGCCGAGCTCATTAAATTACGTATGCAAATGATCCCCGATCGATTAATTGCGCAATAATTAATTTGTCGGCGATCTACCTTGGCTAATTCGGCAATGCTCTCGGGCCTAATAAGAGAATCAGCGAGCAGGCACGAAGCGGGCCGGGAGGGGGCAGGGGGGTAGGGGGTAGCGGGCTTTCGAAAAATCAGAGTCGAAACCGCCGCTGAAAAGAAAACACCCGGGTATTCGGGGTGGAGGGAGTATTGCCTCCCTCATTATCCTGTCGTTTCTCGTTTGCCGACGAGTAGTCCTCTGGTCGGGACGACACGGAGGCGGTGGGGTGAACGGCCTGCGCAGGACCGCGGGAGCCAAAACGGGCCCGGGAGGGGATACGAGCGAACAGCCGTGCGTCGAGTAATTTCGGCGGGGAGGGGGCGAAGGAAGGAAGCGAAGAAGGATAAAGACAAAAAACATAAACAAAAAAAAAGTAACGGCAGCGGCGGCGGCGGCGGCGGCGGCATCGTCGGGGCGATTGATTGATTTGTGGAGGCGCGTTGTCATCGGCACCGGATCGGGAAGGATGTCGTCGGCTGCGACGTCGGCACGGCTCCGCAGTAGCGAGAGATACTCGGGAGCGCGCATCCCTCCTGGTTTATTTGCTTTCTCGCGGAAGAGGAGACGCGCCTCTGGGAGCCGGGGCCGCATCACGTCAACACGTGCTCCTCCTTCTTTCCCATTCTTCCCCCCCCCCCCCCAATAACCCATACCCTTTCTCTCGCCGTGCCGCTTGCTTTTTCTTTCCTTTAATCCCCCCCGTCCCCCCATCCCGACGCCCCGCCACCGACCCCTTACTTCTTGTTTGATCTCCGATGCTTGTATACACGGCTACACGTTATTATCAATTTACTGCAATTATTGACTCGGCGCAAGAACTCGACGGCGATTTATCTTCTTCTCTCGGACGTACAAATAATTTCGAGCTTTTCGGCCTTGTTTCTGATTGGCTCGATACTTTTTGGCCCCTCGCCTTATCGATCGCGCACATCGATAATAACAGCGCCAACACCACCTCGCCATATTATATATATATATATATATATACGTACACGTATGCGTATGTAATTATACGCCCCTCCCTCCCCCCGCCCTTGGATTTTTCTACCAACGCCTCCGCAATTACATTAGTCCCGTTCGATTTATTTTATCCACGAGTTTTTAAAAGTATTTTCACCTTTTCGTATTCATATTTATTTATTTATTTATTTATTTATTTATTTATTTATCCTCTTCATCCGTGGCGTTAATAGAACCCTCCATTTTGCCAGGTTATTTATACACATAATTATTTCCTCGCGATAAGGAAATATCAAGTTATTGATTAATTTTTTTTCCTCCTCCTCCTCCTCCTCCTCCTCCTCCTCGTTCCTTTTCATAGGTGAAAATTAAAATGGCGTAGAAAATGCAGCGCGTCGAGGTAAAACTAAATCATAGAGTAATAACAAACATCGAGCCTTTTAATCCGGAGATGGAGCCGCTTTCGAATACCGGATTTACCGGATATAATGTGAAATTAGTCACGAATATATTTAATACAATATTTTATATGCAATTTGCATTTTTTTTTTTTTTTTTTTTTTTTTTTTTTTTTTTTTTTTTTTTTTCCACTTTTTTTTCTACTTTTTTATCTACTTGTTTACTTTTTTACTTTTTTTTTTTTTACAAAAGTCAGCTGATTATTCGAACGAAACCATGTGGTCCCGTTAAAAGTCCTTAAAAAGTCTCTCGCGAGCCATAACGTTTTTCCACGGGAAATCATAATTTATGGGCTTATGTTTTTTATCAGCTCAATGGCCAAAGTCCTCGGCCTCAGCTCAATAAAACATTAAATTCCCTTATAAATAGTTATCGAGATTATCTTTATTGGATAGTTTAATGCCCGTCGCGCGGTGCCAGTTCCCATTTCGAAATGAGTCCGAGCCAGATGGAAATTTCACACTTGATTAAAATTATTAAACACAACGTTATTCTCATTCCGCCGAGTAATTATAATAGCCGAGCCGTAATTCTATAAGAAAGTTATCCGAATAATAATTAAAATATTATATGCCGCAGTCCGATAATACCATTAAAGATATATTTTCTCTCTTGATAGATAATTTTTATTCCGCTTGAACTCATTCAACGGGACTCGTTGTCTTAAAAACACAAACGAGCCCGCTCACAGGCTGCATTAAAGTGCATACGCACCCATACACACGGGACACGGTGGGACGTGCGCTCATCTGTACAACAAAAAATAGATAAATGTACACTGTCTCGTCTACTTTTGAGTAGAATATTTTATGTTTCACGTACTTCTTCCTTTGGCCCGAGCAGTCTATTATTTTTCTTTGCCGATACTTTTCCTCTGCCTGTCATATCTGTTTGTCTTATTCATTCGACATGCATTTACCTTGCAATATCCGTTTGCCGCACGTATCTATGTGTTTTCCGCCTCTGCCTCGATATTCGGCCTGAGAAAGTCTCGGCCAAGCTTAAAGCACATAAAGTACTAAAGATATGGATATAATATGGCTTGCGCTTAGTTGATAAAATTGAGCTGTAAATAATTATTGTAATTGTGAGTAAGGAAGGTTATTGGGACGTGAAAGGGGCGCAGAGGGGCGATCTTGAGGTTTGAAATTTACTGTGAGAGGACGTACATTTGCTGTATTGAGAGCTGTACTTGTACCTCGGTATTAAAGAGAGGCCACGTGACGAGGCGTCGGTTAAAAAAGTAAGAAGGAGAGAGTCTGCGTAAAGGCGAGGAAGCGGGGCTCGTCGAGAGGAGGGTCTGCGGGTCACTTATGAAGGATCCCTTGCTGCTCGGTCGAGCTCAATACCCCAGGACTGATCGTAATGAGCATTAGTATTATGACTATTAGGCAAATGACCCGCCGACCCAACGAATAATCTAGAGCTAATAAGAATGGAGGCTCGCGAGGACGCGAAGGTCGGTTTAATTAATGGATTCGAGCTATGATACTCGACGGGAGGCTCGAAACTAAGATAACGCGGCATACCAATTCGATCGCCCTTATCCGAGAAATGCCTTGCATAACAGTCGAGCCAAAATCGACATCCATTCGGCTCGCGGTCGAGCTTACGCGGCAGGCGATGCTCTTTACGCCCGAGAAACGAATGTGCATTATGGGGCTCAGGAGCCACGGTACCATTGCGTTAATTCCTATTTACATTTACACGGTATCGCGTGGGTTCGCGTATCCGTAAGGGCTGCAGCTGCTCACCTTACCCGCACTCGAGCTATTGATACTTTACGAATTCTCACAATGTTGACATTCCTTCCTCAACGCCTCAACGGCTCTCTCTCTCTCTCTCTCTCGCTCTAATGTCATTCAAACGATAATACGGAAATAAATGAGTGACTCATTTACTCATAAGCATATGAAACAGCCTTTCATAATCAGCGCTCGCAGATTCGTTTCTTCTTCTTCTTCTTCTTCTTCTTCTTCTTCTTCTTTTTTGTTTCAATAAAAACGTTCAGGCATTTACCTATTGCGCTGTATTAAATATAGCTCAAATGGCTCAAACTTAGCGGTATCGGGATTTCCGTAAAAATTCTCGACTTTACCGTCAGCGTGCCTTGTTGCCAACACGACGGCATTTAAATGCCGCCAGTTAAAAAAAAAAAAAAAAAAAAAAAAAAATCCCCGCTAAAATGATAATTGTCAGCGTGAGCCGAATGCAGGATCGGGCTTATTTTGTACGAAAAAACCACGTCAATAGTACGTAGGCATAATGGAGAGGTTGCGATTACTTTTTTTTTTATATTTTTTATACCGGAATTATTGGATTTGCCTTGAATTTGCATATAAATAAGTGAAAAATGATTTTTCAACCTGTTTGGAGGTATTTTAAATTTCGCACCCGATACGCTCGGAAAGTTTAGCGAATTGCGATAAATAGATGAAAAAGCGTTATTTATACAGAGGGTATATGAAAGGCAAATTCAGATAGATGCAGAAGATACGGGGCTAATAAATGGAAGAAGGTAGGATGATATAATTAATTCCGAGAACGGAGGCATACGCAATACAGAGTCGGCGAAGCTTGTCGGAGCGGTGTCGGGAGATGAATACCGGCTCACTGAGAAAGTAAATAGTCATGAGAGAGCGGGAGAGGCCGGGAATAGTAAATAATTATGGAAATAGGGTTATAAAGCGGCGGCGGCGGTGGTGGTGGTGGTGGTGGTGGTGGTGGTGGTGGTGGTGGTGGCGGCGGAGGTGGTGGGGGCGGCGGTGGGAGGTACAATGGAAAATAAGGTGCGATGCGAGGTGGATGAGGCTTGTACCCCCGCGTACATCGAGAAACAGTATATACGGAGATATCGCTTGAGTGGAGGTCGGACGAGTGGACACGTACGTGTGCGCAGATGCTTAGTCGGTTAGTACAGTGCGGGGGCGGCGAGGGGAGAGGAGGTCCCTGCGAGACCCGAGGCTCTTTCATTGATTAGCAAAGCGACCATTAGCGAAATTAATGGCAGTGGAGGATCAATAGCGATGCTAACGCTTCAAAACAGCTGGAATGCTCTAATTCGATATTGCAGCAGTGCGTGCAGACACTACTCGATCCCACCTACCTCCTCGACTATGGACTCTCTCGTTTTCACTCGATAACGACGATGATGTCCCGAGCTCATCCTCATTAACCGTTTCACTCGCCTCCGCTAACATTTGCATTTTAAAGTGCCCATTGGCAATCCGCGACGCCATCGAGCTTTCCTTCAACCTTCGTTTATCCTCCCTCTTTCTTTCCTTCTTTATCCTTTCCGCTATCTTCCCCACGACTTGACCACCCACCCAATCCCCCTCCCCCACACACAAAATCTGTCGCCTCCCATTGATTATTCAATCGCTCTAAATCACCAGTAATTAAAATTGATGCTAATCCATCAGAGCGGATATGCATCTATCCTTCCCTATAAACCATACGGTTTCGAAATTTTAAATATTTACCAATACTCCTTCGTAGTATTTATGTTGGAAAGTTTATAAAGTAAAATCCCCCATATGCTTTATTGTCCAGAGTACCTGTAAATTATTAGTGTTATTTTGTTTTCCTTCCCGATTCGCATTTTTCGCGAGCATCCGACGAGACGTGCGACGAGCATACATAACAAACAGATTTTCGTATCACATCGATTAAATAACATTACATCTAAAGGCCAATAACGTCTGTCATATGTAGCGCAGAGCTAAAAAGTATATAATCTCCATTCTGTTTTTGTTTCTTAATCCGTTCACGAAACACGCACATATATTAAAGTATTAGGCTAATAAAGATGATTTGCTCCGCGTATACAATAAGTTTTATTGTACGTCTTTAGCTCGATCAAATTATCTTAATATTCATATCACCTTTGTATATATATATATATATATATATATACATATATGATTATACATATAGAGACGGCGGCGTCGGACCTCGTGAGATTTGTCGTTCTGAAACTCCCATTCGCGTGAAGCACTACTCGAAACGTTAAGATATTCAAACACGCAATTTTTATGGCCTTTCTTTGAAGCTTGAGAAAGCCAAGGAAGAAAGAGGACTGGGAAGTAAGTAAGTAAGTAAGTAAGAGGCGAAGAGACGGATAAAGGAAGGAAGGAAGGAAGGAAGGAAGGAAGGAAGGAAGGAAGGAGGGAAGAAATTAAATGATAAAACAACGCTTTGAATATAATAATCTCTAGCGAGAGAGAGAGAGAGAGAGAGAGAGTGAGGGAGAGAGACGGGGGGGGGTGCACGTCGGTTAGATTAGTAATTGCTACATTGACCGGCCACCTATACAAGTCACTGTTTAACGTTACGTAATTGGTGGTGGTGGGGGGAGTCGGGCGCTGTTTCCTTAGAGCATCAGCCAGTCATTGCCACTAATTAGGGAAAAGAATTCCAAACTAATGCTTCGAGCTAATCTTTGAGCAGAGGTCGCCAGCATTAATCAACGATATTGTTTGGTCAAAGCGTGCCAAGGAGATTCTCCCTAAAATTCAATGTCTTTGGGAGGGTCTTCCGGTGAGGCTGACGCGAAGGTTCGGGAAGAGTCGGATGCGCGTGTACGTGTGGGATGGATCCGTGAAAGGATCCATCGGCGAACAATGAGCCAGACGTTGTGAAATAAAAATAAAACCAGGGCAAGTGAGGGAAGGAGCCCTTGCCAACAATAGGGGAAGGGCTCTCCTATTAAATATATGAATTTTCGTTCTGACGGGGCGTGAAAAGGCCAACAAAGCTACTGCTTCCCTCCCCCCCCCTTCTGCCCCGTTATCAGCCTCCTCTCGCGGCTTTCATCTCGACTCTTCTCTCGCGCCGTCCTCCGGCAAATCGGCAGCCGGAGGAATCTCAAGTAGGCGAGGTAGGCGTTTTGCACAACTTCGGACGACTTACATATTTTATGGACCGTGCCCCGGCGGCTTCGAGAGCTCGACCCAAACGGGGAATATCGTCGAGATTATTATTACCCTCTCAGGGAGGAGAGAGAGAGAGAGAGTGTTCTTCCGGCTACCGCTTCACGGCCATTGTATAACGTGTTTTTTTTCTTTTCTTTTTTTTCTTTTTTTTTCTTTCTTTTTTTTTTTTGCCTATTTCGACTATCCCGGAATAACATCCTCCCCCCTCTTCCAAATTTCTATACGTATCGCTAAGCTGATCCCTGCCCTAATAAGTTCGATGTACGCAGGATCGAGTCGTACGCAGGAGTACCAAAAATTACATCCCATATTGTCGTCCTCGTTCATAAACGATGTGCATCATAATAGTAATAACAATAACAATAATTATTGTTATCGTCGTCGTCGTTGTTGTTGTTGTTGTGGTTACTATTACCATTGCTATTATTCGGGAGATTCGCGCTCATTAAAAGTTCCATTGCGGCAAGACTAATGACGGGTTAATTATTAATGATTTCCTTTTTCTGGGCGGAGTAATTAATTTCAACAACAATGAAAGCAAGCACAAAGCCAAATCTTATTTTACGGATTTTCAATAGGGATCTTTTCAACAGCTGCCTCCGCGTTCTTCCAAGAGGATCATTACTTCCTATCATACGTTCGGTCTCGCCGCTCCAGTTTTGTCTATACGTTAACCGTCCCCGCTGCCGGCCCGTCGCTCCTTCAGGACTTTATCTATCCCGAGAGCCCGATCACTCGGTCGCCCTTCAGCTGCAAACTTTTAATTAAAAAAGGGTACCACGCTCGCCCACTCTCTGCTCGAGCCATCGTAAAGCTAGTGCGGAGGTCAGTAGCGCGAGCCATAGCCAATTGGCCCGATTGTTTTTTTTTATTAATTTCGCGATCAATTGTGCAGCAGGATTTCGAAAAGGGTTAAAGACTTTTGACGAAACGTTTAATCAGCCTCCCTTGTTTTCCTTCCGTTATCATGAGCTTCGTGATATTAGCGAGCCTTTGAGTGCTACCGAGCGAACAACCTCTTCGTTATTACGTTAAATTAACTCGCTCGACGTCGGAGTTGGATTTTTGATAGTAACGCTTTGGGCAACAGGGGATAGAGAGATAGATACAGAGAGAGAGAGAGAGGGCGGCCCAGTCAACCAATTGTGAAAATCCTTTTGCTAGTTGAACGGCTTTTATTTTATTTCGTTGTAATAAAATTCTGGGCGTTATAAGCGTTTTGCCGCCAGTCGAGCCTTTGTAAATGCTGCTTCTGCTGCTGCTTCCGCTGCTGCTTCCGCTGCTGCTTCTGCTGCTGCTCCCACTTCCGATGTAACATTTATCTAGCGAAAATCAACAGAATTCTCTTTTGCGCGGATAAATTTAGTTGCTTATGGCTATTTTTTTCTCCAGCTCTCCTCCCTACTCCCCCCCCACCCACCTACCCACCCACCCCTCTCTCCCTCTTTATACCACGAGTACTAATTAAGAGTTACGGATAAACACAGACCGTTCTCGTCCCAGTACCCGGTTTTAGACGCTCGCTGACTTCGTTCTCATAAATTTCAATCCTACATTTTAATGGTTTTAAATTAGTTAAGTGCCATGAACGTTTATTCCTTCAGCGATGGAATTACGAGAATATTTCGTTTGGCCTCTTGCACATCGAGCGCATCGAAAATAAGAAAAGTAGCCGAGAGGCTAATTTCTAATGACGTTGTATGATTTTTACTTGTCTGGTAGCAACCAGCCGAGGATCAGTCAAGGACGTCAGATTTTATAGGAGAACTGTTATCGTAAATGTAGCATCGGGAGCTCTTTATGGAAAAATGTAAGGCATGAGTAGGTACTGAAAGCTAATAGTCAGCCCGATTTTGCTAATAAGCGTTAACGAGAGTAACGTCTTTGGTGTTATTATTTTTTTTTTTTTGTCCTTACCCGGAGGAAGCGACTGGATGGGAAGTAGTGGGTTCTGGTGTAAGGTCGCCGTTGCGGAGATTGGGCTTGGTTATTATGCGCCCATTGAAGGTTACGGTTAGGTATGCCTCTCGAATATTCTCGAACAGAAAATGCGAAAGAATCCGTGCTGTCGGTCCATCGGGTGGATGTGGGGGGGGGGTGAGAGATGGGAAAGAGAGGCTGGGGCGTGGGTATTTTCTCAATGTCGAGAAGAAAAGCGGCGCGAGTGAAAAGAGCCGTCGCGGGGGTGAAAAATGCCGTTGACAGGGACGTAAGGGAAAGAGCCTTGGCTGATGGAAACTCCGGGACGTTACAGAGCCGGGGGATTGAGGTCGAGTCAGGGCTTTGGTGGCGGCTTTGTTCCCTCTCCCTCTCGCGGCCCCATTAAGACTGCGAATAAAATAAGTTGTCGCGCAATCAGCGCGAGCTCCAGCCGGGGCTTCCAGGGCTTTTCGCCTCCCGGGCTGCGATTCTTTTATTCGTGGCCAAGTGCGGGGTGGCGATGGTGGCGACGAGATGGATGGGGGGGTGATGGGGGGGGGGGCAGCGGCTCGAGTCAACGAGGTCCGCCACCTAGATACGCGCTACTCGGGACGGCGAGGAAAGGAGGGAGGGCCAGGAAGGGCTGAATAGACCGACAAGAGGACTCTCTTTTTTTCTCCCTCGAGTATCGGGTGCCGGAGACCACCGTGGCTTGATAGGAGGTCGGGGAGGTGGTGCTGCTGCTGGTGCTCGTGCTCGTACTCGCGCTCGTGGTGGCGGTGACGATGGTGCTCAAAAAATAAGAGCGATAGTACTTGCGGGAGGTGGGGATAAAAAATTTCCGGAGCTCGGGCGGCAGACGGATCGATCGCTCCTTAAATCAGCATTGAATTAAAATTCATTCGACGGACATTCGAAACGTATTTTAATGCGGCCCGTTCCGACGATCTCTGGATAGCGCGATCGCTCGATCATCATTCCCTTTATCGTTGACAAAGGAACAAGAAAAGGCAAAGTATTGCGTGGCTTTAAAGCTCCGGCAGTACGGCCGGGCTCGCGTCCCAGCCCAAATCACACGTGCCAATGCTCTGAAATTAAGAGGTCGACTGATGGAAATACCGCTGGGCCAACGTTAAGATCCATTAAGATCCATCAACCGACCGGCTGTCATTCCCATAAATATTCCATTGAAATACAACCAACTCGCATCGTTTCTGTCCGAGCACTTATTTCCTCCATAATGAGCTTATATTTACAGATAAAATAATAATTAATATCATTAGCTTTCGAGGTCATTAACGTGACGTGAACGCGCAAAATTTTATTAGCCGCATTAAAATAGCATTGATTCTAGATTGGTTAGAATTAAATTAATTTACATTCCAGGTTAATAATATGATTAACTATTGGGAATAAAGCGAACCCTTATCTGTCCTCCTCCTCCTCCTCCTCCTCCTCCTCCTTCTCTTCCTATTATTATTATTATTATCATTATTATTATTAATTAATAATTATTTATTATTATTAATGTAAGACCATTGAAAGCAATGATCCTTCCGCGCATCTGTAGGGTCGCATTTTTTTCTTTATAGCGGCCAGCCCATGAACGATGACGTCTTCTTCTCTCCTCTCTTTCTTTTTCTCTCTCTTTTTTTTTTTTTAATTTATAAACTCCCATTAAAAGTTTCTCATTTTATGGTCAAGGTATTTTATCAGTTAAGTAATTCGATTTCGAAGTCATAATGAAATAATACGTGAAACACGGGAGTAAATCAAAAGGGCGTTTACTTTTGCAAACTGATTTTCCTTTCCTACGAGGCTTACAAGTACAAAGTTCATTTAATTACGTGACTTTCAGTCGTGCATCGCCTACGTTATTTCGACTAAGATATACGGCACCCAACGACGAGCTCTTAAATTTTTAAGGCCAATATTATTTATTTTAATACATTTTAGACGATCGGCCCGCGCACGCTGAGCAAACTAATAATCTTTTAAAATGGGGGTAATAACGAAGGAAATGAAGTACAGGCGATTACATTTTTGATATTGCGAACTTTACAAGGTACTTTAACCCCGAGTATCGTGAATTTTCGATCGGCCGTTTAATTAAGATTCAAGATCGCCATTAGGCCTCATAATTCGTTTGAAATACGAGTATAATAATAAGAGGAACGGGAAGGGTGGTGGGGGCCGCGGGGGGGGATGAAGAAAAGTAAATATAATTAGCGCTTGTAATGTCGCAATATTCCCTTAGGCGTAATGACTTCCGCTTCGAAGGCTTTTCGCCTCACTGTCGTAGTACAATAAAATGAAAACGAGGATAATAATAATACGCGTAGTGGCGATATCCCTTCTAAGGTTTATTAAAATCCATCGAATTGGATTGTTAAAAAAATCCAATATTAGCTGTGGTAGTTGACGGTGGTGCTCTATGTTTTCGCTGCAGCTGCAGGATAATGGGAAACTGAGGAAAGCGCCAAGTCGGTTATTGTTCGGGTCAGGTAGAGCGAGACTGCGGAGAGCATCCTCGGTGATTTTCGACACGTGGCCCGAGTGGCCGGGGCGGTACCTCAGCACGAGGGAGACGGAACGAGGAGGGGCGGATATGAAATCGTGTAGGGGCGGGGGGGGGTCCTTGTTACCGTTCGGCAGGGCAGCTCGTGGGGCTTTAGTCGGTCGCGGGCGGACACCTACGACGACGAGTAATTGCGCGAATTTACTACCCGCGCTAAATAGGTTGGCGGGTAGGCGGGTAGGTGGGTAGGCGGGTAGGCGGGTAGGCGGGGAAACGGGTGAAAGAATTTCGAGTCATGGCACGCGATACGATTGCGCGCGTGAGATATCGAGAGCCGAGCCGAGGCGAACAAAATCTCGAATCGCCCCTTAATCAACTTTTTTCCCTATAAAATTATATAACTCGTGCGACTCGGGATCCTTTACTACCGGGTACGCGCGATCGGATTTAGGATCGAGCGAGAATGCGCGTTTCATTCTCGGCCCGCAAATCTACCAGAATCTACACGAAATGTCGAGTTTCATCAATTACCTCGTAAACTCTTTCCACGACACATTAAATCTCTAGGATTTCCGGCCGATCCACTTTTATAGTTTTAACGTAAATTCAATCGATCGATCCCACCCCCCGCCCCCCAGGTCCGAATTATGTAAATATTTACAAAGCTCATCAAAATCATGAAAATTATGTAGATCTTGATAGTTTTCTATATAAAGAATCGTAATTATTGAATGTAGAATAGGGGTTATTGGGGTTATTGGGGTTATTGGGGTTAAGAAGAACTGGTTGAGTCACGCTTTCCAAACTAAACGTATTCCAAATATTTTCGTACATCTCTGTCTATCTAATAAAATGCTATTATATCGATTATTATATATATAAGATTTTGTTCCTTTATAAATAAAATTGGCTCGCCGCTTACTTAGAGAGTTTTATCAAATGCTCAATCGAGGCATTTGATTGTCATTAAAATTAAAAGCTTCGTTATAAATGACTGAATTACGTGTTTCTACATTATTGTATCATTGGTATATGTAGGAGTAAATTTGTATGAGAACGTTGTATCGTAAATCGTACTTTTTCTTTCTTTTTTTTCTACTTTTTTTTTTTTAAAAAAAAAAAATCTATCGACATTATTTTATATGCTGAAATGTATTTACAATGTTGAGTATGTAATATATTTGTATTGTTAATTTCAGGTGAGAATCGTTTTGCAACTTAATCGCAGATTGGCGTGACTGTACAAGTAAGTATCCTTTTTTCTTTTCAAAAATAATTAATGATCTCGGCCTCGGCCTAGTGGGCGAGCGATGAATAATGAATAAGATAAGGATCGTTGTCGTTAAATGAAAGCACGACGAGGGTCAATCACAGTAGAGGGAACGTACTATTTTTGACAATAAAGCGAGAAATGCAAACAAGTAGCGGCCCAATGGGCTGAGAGAGCGAAAATGGCATCGCGCGGAAAGAAGCTGCGCCGCGTCTGTCCGAGGGGAAAATTCAGCAAAAGGGTTCTTATAGCGGCGATTCCTCGGGGGCGGAGGGCGGGGGCGGGGGTACTAATGGGTGGGGAGGTGGGGAGGCAGTGACCGAGTTTTCTCAAGCACTCGCCTTTTCCGTTTTAAGCTCTCGTAAAGAGCAGTTCAGAGGCTAATTTATGGCCCCGTTCTGATTAGTTGAGCTCTCGCGCTACTCTCGTCTAGTTGATTTCTCACATTGTTGCAATATACGTGGCAAAGAGGCGTCATCGCGCGCCTCTAACTCCCCCCCCCAACCATCCACCCGTCCCGCGGCCCCACGATCCCTCACAACGACAACGACCGTGCGCCCTCTCCATCGCATTTTTATTGCTCGGATTACGAGTTGTTATATACGGTTAGTCTTTGGGCCGTCTTTATTATCCCGATGGAATTTGCATGCGAATCATCATCATCCCTCCCCCCTGCGATGCCCGCCATGCCCGCCATGCCCGCTTCCCCAATAACCCGTCCAGCAACATGTGTCGTTTATCATTTAGCGCTCGCCGCGCACTCGAATAAAGCCTCAAGACTTCTTCATCGCGAGGCGTTGAGCGTTACGGCGACTTTACGTCCCCGTGACTTTTATCTCCCGCCACTTCCTTGCCCTCCTTGCCCCATCGCTGATTTATATTCGCGAAACGGAGCTGGTTGCCTGCCTGATTTTCGCCACGGGGATTCGGCTCGATTAAGCCCGTTCCAACATCCGCTTTCCCACATTCTGGCCCGGCAAAAACTCTCGTCGCGTAATTAACGGCCTCACCGGCAGCCTAACGAACAAAGTCATAGGCGAGCTACTTTTCTTTATCCCGGTTATTTATTTGCCCCGGCTATTTTCCCCAGTTGCGGAGCAGTTGGTCTCCGGATTATGGACTCGTCGTCTAATTTCGCGATACCCACCAAGTTCCCGTAAATTATTTACATCGGCCGCTCCCGTCCCTCCATCCCCGGTCCCCTTGCCCTGCGCCGCGCCCGAGCTTTTCCCGAGCGCGCAAAGCCTCGACGCGTGCTTTTTACTGAAAATCCTTCAATGCCCGAGGAGGAAATTACGGTGCATTATCCGAAAAGCCCTTTTTTCCTAAACGACCCGGACAGCGTAAAATTTGCGAGCGGCGCAATAACCCTTCCGGCTGCAACCCTTCCCGGCGAAAAGGGAATTAAACGGCCTCGATGGGGGCAATCCATTGCATGATTTATGGGGCTCGCGAGGAGATGGAGTCCGCGTCCCTCGCGTTAATCCGTGGAAATGGAGAGGAGCCCCACTCACTGGCACTTACGGCTCATAAAGAACCGGCGGCCTCGACGCTTTCATTGCCCGTCCAAAGGAAGATTCGAAGCCCTTCGTACGCCGTGGAAGGCCAATATACCAACAAATACAAATGCCCGAGACGATCGGTACCCTCCCCTCCACGCCCGCCGTCTAATGCCAAATGTTTCGGAGCTCGACTGACGTGCTCTTCAATCGAGGTGCCTCGTCGGCCTTATTCCTATTGCCGCCAGACAAGTACGACCTGGAACTGGAAGCTTCCGCTTTCATAACTCCCATAATAATCACGGGCCAACAAAAAGTAATAAATAACGCGCTCCCTCAGCGTATTTTTTCAACTTCAAGTCGATCTGCTACTCGAGGAGCGGCGCTCCTAACGGATTCATACATACAACTTCGTGTAATATTACAATTACCATGAACGACATTGCAGCTCCTAATGCAGGGGAAGAGTACGAGTGAAAAGGCGACGTAATTCGCAGATAAGAAAAGCAGCATTTCCAGTCGGAGCGTTGATAAAAAAAAAAAGTATTATTTTTTTTCTTCTTCAATTACTTTATGCAGTATTATTAACTGCATATTGAATAATTTTGCATCGCTGAGCTGGGAATGGAAGGGCATTTTTCCACTTCAACTTTCGCATTGCTTTACGCAATACTCTAGTAGTTTTTTTTTTTTTTTTTTATTTTCGCTGCTCGTTATTCAATATCCATTGTTTACGGTATATAAGAACAACGACGACGACAACAACGTGGTTGACAATTGTCGGTATTAGCATTTTTGAGCTCGTCGTCCATTCCGTAATGCTTTGCATTCCTTTCTGAGCCTATAAATAACGGTATTATTTAATAAGAGTTAGATCGATAGTAACAATGACAATCATAGAAATAAGGGAGGGTCGTTTAATTGGCCGACCAGAGGAGCCTCGATATTTCATGATCGACGTATTAATCAGTGGCATAGACAATCTACGCCTCCTCCTTTGTATATCTCTGCACAATATACCTTTGGAGACCGAATGTCACGCGCAGATATTGCATCTGCGGATCAGAGATCATCGTTTCCGGTCCGTCATCGCCCGGGTCGCCTTTTCGGCTGGCCGACGATCGATACTAATCGAAGATCTTACCCGCTGGCATTACGTCTCTCAAATTTTACTCTCGAATCCTATTCTCGGGTGACAGGCGCGGCTTAACCTAAATTATGGGGCCAAAGAGCTAGTAGTCATCGACACGAGAATGGATGTCCATAATCAAATTTCCGCTCTTTTGCGCGGCATTCTAGATCCTGGCAATCGAAAAAGATCTCCGCTCCTCCAGGATTAATACCGCTCGCCCCCCCCTCCATCCACCCCCATCCACCCCACGCCTATAGATAATAGACTTTAACTCTTATTCCGTGAAGTTTTCATCCGCTATTCGACGATTTATTCGTCGCTTGTCATTATTATTACGATAACAACAATGTTTCTTTCAATTACAATGAATGCCGATGAGTTCTCGCGTTTATAACTATGCGCGTTATATTTACAGTGACAAATGACAAATTTACAATCGATTTGAATATCTTTTTATAATCTAAATTAAAATATCATGGAGTCGTAAAGGGAGTAAGTTGTGCATTCATCATATCCAACACGATTATGGCTTGTATATGATTTACTTTATATTGATTGGATTATTATCTCACAGATACGGATACGACTATTGTATTTTTCATAGAGTCTCGGCTTCGCTTAGAGCATTGCCTATTTTCTATGCTATTTCTTGAGGCGCTACATATTATTAATACCACGCGGCACTGCCTCGAATGCTCCAACGTATATCCCGTAATTAGAGTTAAGCGTAAATATACTAATCATTATAAAGTTATAAAAGTGAAATTATGTTGATCCAAGTGCTCTACACATACTCTTTTCTTTTATAAAAAGTACTATTGAATTACATACAATTAATTAATACGCGTATTAAAATATTTGTCAATTTTTTACCCTTCAATCCAATGCTTGAGAAAATATTTTCAAATCTTCTGTGTAAGTTAATGAACATAAAAATAATTATAACTTTTAATTCTACATAATTAATTAGAACTTTATAAATAACTCTAATTAATTATAATTATACAAGGGCAAATAAAGTGCTAATAATTTCCGAGACGTACGATCTCTGAATTAATAAAATGTCCCTGAATTAATAAAAAATACTTAGTGCAGAATATCATTGAAAAGAATCTTGAAGAAATATTTATTATGCCGACGCAGAAAGACAAGAAATATGTGTATAATAAATGAATTTGACAAGCCAGTAATACAGAAACTATGGCATATTAAAAATTATTTATACAATCGCCATCTCGTTCGAGCATTTTATTTGGATTCCATTTCGAGTAACAGGCAGAATAATACCAGAGCAATAATAAATAATAAAAATCGTATATATATATATATATTTATATATTACGGATTTATTCTAAAGGAATTGCATTATGAATTTTATAGAAATTAGAGTGAGAGAGAGAGAGAGAGAGAGAGAGAGAGAGAGAGCAAAGTAAATAGGTAATGAGACCGTGGATCCATGGCACCAATATTATACGAGTATAATTTAATTAATATTAATTCAGCCATTTATTCGTAATTAATTTCCATTCCTGATCGACTACTTATTCGAGCTGTTTTTTCATTCAATAAATCTCTGATGTCCTTAAGGGGTTAATACTTAAACGAGTTCTTTATAAGAAATAAATAATAAAGACTTGAAAGCCGACGCGTTCGATACTATAAATTCACAAAGGTTCGAATTTATTATAATTTATATAAATATAAATTATTATTATTATCGATGCGGATCGATAATCAGTGGAGACGAGTAAGTGCATTGGGGATTTCGGAATAGGATCGATGGCGGAGGAGGGCGGAAGGGGGGAGGGGGATAATTACGCTAGTGTAAAAAAATCGAAGCTCCCCCGAGTGGTGAATTTCGCAGTGGTTAGGCTTGAGACCAGTTAAAAATAGAGTCGTCGTCCCCTCCCCTGCGACACTAAGACTCCACTGGCGATCCGTCCCGTAGATCAGCTATAGGTACAATGACCAAGTAGTTCCCAAGGGAGTGTGAGTGTAGGTGTCCGCGCGGACGAGCCGAGAGTGAAACAAAGCGAAAGCCGGCGAGTTGAAAATCTGGGAGCCTCAAGGAGACATAGGTAAGGACGGACGGTCCCGGGCCCGCTGTCTATCACCACACCCCCTCGATACCGTCGAGGTAGCTTGGCTCGTTCTAGCTCCCTGTCCCCGAGTTAATGCAACGGCGATAAAAGTAAGTTTATCGCGGGGTGGGACGGCACATGTGCGAGCGGCTCGAGCCCCATTCGTCCGAGCTGACGTCCCGGTCTAACGTCCCGGGCTAACGTGTTCCGGGCTAACGTGTTCCGGGAGCGAGCGTCGGCCCTCGGGCCGCGTATGCAAGCCAATCGGGCGGCTGTTTCGCTTAGCGCGGCACTAAACTTTGAGAAATGCCGCCTCGCAAGATTACAAGCTCTGCGCGGACGGACAAACCGAGCCCGACCCGCCCATCCGACCGTAATCAGGTGCAATAGCGCCTTTCCCTTGCTTTACCAATTAGAGCGATCCACGAGGGCGCCGCGCAAAACATAAGAGGCCGGCAATTATAATGCTCGATGGCACGGCTCTGCGAAAATATGTTGCGCGCAAATACGGTCCGCTTTAATTAAAGGCTTCCTCCCTCATCCCGGGCCTTTTTGCCTCTGGTCTCCTCCTCCCTGCCACGGTCTCCCCCCCCCCCACCCTCCTACTCCCTTTATAAAATTACTTTTAGGAAAAACACCTTTCCCGTTTATTCGTCTCCGTTTCTCACCTCACCGCCCTCACTCTCGATTTCTTATAATTACCGAGACCGGAGTGGGTGGGTGGCTGCCGGCGGATCGATCAGATCGATTAGTTTCGACAGCCGAGTTATTGTTACCCTCGGATTTATTGGCACTCGCCTGACGGGCCCGAATTACCATGGGGCCCGTCGCTCCAACTCGACCTTTGCCGCCCCTGACCTTATTAAGTGCTTATTAATACCTGGCGGGACGCCAGAGTTCCGCGGGCCAATTACTTATTTACAATTAACGCTCGCCCCCAATGATATACGTAATAACGGGGAGAAGCGCGAGGGCAAATGAGCGAAGCTGGCGCCACCTGCCCCAACAAACCGTATTACAGACTAATGCGAATCAAGCAAGCCCCTACTCTTTTTAGCTTATATAAACTTTTTAATATCTACTCAAAAGTTGCTAAATTACTATTTAGCTGCTACTTAGCTCCTATGTAATTATAAGCCTGGGAGGAAGCTTAACCGCCGTAATACATACATAAATTGTATTACCCCCTCCACCCCCCGCCCCCATTGTCTAATGAAATAATATTTACGAACTCGCGTTTGCAATAAATACAAAGAAATAAGCCCGTTTACGTATAAACGGACTGCTACCCGCTAATGGGTAAAAAGATCAGCAAGAGCATTTGATCCAAGCCTTTCATTATAAATATCGAATATCGAATATCGAATATCGAAGAAAAATACAGCGGGTCTTCTTCTTCTCTTCTGGCCGATCCCTGAATAACAATGCCACATCTCTCACGTGCCACACTCTCATCTCCACCGAAATAAGCTAACTGAAAAATCTAATATGAAATTAGCCTAAGCTCGGTCGGTCCTGTTGTCTACAGTAAAATATCTGCTTCCTAGGACGAAAATGAGTTCTCCCCCTCCCCGCGGCCTTCCTCCCTCTCGGGAATTGCTTACGTGAAAATGTTCCGTGTAGGGGAAAATCGCTTCGGAGCGCGGATGTTGCCTCGTACAGCTAAAACTTTCAGAATGGCTTCCCTAAGTGTTTCGGAACTTTTTCCCCGGGCCCCGCCTCCTCGCTAAACTTATTATTTTAACCGCGAAATTTAGCATATGTAGCTCCGAGGATTTTTCCCATTTTACCCGACAGCGATGATTTTTACATACAATCTCTTATAATCTCCCATATAAGACAAGATTCCCACCCGTCCCCTCGGGTCCGGGCCATTAATCGCAAGCCCGATTATGTTGTGATAATCCATTCGGACAATGGTATTTTAAGCTCAAACGGCGTTGTTTCGGTGAAAAACCAATACTATTTGAGCCCTCCTACCTACCATCGCGTTACTGCTCCCTTTGCTCGCTCAATATTCCCAACTCGGGCTTTCCTAACTTTGAAATAACAAATTTTAATTAATCCATTAATTGAATCCCATCCCGCTTTAATACTAGAATATAGTTATTACAAATATTTTGGAAGAATTTTTATATTGGCCGAGAGTTTTAGTTTAAAAGCGTCCTTAAATCACGTCGAACGGTGGTTAAAGAAAAATATTGTACGGCTCGCGTGATTCTGACTCAGGCCGGAGCTCGTCGCTGATAAAATTAACCCGACAGATCCCCTGATCCTTAAACTCTTGCTATTTTAAATGTTAAGCCGTTGAATAAGTGAGAGGGGAGGAGGAATCGGGAGGGCGGATTTCGCTCCGGAAGTCAAAGCTTCCTTCCTATTCGCTACTGGCGGCATAGTTTGTTGTTCCCTTGGCTCGAAAGCTCGGCTAACGCTAGAGCGGCTAACCATAGAGAGAGAGAGAGAGAGAGAGAGAGAGAGAGAGTGGCGGGGAGGGCTGGTGGGAGTGGAAGGTCGGCGAACGCAACCCGCTGATATTGGCTACGCGATAACGGCTAGCTTCCTTACATCTTCAAGGATTGGAGATTTCCTCGTCCAGCGGCCGATTCCTAGCATACTCCGGCTCCCCTATCCCCTACCACCTTTTCCTTTGCCGCCCTCGCTCCAGCGCACCACCTCATTTGTGTTTGCTTGTTGTCCTACGGACGGAGCTTGCGGCCGCGCCTAATCTCTCGCCTCTGACCGACTCGTTTGTTCAAACTTGCTTATCTTTTGGGAGCCGGAAAGCGGATTATTGATCGCTGCTCGAGGCTCGCTGGACGAAGCCGAGTTAAAGCGCACGGGAAATGCGAAAAGAATTCGACGAAGCCGAGCCTTACGAATAAAATAGAGGAACGGGGAGGAAGTGGCGCCCGCACCGACTAAATTACAAGGGACTCTGGTGCGCTCGCTCGTTAACAAAGATTGACAAAGCCTTGCGCCTTGCCTTGCCTTCCCTTGCCTTCCCTTGCCTTCCCTTGCCTTGCTTGCCCTTATCTCCCCTTACCTGGCCGTAGATCCAGTAGACCGTCGAAGCCTCATCTCCTTGCTACAGACGCATTTGATCTGCCCAACAATTAATTAAACGTCATCGCTCGACGCTTCGCACCTCTGCCGCACTAGCATTGAACTCCGCGGCGTAGGGGGCGGTTGAATTGTAAAATATTTTCAAGCCATGTGGGAAGGGCACAACGTCCATTCATAAATTCCATCAATTATATCAATTAAAGGCTCTCCAGCTTTTCTCAACCATACGTTTTTCTCTTAGTCTTAAGCCAGCGCTTTATGCCACGTATTCACATACGTAAGACCGTATAATATATTTTCTTTTGGAATACATGACTGTAATCGGAAAATATGTGAATGTAAGCGAGAAAGTTCGCTAACTATAAATTTTCATCTGCTGAATGGAAAACCGAGTGATGGAACACAGCTTTATAAATACCGTAGTTTATACGAAATCACAATAAGATAATTTTCAATGGTTTTTTTTTTCTTCCGATTGCCTTCCGAATAATAAATAAATATAACGAATTAAAATATTCGAAAAACGGCCTCTTCCAGAGAAATTGTTGAAAATTTATTTCAGTTTCGAAGACTCGTAAGTCTACATTATTACTATACTGTAATATTTTCCAACTCCGAAACGGCATTGTCAAGTAATTCTTCACGTTTAATTGCATCGATAAATCATTGGTTAATAATAATTCGCGCGCTAATCACTAAAATTACGTAAAATTGGGCAAAATGCAATATGCCAATAAATTATCGAAAGCAGGTGAGACTTTTTCACTTTTAATGACTGCCGTCGCCGCTCGGGCAGGTGAAATGAAAAAAAAAAAAAAAAAAAAAAAAAGAAGAAGTAAAAAGAAAGAAGAAAAGTATCTAAATTTAAAATAGATGTAGTATTGATAGTCAATTATGATGTATACGATGTTTATAATGAAATGTATAAGATTGAGAGCGTTCAAGAGATAAGTGCCAATGAGATAACTCGAGAACGGACTGTAATTGATGACCATAACTTATAGATGATGTAAAATAATAGCTTAACTCTGTGGCAGTGGCTGCGGTGCGAGGCTTAATTATATGGCTCGCACTTTTTCCGCTTGAATAGATAATTATAGAGGTCCGCTTTAAGAATGCGATAGTGTATGAAGTGTAAAGTCGTTGAAGGAAGTCAATCGATGAGTGAACGAAGTGTAAAATTGTTGATGGTTAATTTAGATAGAAGCTTAGTACGGGCAGGCTTAAGAGTCTGTAGGTAATACGCATAAAATCACTCGTACGCCTTTATGCGATGTTCTTTTAAACAAAAGATAAATATATATATAGATATATACACATATACGTGTAATATGTTTTACCAATTTTGGGATTCTAGCGCAGCCGGAAGCGAGTCTGTATTGATTTAGAAGAATAGCACGAAAAAACGGCTCCGCAGTCACATTATATGAGAATTTTGATATAGAGTTGCGTCTATGAATTTTAATATTATTTCGATATAAACGAAGGCGGGAAAAGTGGATAAGACGCGCGAGATGTGTGCGGGGGGAAGCGCGATATCCCAGAGAATGGTAAAATAAAGCGAGCCTCGTAGTATCGAACGAACGAAACGAACGAAACGAACGAGATGAAGAAAAAAACTGGAGGAAGCTGTAAAATTTACATTAGTCGGGTCATTGGGTGATTAAATAATGTCAGAAGCATGCAGAAGTAAAGCGTGGGGCGCGTAGATGAACATTGGCGATGGTGAATAAACGGAGAACGGTGAGATAAGAAGCGAGGAGGCGAAATTCAATGCGATATTCAATTATCGAAACATTTGGCTAGAGAGTCGACTGCGTTGGTGGGAATTCGAGTCTCTGGCCAATGATTTTCGCGACCCAGCTGGAAAGCGATTGGAATTTTCTAAATTAACAAACGGCCGCCTCCAGCTTTGGATTTCCGCCCTCCCTCCATTCAGCCTCTCCTTATCTTTTCGGTCCCAGCGACACTTCCCCGTAATAAAAATGCATAAGCTCGAACACGTACAAGATGAAGGACATTTGAATATCCGCGATACACGTTCTGAATAAAAAATACAATTAAGCCAGAGGTGCATTTTCTAATTAGCATAAATTTAAATAAGGTTCGGGTAGGGGTTATTGGGAGGGGGTGGAGCGGGGGAGAGGTGTAAGGAGCTACCAAAGTTTTATTTAGCGCGGTGAAAGTCCGCCGGGGGGTTGGGGGGGGGGAGCGTCAATTCGAAGGATTCGCTCATCGACGTAGCCGGACTCCCCCCCCCCTCCTCCAAATATCGATAAGGGATACAAAGAGATGTAAAACAACGGGGCGAATGCCAGCGTGTCGGGATCCCGTGAGATCCCTGGGAGGCTGGGACAAAATACCGAGTCGTTGATAAAAAAAAAAAACAAAAAACCAAACAAATTGAACGGCGCGGAGATGAGGAGAGGAAAATGGCGAACGTGATTAATGAATGATTAATGATCCGGTAATGAAAGCTTATGGTCACGGACTCGTAGCCTGGCCTCGAGGTCACGCGCACCTCCTCCTCGGGGTGGAGGAGTCGCGGGAGCAAGACGACGCAACGCGACTCGGGGAGAGTCCATTGACGCGCGCAGGTGCTTCCGACCACGCGCACTACATTGCTTTTATTCATTTGTGAAGGGGATTTCAAGTGGCAAATGTTGCGTCTTACACGGTTCCTTATCTTTCGTCTCTATTAAGATTTCTTTCGTTTCCAGGTTCGAGAAATAACGCTTGTAATTACTGATACTTCGGTTTTAGGGTCAATTAAGTACAACTACGTTGTTCTTCGCTCGGCATAACAAAATACAAGCATTCGGTAATTTCGTTTAGAAAAAAAAAAAAAAAAAATGACAATGCAATAGGATTTATCATTTGTCATTTATCATTTAATGATTAGAAATAATCCCGATGCATTCGATAGGAAGTACTACTTGAGATCGCGTATGAGAATGTCCCTTGCTCAGGGATCGTGAAAATTCTGTTTTGACTAGCTATGCACTGGTTAAGAATTTTTTACGGTATCGAAAGCACGATATACCTCACTCGATTGAAAACAGCGGATATTGCAAAAATCTCATTCCTTTTATTTTTCATAGACTTTCTGTATTTTGTAAGGGAATATTTTGTAAGGGAACTGGGATATTTCCCAGTCTTATGATATTTTCGTTTTTCTTAGGCAACCAAGTCCTTTATGAATTGTGCGTCCCTCTATTATTTATGGATCGTAATTGATAATTCCCGGGGACGGAGTGAGTTTGATTCGCATTTGCGTATTACGAGTAAAAAGCGGCAAATAAGCAACCCGATGATTTTACAATTGAACCGTGGGCGCGTAATGCACGTAATTTATTATGAAATGCAATTTGTTTAGGGAACGTGTGAGGGAACATGAAATTTCACTGGCCTAGTTCATCCAGTTGAAACGGTCCGTTCCCATTCGAGTACGAACGTTCACGCACGCGGGAGGTGTGCACGTTCTCCCAAAGCTCTTATCCCCGTCAATCCGTACACGTGTTTTTCTCCATATCAGAGATAAAGAATAATCCGCAAAGAGCAGCATCAGCTGCTGCGCCATTATAAGCCAGACGAAGCCAAATAAGAGGTAAAGGAGTCAAAGTACACAATCAAAGTATACGTATAACGAATTAGTCGCGATTACCCGAACGATTACCTGAACGTTATCTGCCATCTGCAACGAATGTATAAATACGCTACAATGCGCTTTATACGGCCGACTGTTCATTCGCTATCGCGACTATCGCTGAATTTCGACATACAATAGGCATTTATTTATAACTAATATCTAACGTATGAATTTGCTGCCAATCCGAATACTTTGTAAATATCCCTTCGGATTGTAGAAAACGAAAAAGACGATTTCTTTTCAGGCGAATCAATGAAAGAAGCTCCTTTGATCTAATAAAATATTTAGTCGGATTTGTTTACCGAGAAGCCTCGAGCCGACGGAACCAGAATATGTATTCTCGGCGTTACGAAATACGCATTAAGCCCTTATCTGCGCAAACGCAGTGTATATACATGTGCGTGCGTGCGTGCGTGCATACAAGGCGTGTATTAAAGTGGCATTTCTCTGAAATTTGATTGTGCAAGAGCGATAAAAAGAAAGAAAAATAGAAAAGGAACGAACCTTCGTTGCAATAATAATAATAATAATAATAATAATAATAATAATAATAATAATAATATGAAATGTTAAAATTATCGACTAAGTAAGGGATTTTCGATTATATAATCCGGAGCTCTTAACGCCTACCTTTATCGCAATTACTTTAATACCCTTTTCCGGGAGAATAAGAAGTATTGATAAAAAAAAAAAAAAAAAAAAAAAAAAAAAAAAAAGAAAACGGCAGGCGTAAATCCAAGTAGAAATCTTCGTACTCGCCTCGGCGCTTGACCTCCCAATCCCACTATCGATACGTTTATACGCGATTCTTCATCCCGCTCGTACTCACATCTCCATTGGAGCGTGAAATCGGACACCAGTCATATCTCACGCACGTGACGCCGCTCTATTACTTTGTATTGTATTACGATTATCAACAATAAATATTTTTCTACCTTTGTTTTCGAATAATGCCCGATTTCCGAATAATTCTATGCATTACGTAATTTGTTCTCTAGTGTTTAATTGCTCCTCCTGTGCCGTAAGGATACATTCAATACTAATGTCAACATTTATTGTATAGCGGAATTTATTGCTAAGAATATTTTACAATTCATTCTCGATGATCGTTCTTTGAGACTACGATCTATATGGTAAGCCCATTAGTGTCCATTATTGATAAAATTTAGTCTGACTGCTTTGCTCGAAATAATTTACTGCCCTGGCATCCGAGGCTAACGAGATTACATTTTGTCAATCACTCACCCCTGACCCCACCCCCTGCCCCCCGCGCCGGACTCATTGTACTTTTATCAATCAATATCAAATAATCTGTACTCCGTGAGATTTTATAATGAGTTCAAAAAAAGCACTCCTTCGAGTCCAAATACTCCCGAGGTTCTCATTGTACGTAGACTTAGAAAATACGAATGTAATTAAAAATTTCAAGGATTTCACGGTCGGTCGTTCTCGGCAGTATTACCTCTCTATATAATTACGGAATAATATCGTAATGTTAGTGTGCCGTTAAATACATTATATATTATCTGTGTATTGAATGTGAAAGAAATATTCAGCAGATTGATTAGATAAAAACGCTTATAATAATAATGAAAACAATGAAGAATGTTAGGCGCCGTGTAACGGTTACGTTGTGGTTGTTCGTTGCGAGGGAGATAACTTCTTTGTATTTTCCAATTTTCTTCTACTAATACGACTTGGCGACGTTCTAGTAAATTTTGGCGATTTTTTTTTTGCTTTGTTTTTTTTTTTGTTTTTTTGATTCTTTTACTTTTCATACATTAAATTCTCAGATAACGTAAGTGAAGATGCTTGAGGCTTTGCGCCGAAACTTTATTACAATGAAATTCGCAGGGCATTGAATACTTAATCTAATGATTGAATCTTTAACGAGATATTGGAATGAAAAAAAAAAGAAAAAAAAGAACGAACGCCGGGTAGATCGTAATAACAAATGACTTATTGAAGTGGGAGCGGCGCATCAATTACTGAGGTCATTAAGGCGCTTAATGGGTTAAAAATACTCGGTGACATAGGACGGAGTTTTGAAAGGACCTCTAGATCAGGAGCTGTCAGGTTCATTTATTTAAAACATGAGAATAACAATATATCCCGATGGTGTAGATATGACGGGCGGCATTATAAAGCCTCGTGGGAGTTGATTTACTTTAAAATGGTAAAAATCGTCTCTTATGCGAAATCTAAAACTCGGCTCGCCGAGTCGGAATCGGGTGTCGAGTAAAAGGAATGACTCGACTGCCGCAGAAATATGGTGGAGGTGGAGGTGGAGGTGGAGGTGGAGGTGGAGGTGGAGGTGGAGGTGGAGATGGAGATGGAGGAGAAGAGAAACGGGGACAAATGAATAGTGCGCGGATGGTGGTGGCGGGGGGGGCAGCGGGGGAGGGAGAAAGGAAGGATAGTTGCTCGGGGCTCGGCTCGGCTCGGTAAAAGCGACGACGACGACGACGACGACGACGACGACGAGTACCTGGAGGAGGACATTGGGAGTGGAGCACGTGGCGATAAGCGATTTGTTACCTCCCCCGCCCCATTCACCGCCACCTTTTCCAATCTAATGCTCCTGTTTTTCATCTTTCTTTTGGTATATCCACGTCGGGATGTACTGCGGCGGCGGTACCTTACGGGGCCATCATGGCCAAAGATATTTTATCGAGCGGTCAACATTTTTTATTCGCCCGCAATTTTCGTCCCAAATGACTTTTAGGGCTCTGAAAATGTTATGCCATTCGTTTCTACAATCCGCACTTATTCATTGAACTTGGCTCGGCGGCTTAATTAGCCGACGGTGGGAAACAGTTATTAATACATACATCCATTCGGCAGGAGATTTACGGCCGACGCTAAATCGACCCAAAATCTAATCAAAATATTCTTTCCGACTCGTTTCTCTTCATTGTTTATGTATTTTTTTTTTGTCTTTCTTTCTACTTTTATCCTCGTAACTTTCGAGGCTCCTAAACCGAAAGAAGTTACCGCAAGACCGAGCGGTTACTCGCTTCATCGATATAATTTCGTTTCGCGCACAAACCATATAAAATTAGCTTCAGTCTACTTTCAAGCTAATTTGATGAACGACCGGGAACGTAAATACGATAAATACGTAAATGCCTCGAAACCTTTTGTAACTTAAAAACTCAGCTGTGATAAGTAAATGCATTTACTTCAAAGCCCCAATTCGTTTTAAGGGAATACTTTTAATGATTCGTAAACGTCCCTTAATAATGACAATAACGAATGAGCTATATTTAATGAACAACAAAGCTTTCTTTATGCACCAGAGTTCACTTAAGTGTCACACTCAGGAAGTGCATTTCGGAGAGCACACACAGAGAGAGAGAGAGAGAGAGAGAGAGAGAGAGAGAGAGAGAGAGAGAGAGAGAGAGTAATTGTAAGAAACCAATTTATTTATTTATTTATTTTTTGTATTTTTTTTATATTTTAAGCTCAATTTACATAATACTCGGGGAAAAAGCCTAGCAGAAAGTATAACTTATTTCATCTTCTTCTTATTTTTCTCTTTCGCTTTAAAATTCATATTATTAAATATTAATGTCAATGTGTACTACATTCAGTTAACAAATTACATGGTAAATTCATATGGAAACGAGGTTAACTACAAATATGAATAAGTTTTGGATTTATGGATTTAAAACACGCATAAGCTATATATATATATATATATATATATATGGGTAGCGATAATTTTTAACTTTTACAATATATTGTCAATTACATTAAGTAAGTAAAGTACAATGGACAGATAAATTTTGAAATTTTCCTACTTACGTATAAACTACGTAGAAACGAAACAAGTATATTAGATCGTTGTAAGATTAAAATGTGCAAAGTTTTGTAATCCAGATATTAAATAAAAATATTAGAAAGTCTGTAAGTTTTGTTATTTTTTATAGTAATCATTATACATTATTCGTAGGGAGTTGGAAGAAAGTATGGTTAGTGGCAAAAAATTTTATATTAAATTATATTTTGGTAAACTAAATGAAAATCTTCCATTTTACTGTAGAAGCTCGAAAACAGTCTAATGTGTGGAATACGTATATATATATTATAATGCATTTTGTAATGCAGAGATTCTTTAAAACAGAAAATAAATTGAAACGGAGTTGCGACTGTGAAACGTAATTAAAAGAAAACATGCTTACTTGGAGGATAAAATGAAGACAAATATCAAATTCTGTTGGAATACAAAATTACAGACAAAGGACAGGGGGGAAAAGGTTCATCGTAAGCGAGACGGAATATAATTAAATATTATACATTGTACAGTTGTTAAATGTAAATGGTAACAGTGCTTGAAATTATAGAAAATGACGTGTCATTTAAGGCTTGTGGGGGGGCGGGGGAAGAAGGTAAGCTTTGTCGTATAATTTCTGTGCTTTATATGCGTGAAACGTCAATTGGCTATAAATTAGAGAGGTTCGGTAATCCAGGCTAAAAGTGGAGTTTTTCGGATTTTCCATCGCTGATAGGGGGCGACGACGTGGAGAATGACGTGGAGAAGGACGCGGTGAAGGACGGGGTGCGATTAAGGTTGATATTTGACCGAGACCGAATCGTCGATTCAATGAAAGTCGGTCGAAAAGGGATAAATGATTATTGAAAAACTTTTACGTAACGTTAATGGCAATGGTGCCGTGATGGGCCGGCGTGTTGGCGGAGGGGCAGAGGAGGAGGAGGAGGAGGAGGAGCTAAAGAGTCGGTAGGTAGGTAGGTAGGTAGGTAGGTAGGTAGGTAGGTAGGTAGGTAGGTGGGTGGGTAGGTATCAGGCCGTCGTAATGGGAGCGAAATTTCTCGAGGATGAAAAATCCCCGAATAGATTTGGCGCTGGATACTTTGGGCTCGGATAAACCTTTCCGTTTTTGCCCCGAGTGCACAATCACCATTACCGAGCGCTCGGCGCATCCTTCTCCCCGTAGAAAAAGGGAAAATTCCATGGGAGCTCGGATCGGGGATCGCAGCCATTTTTCTCGGCGTCTAGCTGGCGGATGAGGATCGTTAACGTCTCCGCGATAATCTCCCGCCCGTCACGATCCTCCGGGCCCTCGCCCGGGAGAAAAATATCGAATGCCTCTGAGAGAGCGGAGACGAAACGTAGGCGGACAGATGGAGTGTGATGCACTCCAAGGAACAATAATCTCCGGCTCGGTCCGAGGTGATAAGTACGCCGCAGCGTCGAGACCGCGCACCAGTCCAGATAACGACTTTAAACGCTTCGTCATACCTCGATGCTGTGTTAGTAGTAGGACTCGACCCGTGCCGATCGCCTCCCCCCCACCGACCGCCTCCACCACCGCCTCCACCACCACCACCACCACCACCACCGCGACCCTCTAGCCATTGACAAATCCGACGAAAGTACTTCGCACTGCCTCGATCCAGTTCACGCCACGAAATACCGAGCTGCAATTGCGCGTTATCACTCTCCCTCCACCCCCTCCCCACCCCTCATCACCTTCCCGCCACGATGGCAGCCTTTGGAATAGACAGCGTTACCTTTCTACCAGTACCAGACGCTCCCCTAAACAGTTTTATTAAACTTTAACGAATCTGTCGCCGGCCTCGGGTATCTTATCTTTGTCAATAATTCCGCTCTACTCGGAAATCCTAAGCCGTTTCGCTGACTCGCTGCTGCGCGACTACGATGACGAACTATCCAAATGAAATAGGATACACCTCGTGGCGGATCATTGGACCGTCGGGCGGAGGGTGGAGGGACTTTTTACGAACGGACCGAGTGGATATTAACAGGATATTATTATCAATTTATTAATCGGGGAATGACGACATCGATAGTCCAGACGCGGCCCATCTATTTCTCACAAATACAACGTGCAAGCCTATAATAAAAAACAAATAAATAAATAAAAGAAAAAAGGAAAGAAAGAAAGAAAGAAAGAAAGAAAGCTGAAACAAAGAGCTTTTTCATAATCAGCAAAGATGTTGACACGCGCGCCATAAACTTTATACTCCTCATACGGATTACCATTATTTTCCTACTTTATTAATTTACAAAACAAACTTTAACGCCATCACGTTTTTATCTGCACTTATTTTACAAAATATTTAGACTATTATATTCATTAGGCTCCCTCCGTGCTCCGAGCACTTTGAATTATAATGCAAAGGAGGGGGGCCGGATAATGAAAATAAACATAAAACCTTAATATTCCCGGTCTTAAGAATGGGCTTCCTCCTTCTCTCAAGGGGTATTAAAATATTCAAACAAGTTTTAAATGCGTTCTTTAAGAATGTGCTTTTAAATTTGCGTGGAGTACGACTTTTGTCCTCCCCCGTTTCTTCTCGATGGAATTCGATTTCATCGATCGGGATCGATTCTCCGAAATTCTCCTTAAAAATAATAACATCGGCGTCTACTACTCCGTTAAGCCAGACCCATTATCATTATTGTTGTTGTTGCTGTTGCTGTTGTTGTCGTCGTCGTCGTCGTCGTCGTCGTCGTCGTCGTCGTCGTTATTATTATAATCATAATCATAATTATTATTATTATTATAATTCGGAGTCGCAGCGATCGGGGGGGGGGGAGGTTGCGGGGGCTGTTGCAATTTAGGGAACGTAAATCAGTGAATAAAAAGAGGATGAACAACAACAACAACAACGGCCAAGTGTTACATTGTCCGGCTGCGTGACGGTGTGACGCGGAGGGTGGTGTGGGGAGGGTCGGGCGCACGTGGAGTCGAGCAAGTAAGGATTTGTATCGAAAGTGACTTGAAAATCAAGGATCGTTTAAAAGTAATTGTCAACGAGAAAGCCTGTAAATCAGGATTATCGCGTGTACCGCGGACACAAAAGGCCGAAAGCGGCTCGCAGATCGCAGTCACGCTTCCAAAGTCCCCCGCCTCCCGACCCTTCGGCCAGTTTAACGGGCTTAATAATAGCCGATCTCGCTAGTGATTAATTAATTGTAACGAGGATACGCGGGGTGGGTCGGGGTCGGGGTGAGGGGAGGGAGGGGGGGGACCGTTTATCCAACGACGATTCGTCGCGCAAAAGGTGAAGCCGATTCGACGCGCGTCACCGGCACCACCACCACCACCACCACCTTCTGCTTGCGACGACGAGCACGAGGAAGACAAAGAAGACCGGCTGGGGAACGTCCTCGGCTCGGGAGAGGACGCTTTCGCTCCGCTCTCCTCCGTATTACAATGACGGAGAGGGTCGCACGCGCGGAGGAGCTCACTTTCGTGCTTAACCGCGGAATGCGAAATGCCCGGACGAAATACCTAAAAGGTTGGGCGAGGAGGGGAGGGGGGGGATCGGGAGGCGCGCTCGGGGATGTTATCCCAGAATGCGCACCTGCGCTCGAATGCGAATGCTGATGGCCGTAGGAAAGCGGTGCCGGGTACACGAGGACGGGTTCCGTCGGTTAGGAGGATAGGGACGGGGGAATTACAAAGAAGGAACACGCGTTCTTTTCACCCGGGGATGGGATTTACGTGTCCCAGGCATGGGGTGGTGGTGTGGTGGTGGTGTGGGGGGAGGGGGGATTGCAGGGACCACGATACGCCCCGATCCGACATTCTTTTCACGCATTTATTATTCCTGCTTTCCGGATAATCTCGGCCTCTAATTCTAATTGCAGCGCATTGCCCAATTTTTTTGTTTTGTTTTGTTTTGTTTGTTTTTTGTTGGTAAACCCTTGTCGATTTATCACTCTGACTAATGTATTGCCATTATTGTCGTTAACCTTATCGTTCTCGCAGTCGTCCTCGTTCATCTTCTACACCATATTCGGCCGGACCAAGGACTCTTTAATAATTTAGGATAAAAAGTATTAGCCGCTTCTTAATTCAGACGCTATTGAGAATATCGTGGATTACGTTTTTAAAAATGTCTCCCCTACCTCCAATTTAACCTGCCTCTTTACAAGTGTTCTCTCTCTCTCTCTCTCTCTCTCTTTTTTTTATTTATTTTTTTATTATAACCTAAAATACAACCTTTAGGGCTTGAAGAACATGGCTGCGCTTTCCCGTAATTTATAATACAATAAAAATAATGTAGCTCCCCGCTCTAGTAGAAAATTTGAAAAATTATTTTATTATCTTTATTATTTGAGCTTACGCTATTCCGGCACCACCCCACTCTCCCCCGCCCCCGTCGCCCGGCTTACGTAATTCCGAAACACGTAATAACGTAGTCTTATTTAATGAAGTATAGTTGCCTTTCTCGCGGCTTAGCGCGAGATGAATTGATTGCCCTGTGCGCCGAGGACGTCCGGAACATCCGAACGAATTCCCGGAATTCGGATGATAGAAATTGTAATTTTCCTGCATATTAAAGGAAAAAGGAGGCTTAGGGAAGGCGCGTAAAAATACGTGTAATAAATAGAAGGGGAAGGAGGTTAGGCTGGATAAGGAAAAAAAAAAAAGAAGCGTGGCTGCTGCGTGTATATATAAAGAAAGATTATAAATAGCACAAAGGCAGGACTGGGAGCAGCAAAGTGAAATGGAGAGCGGTGGTTACTGGGATAAGGGCGGCAGGTACGTATGACTCCGCTAAGCTCTTCATAAGAAATAAAAAAAAAAAATAAAAAAAAAAAAATAATAAAGAACGGAAGAGTAAGTAAGGGGATGGCATTTAGCGAGTTTCTGGCAATATTATTAGAATATAAAGTCGAAGGGTTGGCAAGAGATCGATGCCGACCTCCCTCCCGTTATTACTGCTCCGGTTATATTTAAGGTGAAGTATTCTTCACCGGGTACTTGAGCATTTCTACTGTAAATTGAGGCCGATAGAAGCAGATAGAGAGAGAGAGAGAGAGAGAGAGAGAGAGAGAGAGAGAGGGAGCGGGTAGTGGTGGAGGTCGTTTGTCAGGGGATTGAGGTGCCGGTTACGCGGAGCTACTATTAATAATGCTCAGCTGGAAAAAGTAAGCGGGAGATTGTTATTTTTGCAGATAAGTGGATTCGTGAATACTCCGCGATACTCGGGCGCGGGCCTCGTTAAACGTCAGAGAGGAAGTCGAGCTGAATGGCGAGTCGGAAACTGTACGCGAGCTTAGAATCGCGATAAGAAGTTTGATGCTTTTCAGACAGATTACAGGCACCGCCCGCTGGGGCGTCTATCAACTCCCCCCCCCCTCCCTTACCACCCCTACCCCGCCGTTCTCCGTCGCTCCATCCATCCAGCGCCCACGCCCGCGCACGCCGCTCAACCGTCCCCTCTCCCGCACCCCCGGCGAAATACCTTCGAGCCAACCCTCCGTCCAGAATTTCATTTTTCGCTTGAGAACTGCCGAGCCCCGTGAGTGACTCGGATGTCACTCCGACACCCCGACACCCTCCACCTACACCCCCTCAACCTTCACATCCACCCCCCACCATCGCCTCCCCCCCCTCACCGCCACCTCCCCCACCTTCATTCCCACGCACCGACCCTCCCTCTCAACCAACGCCTCGCCCATCCCGTCCCACGGGTAATTATATTTCCGCGAGTTAAATTATTAAAAATATTTTCATATCAAAACTTTGTACGAGACTGCATTGCGAGTCGCGCCCGTGGACAGAGTCTCGCCTTTCTTTATCGAATTCACCTCCCGACGACAACACGCGAGCGCATTTCCATCAAAGAAATGTGCATTAATAACTTACGGAGTAGTCCCTCTACATCCGGCCGGATTAGTATTAAGCTTCCTCCCCTGGCCCCTCAGTCGTTATTAATGGCCTGCGTCATTAATAACAACGTCGCGATTTACCTCTTCTTCGGGGAACCTCGACATTTTCCTTAACCACGGCCAACGTTACAAGCAATCGATGACTTTCAAATGATCCCACACGTCCTCGCTGCTCTGCTCATCGTATTTACTCATCATATCTCCTCATCGTATCTCCTCATCCTATCTCCTCCGTCCATACGCACCTAACTACTCTTCTTAACAGTCGTTTTATTATACATGTAATTTAGTCGATATTTGCCCGAGACCTATGTAAACGCCCCCGCCCTTCTACTTTCTTTTCAAGAAAGTAGTATTAAATGTAATTGGCCACGACTCGACTCGACTCGACTCCACTCCACTCCACTCCACTCCACTCCACTCCACTCCACTACTAACGTAAAAAACTGTAATACGATGAACGGTAATGTGTTCGGAATGCCCTCCTCCTCATCCTCCTCCTCCTCCTTCTTCTCTAACGCTCGTCGTTTCCTATTCGTAAAGTCAAAGCGAGAGAGAGAGAGAGAGAAATCTTTGACGGGCAGTTAGTCAAGCTTCTGGTGGATTCGTTGCATTCAATTCCCCATGAAAGACTAAAGAATTCTTAGTCTAAGGTTCGTTTGAATAGTGTCGCGATAAGCCTCTAATGGACTCGTCTCCCCGAAATAATGTTAAAATGACATTTGGCTACGACAATGACTGCATTGTTCCCAGTTTGGAGTAACTTTGTTCTCCACGGTCAGTATTTCCCAGCTCGCGATTACATCCAAATAGAAGGAAAGGACAGCGAATGAGTAATTAGCGGGTGTAATCGGAGGACGGATAGGGAAATTACACCGGTAATGAGCAAACAATGTCCGACTCTCGATAGCTCGAGCGGACGATTCGTTCATTCGTGCCGCGTAATAAATGTGGCGTGGGTGGACCTCCTTCCTTATTCGCCGCCACCCCGCCCCCCACTCTTACCTCGCCCGCCCCGCAAACCTTTGGCCAGCCAGCTACTTACAAGCGGGCCTACGATCTTGGTGCAGCCGCGGCGCGTCCCGGGAGGCGGGAGTCCCGAAAACCTCGCCTCGGTGGAATCCCGTAGGCGCGTAGGCGCGGTCGCGAGCCGAACTCACTCCATTAATCACGGGCACGGATGTCCGTGTGCCCACCTCCGCAGCTCCCCAATAACCTACCCGGCACCTACCCCGCACCACCCGAGCGGGGCGTTCTTACTCGTCGTCGGCTTAATTAAGCGGCCAGAAATCATATTTCGCCGGTTAGAGGTCAGTTGGCAGCCCGTGCCGTGGACCGTTTTTCTCGCGCGTTTTTCTCCCGGGCCAACCGAGTGCCGGAACGGAGTAAATGCACGCGCGCGCGCGCGCGCGCCCACCCACCACGAAGATCGAGAGCTCTCTTCGGCTCTTTTACCTCCTTTCGCGTCGTTCCCCTTGATCGCGGGCCCGAGATTACCACGGGCCATTAGCCGATTTCGGGCGGAGGCTGAGCGGATCGAAAATTGTTTAAATCACACGGGACCGCGCGGGACGGAATGTAACGTAGGATGGGGGGAGGGGGGCGAGGGGGGAGAACGATAGACGCGCACTGATAAATGTTTCGGCTAAATTATTGGCCGAGCTAATAACTTCTTCGGACTCGGCGCGCTCCTTCCTCCCGGCTCTCCATTGAACCCGATTCCCTAGCCTCCCGACCCGCTGCTGCACGACCATCGGTTTCAATGTAAATTCAACTCCGAGGATCCTTATCTACGCGAATACATTCTAAACTGCGACTAGGCTGATTAATGCCCCCTTCGATATCCGAGCTAATAACGCGTCGCTCCATTCCATCCCCATTCCGCTTAACGACAATAATGCTCGTAAAAATGGCCTTGGGAAAACATAATGACGGAAGAGGAAATATTCCCCATCATTTATGCTATACGCGACTAAGAATAATACTCGAAGCGATGATTTAAACCCAAATGTTCGTAAATCGAAAGCAGGGAGGTTACCACTCGCGACGAGTGATAGAATAGAAGGGATAGCTTATATATATATATATGTTAGAGGTTGGTGGATGCTGATTCATTTAATAAATCAGCGGAGCCAAGTCGGAGTTGGAAATCCATCTTGGATTTTACGCCATCAGTAATAATACGTTCTATATATATATATGTATATGTGTATATATATGTATATATATATGTATGTATGTATGTATATATATATTCTTAAAGAAGATGAGATCCAGGAGCGCGAGGAGGATTCGGGATCGGCTAAGTAGACTGATTGGACGTTGCCTCGCGAGCAGTCCAGAGATTATTATCCAAAGCTCGGCGGGAGATGCTGCGGACGCGGGTCTGCGAGTGGCATATACTCCCACTCCGCACAATCAGACCGCCGCGCGCTCGCCAAGAAAATTACGCCCCCGTGGAAGGAGCCAGCGTCAGAGCCGGCAGGCAGAGCCAGCCAGCCAGCCAGCCAGCCCTCCACCCCCCACCCCCACCCCCCTACGGCTTTGGGGGCTTTTTATGTATGCGCGGGTCCAGCGAGCCGGAACTGAGTGCCGTAGCTGATAACGCCGAAACAAGCGTTAAAAGGCTATTCCGCTAATTTTATTCGGCTGCACGCGCGGCTGAGCTCCGATGCCCACGGCAGCAATTCCGTTTTTCTCCGCTTTTCCATTTCCCTCCACTTCTCGCGTTGTACCGCCTTCCTTCGGCCGACATCCACGTACAACGATTCTGGTAGTACGAGTCACTCCCACCCCCGCTCCCCTACACAATCAGTCCCGAACCGATCTCTTGCGTTAACGATTAAGAACGCGAGTCAGTAAGTGGTGCGGGGCGGGGCGGGGGGGGATCCTAATAATGATTTAAATCGAGCCCAATGCCTCGATAGGATCTTCGATACTTCCCTCCCCCGAGATCGTTCCGTTACAACGAATCGTCAGTAACATTACTTGCTAATCGGCTACTCGATGAGTAATGCATGGCTTTTAAGTCTACGTGATTGACGATTATCTGCATCAAGCAGTCGCATCGGCTCCATTCGTATTGTTAAGAAAGAAATTCCCCCTCCCTCCAGCGACGTTTACGGTCCGAATGCAAAAATTTTAACGAAACCGTATAAAACAATAATAAGGATTGTGGATAGGGCAGGGGTGCGGGCGGTGGTAGATTTTTATTTTTATCATAAACTATGTAGAGGAGAGAAAAGAAAGATAAAAGACGGTAAGGTCATTGTAAAAGTATCTTTTACGCAATAAAAATCTATAGTGCATACAAGCCGAAAGAACATCCGTGCTTTGGAAATTTTATTATCGCCACTCTTTTATTATTACGGAAAAAATTTAATCCGCCTTTATTATCCGCTGTTTTTAAATTAAATAAAGCAAAGGTTTTTAATTGCTTTTACTTTGCAATCTCGAATTCTCTATTTCGTATTGTATCTGCGAATGCTTTGGGGGCAGGAGGGGGGAACGTTAGCCGATCGGGGATCGAGAGATATTTCATTAGGGTGGCGTAATAATTTTTGGAAAAGCGGGAAGCGGGAAGCGGGAAAATTGTATTCCGGGCTCGTGGCTCGAAGGTTATTGGCGGTATCGGGGAGGGGTGGGAGGCGAGGAGAACGAGAAAAACTGCTTCTCGGCTCTCGTAAAATCAGCGGGGGAATGAAAAATGCCGGACCTTGTCCTTGGAGGGGATGCCGGGCAGCGTTGAAAATTGATCATCGAAGGAGGTGAAGAATGGCCTCGATCATTTATTAAACGAGGAGAGAACTAATGGCCGAATGTATCATCAGGGCGGGCCCGCTAAGTGGTGTTTGAATAAAAAAAAAAGAAAAGAAAAACCTCAGGTCCGGGCGGCGACTAATCAATAGCAAAACAAATAGCCGTAGTTGCCGGGTAGTCCTGGCGGCCATTAAATTTTCATCAGAAAATTCCTGGATAGAAGGATCGACAACGGCGGCCTCGATTCCGATCCCCGATCATACGCGCCTCGTTAACGCCTTCCTCCATCTCGCACCCGCACCCACACCCGCGCGTCATCCCTTGTTCTACGTCCGCGACGAAGGTTATTGGAGGACGCTGTCGACGTTCCGCCCTCACTCGGTCATCGCGCTTTATTTCCCATTTATCCTGCCTATGGGCGGGGGCGGGGGACTGGCCACGACCCGCGACTTCCTGGCAGTTATCAAAGATATTATCCTCAAGGCTGAAGGTACGATTGTCTCCCGACGCCAAAACGACGTTTACAGAATATAAAAGCTGCTTCCTGCTTTACGTGGCCTTCCTACACCTTCCTACACCTTCGTACACCTTTTTGCGTCAACAGCTTCTACTCTTTATCTGCTAATACATTTGTCATACCAACTTCCCTTTAACTCGAAGGACCTTTGCTTGCCGTTTGCTCCTCACGTATACCCGAATGCTCGATACGCAGCAGAGTCTGGTCTCCTCTCGTGGCCAAATCGCTAATTATGGCAAAGATAAATTCCAACTACACGTATTACGGATATATTAACGCGAATTACAAGTGTTTTGCATGTTACGTTCAGAGTTCCGCCGCACTCATTTCTCTATGTTCCCCTCCTCATTAATTGCAACGCGATTCTTGCTACACCTGTCCCCTCCCCCGCCAACGAATCTCGGCTCTATACTTTTTCTAATGAAACCGACTATTTTCAATTAAAAATCTTTCCCGACTGGCTACGCTCCATTCGTAGCTGCTGATCTACCGCTCCGACTTTAGCCAATTCAGTTTCCCGATATAGTTGTTTTCTAACCCTGTCTTTAGAAATTCAGAAAGATTTTTGTTATTCGGTTTTTTTTCTTCTTCTTCTTCTTCTTCTTCTTCTTCTTCTTTTTTTTTTTTGCTTTTCATAGGACGTGGGAGTTGGTTGCGACTCGGTTTATTCGACGACAGTACACGGCTTACGGAGGGGGTTAAGGTCGGCTGGATTAATGCCTGTAAATATAGTTAAAGCCGAAAGGACCTTTCGAGCTTTGCGTTATTGTATTTCTAAGAAATCTTTGGTGCCGTAGCCGCTCGAGAAAAATAAGTTTCGCCGATTTTATTATAACTCGGGCCCCTTCCACTCTCTTCCTTATTATAGAAAATAAGCCGAATGAAAAGGACTCGGTTTTGCCGCGAGCCGGCGGATATAAGTTTTTTCAAGGACTCTGAAAGGTACTTTCTCTGAAAAGTATTATTTGCGCTTTAATTTAACGTCGAAGAATGGGTTTCGCTGCTTTAATATGAAATACGTAAATTATATGAAGCGGAAAATGGCCTCGAACAAAGTATTCTCGAGGAACGGCAAGGGTGATAATGATGCCCGAGATAAGTTGCCGACCATGGACAGAGTGGCAGTGGGGCAGAGGGGGATGGGGTATGGGGATGGGGTATGGGGGGACTAATAGGCATAGGTGGTGTAGAATGTGAGTTGAGAGGGAGCGATAATTCAGTCGATTGGCTCCGCTCATGGGAAGGAGTATCTCGCAGACGACCGAGAACTTTCCAAATAATAGTACCAATAATGGCAATAACGATAATAATAATAATAGTAATAATAATAGTAATAGTAATAATAATAGTAATAGGAGCGAGCCTGGGATCGGAAGGTTGTTTGGGAAGGGGCAGGGGGAGACGAGCGGGATTGTAAAATCTACTGCTCAGAGAATGATTAAGCTCAGAGGGCAGAGATTTATCCGGAGCGGCGGAGGGTACGTGGGGTGGGGGGAGGTAGGATAGTGGTTAGATAGCGCTCAAAAAGTCCAGGGGAGCATAAACGTCGGGCAATTCTGCACGGTAGTCGTCCGCTCCGATATTTCCGGGCATCCGTAGCCGAGCGTGACGCTGACTTGAAGTGTTTCCAGATGAATTTAGTGCCATTCATCGGGGGACTAATTAACGGGCACCACACCACCAACGTTCCAGCCCCCGCCAGTCTCCGACGTTCCCGAGGTGTCCGTACCCATTGTCCTCCGGCTCTTTCTTCCCCGATCCCCGATCCCCGACCCCCGACCACCGGACCCCGGCCTATATCCTCGCATCTCCGTTCCGATGCGGCTCCGGCGGCCCGTATGGCTTTTATCATCAGTGCATGCGCGCCGAGTCCGCCTCGAATACATCGAGAACGTACGAAAAGACTTGGGGGGGGGGGGTTGCAGACTCTCAGGATTGCCCCGATTGTTGTGTTATTGTGAATCGTCGGTACCCTTACCTTTCATCGGTCCTTCATTTCCCTGGGAATTTAAGCATGAATGTAAGTGACCAATACTCCAGGGTGCAGGGTGCCCGTCATCCGCGAGTACTCGCCGATCGAACGAGCAGTTCAAACAACATAGGAATTCACTTTATCCTGTTTCGCTCGTCTGCACCGTCGATACTTCCCTTCTTTTTCATGCCGCGTGCGGAATCATCGTTAGATCTGCGACTAAAGGGTTCTCAAGAATACAAAGACAAAAAGCTCCGAGGAAAGCGCCGAATAGTAGGAATCGAGGCTACGCGGATGATAACTCGACTAATAAGACATCGGCTTGAAAACCTTTGGATGCGCCTTTTATTTTAAATTATATGGCGACAAGTTCTTTTGTATCTTAATTACAGAGCGTCCGGGGCTGCTTCCTAAGAGACGATTATTTTGTCCTTTCATGGCTCTTGAATGCTTAGGTAAGAAATTCCCGGCGATTAGAAATGCACTTGGCAAATACTCAGTTTCAGCTTCTACAGCAATAATTACTTAGCGCTGAATGCAGTTGACTGGAGTAAATTCATTACGTCCCATCGAGACGCCGCCGACGCCACCACCACCACCACCACCACCACCATCGCTACCTCTATTAGAAATATGCATAAACATTAGGAGACAATGGGAGGGGATTTGAATGTAGAGATTCAAAGAAATCAATTGGGCTCCCACCGTCTAACTATTACCTTATACGGGCAATAATTAATTAAAGCCTCTATTTACTCACTTGATACTTGGCACTTAAAGTGTCGATGAGACAATTTTTGCGAATAAGCATTAGAATTAATCGTTATTAATGAAGGCCGAAAGCGATTGCACTTAAGATTGTAATTAAAAGATAATTTATTGCTGAAGGGGAGACGTAAAAACAATTTAAAAGGATTCACCTCCCGCGCCAAGTGTAAAATCATAGGTGATCCATCGTTACGAGGTAGCGCGTCATCGAGGCGACGAGGGAACTTGACGAGGAGCTCTCGTTGCGAAATTTGGTCGTCGAAAACCTCGGTCCAGCCACCCTCGGCTCTCCAGCAGCTCTCCGGAGGAGGAGGAGGAGGAGGAGGAGGAGGAGGAGGCCGAGGAGAAGAGGGTGAAGGCCAAAAAACTCCCTCGGGCTGTCTTAGATGCACGAGGAAAGTACATCTACTGTTCCAGTAAGGGAAAAAAGAAAAAAGAAAAAAGAAAAGGACAAAGGGCTGACAAGGAAACGAACGCGTCAGAAGAAAGGATTGGGAGTCTGGAACTGAAGTACCCGGAAGCTCGGAAAATAGAGAATTCTAGTTGAGTAGAGCTGCTGCGAGCGCCGGGAACTGCACGCGGAGACGAAAATTGATGCGCTTTTATACGTAAACTCGCTGCAGCTTCTCCGGCTCATCCCCCCCCCCCGCTCCTTGCAGCGAGCGCATTACACGTTACGCATTCTTTACGTAAATGACTCGCTCGAGCGTCATAACGTATTTTCTAATTACTGCTAAAACCTTAAGTTTTGAAAAGGCGTTCGCGCCACACTACCACTGGCTTACTCGTGAAATAATTACCAAATGCAGCGCTAAACTACCTTTCGGCCTTCTTGCTCTTCTTTAATATTCAAACGTCAACAATTTTATTCTATTTTCTTTTGTTTTATTTCTTTCTTTCTTTTTTTTTTTTTTTTTTTTACTTAATAATGGCTCTGTAACGAAACTGTTACAGGTGTTATTGAAAATACGCCGGAACCCCCATGCGCATTAAGGATTTCTATTTTATAAAATCGTAAACTGCTTTTGAAAAAGTGAGAGAGTTTTCAAATGAGGCGAAAGGAAGAAGACCGGGAGTATGAAACTACGAATTATTCGAGAGTAGATTGCGAGTCGCATCTCGTTACCAAAAATCAAAGATACCATTGACCGAATACAAATTATGGTCTACCGAGCGGCTAGAACAAAATAGGTAATTTCGACAGCTTTCTCGCGCTCGGAATACCCAAATGGCGATACGATGTTTATACAGGCTAACAGATTTCCACGGGAACTGTTATTGCTCCTACGTGCCTATTCGTCACACAAGCACGCCTACTACGCGAGCAATTTATAATGGCATTACTCGGCATTCAATAATAATCTTTCGCTCTATTTAAAACATTTTCATTGTTAATTGATTTAGCCTGGAAAAATCTTGTCGGCGCGCCGAGGACGACATTATCCCGATTCTATGACATTAATCTATGACATTATTGACGCGAGCCGCCTCTTCGCTAGCGAGGATTTTTATTAAATAACCATCGAATGAGAATCAATACTAACATATTCCCGCCAATAGCTCCATCTACGCGTCTACGCGTCTACACGTTTACCCGTGTACGTGTATTTGGAAATTAATAACCGTACGTATCGTTAATAACGAAGGGGCGGGGGGGGATGATTGGAATTAATTATTTTTATTACCTATAAATCGTGATGACAACAACACGACGACGACGACGACGACGACGACGACGACTACTACAAGAACAACAACAAGAATAACAACAAGAACAAGAACAGTGATAATAAGAACGAAGAGAAAGGGTAATAATGGAAAAGCATAAAAATTGGGCAATAAAAATAATACGAAAGGATAGGGAAAAGGAAAAGGCCAGTTTGAGGACACTTAAAGTTGCTGAGAATAACTAATTCGATGTAGTAAATTTTATTAGAAAATTCTCTGTGTGTATGCATGTGCAAATGGGCTCAGGCCACATACCGTGAGCGGAGCCATTTACGGGAAGCCGGGTATTTTGTACATATACAATCGTCCAGAGAATTTAATTAACCCGGCCGGCCTCGCTCATCTATCCGCTCCTCCTATATCTCACTATCATTTCTCTGTTTTCTCTGATAAGGTTATGCTTCCGCTCGCCCCTTTAACCCAACACCCAACACAGACGCGTGTTTTTTTTTTTTTTTTTTTTATACGAATGCCTCTTGCCGCTCGAACGGCAGAGAGGGACGAGAGTCCGCGTGGGAGGCTATAAAAGCAGCGAATCCGACCGAGATTCGCGCTTTCCTGTACCGAACTCGAAAACAGCTTCCACGCCCCCCCTGCCACCAAGCCAGGCGAGATCACGGAAATCGAGCCACGAAATCGCGCACGCGTCGCAATTCCCTCGGTCGTTATGAAAAATGTACTTTCGCTAGCTCCATCAAGATTCTTGGGCCACATCCGTCCGAGCCAGCGGCTTCCTGAAATTTTAACTCCGTTAATCTAATTCCCGAGATGCAAAGCCGCGGGACACGTACACGTCCCCGGGGGGAGTGCGAGCTCTCGCTTCGGCTTCCTTCATTTCGGATAGCGGCCTTCATTGTAACTTCGTTAGCCGTAACTTCAGCGGATGAAAGACGACGATTCGGGATTATTCGGCTTGGACATTCTGCTTCTCTCTAAATCTCCTCGTTTTCCTAGCCACCCTCGGAATTAGGCTCATTCACTCAACGACGCGCAAACATACGCGCATTAGAAAGAAAAGCCCTCGGAGCGAGCCTCCACGGTCGTCCTCATTCCAATGGGCCACGCGACAGCGCGTACAACGTTAGCTCCTTCTTTTTCTTCTTCTTCTTCTTTTTTTCTTTTCTTTTCTTTTCTTTTCTTTTTTTTAATTTAAAGAGCCGTTTGATGGGCGGAGCGGGGGGCTGGGGAGGGAGGTTGGCAGTATTGCCTAGCAGTGACGCGTATAGAAAATCAGTCGAGCTCTCCTCGCCTTATCCCGTCGGCCTCCCGGATGCTTCTGAATGTTGTTTGCTTCCGCTTCGCGTTAACGAGCGTCGCTGCAGTATTTAAAAAAAAAAAAAACAAAAACAAAAAAAAAACGTTTGATTTTTCAGGGCTCCGTTCATCATCATTCCCGTCCCCCCTCCGTCCCGCCAAATCCTTCGTCGTGGCTCCTTTTCTCTCATTCGGGATATACGCGAAATTTTTTGCCGGCCCCCTTTGGAGACCCGAAACTCCATTATTCCCGTATTATCTCGAGTTTTCAATTTTTTATGGAAACAACTTTTTTCCTCTTTCTCCCGACCCTCTTTCTCCTTTATTTTATTTATTTTTTTTTTTTTTTGTCAAAGCCATCGCGAGCCATCCCCTTTCTTCCGATGCCGTTTCACAGGGACGAGATCAATTTTAGTCGCGCACGACAAAGTAAATAGCACTGAATAAATAAAGCTTGAAATAACTTGGCCGAATAGAATCGAGCGCCTTACCACCCCCTCCCTCCCCCAATGACCCCCGCTTCCCTCCTCCCGAACTTTTAAGGATTTTATTTTACCATTATACTCCGTCCGTTTTCTTCCATCGCAGCCTCTTCCTTTCAATCGGACGGGCTAATTAAATGTCTCGGTGGCCCTCGGCATCTCGACAGCAACTTCGGCCATTAATGAAGTACCACAACTATTTAAAGCGTTCATTTTTTTAAAAATATTTACAGTTAAAAGGCCTTCAAACGTAACTTCATATGAAGATTTTGGAAACGCGAGTATTTACTTATCGGGATTTGCATTGCGCGGGAAAATAAACAAGTCCTTTTTATATTTATACTTCAAATTCGGATTTCGTGTTCGGATTCCGGCTACGCAGAGTTTTCCATGAACGTAGGAATTTAGCCATTTGCCCCTCATCGAGCCCCCATTAGCTGGAAAACGACGTATTTATGCGTAAATCGAGCGCATCGTCGCGGATGGGAATTAGCAGGTAGAATACAAGACCGATAACTTTGAAGCCGCGAATGATGGATCAGCGGATGCTGGAGAGGCGATAATTTCCTACGTTTGGACCGCAGTTCTTTCCCGAGGCCAAAGGCTGCAAAAGCTCGTTAAACTAAAATCACGGGAAATCCTTCCTCCCTCAGCCGCACGGAAAGACAAAGCGCCGCTAATTTTGGAAGCTCCTCAAGATAAGGATTTTCCAACTTCTAAAGAATATCAACTCGACGAGGGCTCTGGTATTTTTACTTCTACTTATTTGCAAGGCACGTCTTAAACTACGTGTATCCGAGCTAAGCAACTTTACTCTCTCTCTCTCTCTCTCTCTCTTATCTCATATCTCATCGTACGTCTTCTTTCCTACGTTTAATTAACTAGTACTCGCATCAGTTTCAGTTTCGTTGGAGCTTAGCTCTACGCGCGCTGCTGTACTATTGAGGTAACAAGGAAATTTTGAAAATACAGGTGGGACGACGACGAGGAAACGTGGTTGGTTGGTTGGTTGGTTGGTTGGTTAGGTCGAAGGTACGTACTCATCGATCGGATCCGCTCGTTTTGTTCAATGATCGCTGCGTCAGTTGGCGGCCCGTGAGCGAGTCACAGCATCATTCGAAGCTCTGTATTCTAAACTCCATTTATTTTCCATTAGAGAATTGGCTCGGGCTCCGCTGGCCAATGGGAGGCTCGTCCCTCTTTTCGAATCAGGCTAATCTCGTTCTTTTTCTTTGATTGACTCCTCTTTTCGTTCGCGCACTTGGAAAACTGGATTTGCCGAGCTCATTATGTAACGCGACTTTCAAAACTTCCCCAACTCGATTTCGTTGCTCCTTCCACGCTCGAACTGCCCTCACTACGTTATTTATTTACTTGCCGAGCGCGAATTCTTCGACTACAGGACTATTACATTGTTTAATAATGCGCCAAAGACTCGGGGCGAACGTTAACATGCCCTACGGATGAGCTCGTTAATGTCATTAGGCGGCCTTCATGCTCGAGACTCAAGCAAAAAAATTAAGGCACGTCCCGTAAGGTCCCGTAGAATCGGAAGGAGGGGCAGGGAGAAGGCTAGCGAGCGGACAATGGCCAAAAAATGGGGCAGGAGAGAGTTCGGTGGCGAGAAGTAATTAATGATCGATCGAACGAATTGTGCCGAGTGAAAGACGAGCGTCCGCATTCGTTGTGCGAAGTTTATCGTACAGGTAAGATAAAATTGCTTATTGTTTATTGACTGTCGCGTAGGATCGGCGTCACGAATACGCAAGCAATGCCTTCTAAATCTAATGCAGAGATAGGTGGCGCGTAGTGGCTGCTACACTGCGAACAACGTGCGAACGGTGGAAACGGAGGGAAAATCCGGGAATTAGTCTGGGGCCAGTCACTACGTCGTACCGCTCTGGCCTATGAAATTTTCGGGCAGCGCTGATGCATGAGCGCCGGTAAGAAACTTACCCTCTGTTTGCTTATGATTAATGAACGGAACACACCCGGCCAACCCGCTGCCCCGTCCAGCAGAACTTTTGTAAATTACTCGCTTGGAAATCATTTATTTTCCAATGCGCCGTTTAAAATAAATATTAATTACAAATTTATCTCCATGTTTATTTATATGCCCGAGGCCGTAACACAAGCGCAACGATATTCTAAAGGATAAATAAAAAAATTAATAATTTATTTTAATTACCCGGTCATTTATTGCGGCTGTAAATAATATGCGTACGTATGTACGTCAGGTTTCTTTGCTCTGGCGCAGCCTTTTCTTCCTTGTAAATTGTAATTCGTCGAGCAACGTATTGGGCACTCGGGCAAAGTTATCGTCCGCAATGCAGTAAACTATTTCAGTTACTCCGTAAAAATAATTAAGGTTAAGCGGGGGCAGGGGGCGGGGGCGTGGCGGACGATTACGGACGGACGGACGGGTGGGGATCGAGGGGGAAGAAGAGAGGCTCCGAGCCGCGAAAGCTTCCAAGGGCAGCAAGCAAGCAAGCTTTTTCTTAGTCGAGCGAAGCTATCGGGGTTATTGGGATATCCTGAAGGATTTTCCATCGGATGTTGGCTCGCTTGGCTCGAATTACGTACGCGAGCCGCGTATCTCCGGAATCGGCGGTCCTTGGCTTAAGAAAATAAATGCCAAAGTCTCGGGTGGACATTGTTCGGAGCTCGGCTCCGCAGAAGATTTACGTCAGCCAAAGGAGCCGTAAAGCCAGCGGGGCTCATCAATTCCTGCGGCCTTTCAATAAAAGCCAATGCACATTGCCGATGGATTAAAAAGCAACGGTCGAGCAAGAGTAGCGCGATTCGAAAATAACGCGCCATACCGCGTTAATGCCGATCGGCATTTTCATTCTCTCGCCGTCGTCTCTTGGTCTCTCGCCGTGGTCTCTCGCCGTGGTGTCTGGACGTGGTCTCTTACCGTGGTCCCTTTCAGTGCAGTCGTCGAATCGGAGCTCCGTGGACACGGACGCGCACAGCCGCACGCGCAGTCGCACGCACACGCGCTGGCCCGCGACACGTGCAGCTTATAACGAAATCTTTATGCCCCGAGACGCCTTCATTAAAAATGATATACAGGCGATTATTATTAACTCTGCCGCGGCAGCGACACGGGCCCCGACGACCTTTGAAGCTCAAAGGAGCCGAAAATCGCGTGCCGCCTTCCCCTCGATTTGCATAACGAGATTATCTTTCATTTTTTTCTTAATAAACGCCCGAGAGCTAATGAGATCAACAAAAATCTTGGCCAGTCCTCTTTATGGGAACAATGTTTGAATCGATTTTACACGCCCGGGTAGATATAGGCGACCTTTTAAACGAGTCTCTACCCCCCGACTCCCCTGTCCCCCAATAACCCCCCTAACCCCCCCCAATAACCTTCCCGATCCAGCCGACTCCCTCATTTGGCTATATTATCGGCTATATTATCGGCTACATTGCTCGGCGGGCAGACGACGCATATACACTTTTAGTGGGCATTTATTAATTAACGCTCGCTTATGAGCGGCGCTTTATTAAAAACCGAGAAGACAATATCGCTCACTGTTTACTATCTCCTGTCGAATAATCCTCGGCAATTATTCGCTCTTTCGATTATTTGTTATTGCATAACGCTTCCTACTGCTCACTTGTCTGTGTACACCTTATCGTTTCCAAGTGCCGCTTCAGCCTTCCGATTAATTCCGCTCAAACGCCATTTCAACGAGGTCGATAAAAATATTTTATTTTACGCGAGCCTATATTTATTATTAACTAACTTGAACTCGTTAATTAGATAACCTTAGATCCAAAGGCTCTGTTATCTCTGTTATCTGAAATTATTCACTCGCTGACTGGTTTACATCTCTAATTCGGTAAATTTGGATTAATCGTAATTTAATTGGCGCTACAGACGCTCAATTCTATTGCGAATCTGCGATATAAATTTTCCCGTATTTTACACTCTTTGCAACCTCCTTATCATGCATTATCGATGAATTCTAATAATCATTGCGCGAGTCATTGAGCGCGTTAAAAGCTAAATCTTTGAATATTGAATGAGATTTTCCGTGGAGATTTATAGACGTCGGGGGTTATTGGGGCGGGGCATTAATTAACGACATTGTAAGGATAACCGAATTAACCGAAGGCAGGTAATTTAGCAAATCGTTCTAGCGCCTCGTGCGAATCAAATATCGAATTCCCTCTGATTTCCGGCCAAGATTAATCGACGACACTTAACGATGTATATTAACTTTCCCCAATTTTTCCTACGAATTTACCTGGCTATCTATACCACTCTTTCTTATTATTCCTTAATGTTTATGCACTTTTAACTAAGCGCTCTTTTTGGATACTTAATTCAAACGTTTTATTACAAATTATAATGTTTTATACCTCTTATGTACTTATAAAGGATATAAAGGTCAATTCAAGGATTTTATTACCCATTAACTCTTCCCACTCTTTAACAAATGTATGCTTTCTAATAATACAACAATAACAATAACAATCGTAATAACAATCATAATAATATAATTAATAATTTTATGAATTCTATGGAATGAAGGACTAATTGGTTATAGACGAGAGGCATAAAACGAAAGTAATTACGAGCCCATTGTTCGTATTCCGCATTTGTTTTATCCTTAATTTAAGTTACGCTTGGTGCTTAGTATAAGAGAGCAGTTATTTTAAATAGTAAATATTTTACATGCGGAGAATCAGGAAAATAAATAATTTCTAAGGCCATTAATTCCCCCTTATTTCTGTCAAAATGAATTTTATGGTTAATAGTTATTCTTGTCTCTCTTGCAGGTAAAGTTAGTGCGGACACGCGAGCTAAGCAGTTGGTATTGAAGACAGCAGATCCATTGCGACGCTCGTTTATTTTATCCGATATCAAGGTGTGAGTACGCATCCACGTTTTACAGAGTTTGTTTAAATGAATTCGGTGACTTGTAGCTGTAGTTGTGCCCGAGTTCCCTTAAAATTTCGTGAATAAAGCAAAAGTCGAGCGGCCAGAGCTTAAGTAATACATTTAATTTCCATAAAAGCCAATTTCGTTTAAATTAATTTACAAGTAGAATTTGCATCCACGTAGAGTTTCGGTCACTCGGTGCTCCAGCTGGATTTATGGCTACGCAGCTCTCTCTCTCTCTCTCTCTCTCTCTCTCGATTTTTTCCTCGTATACAGATTTAATCAGCTCTGTATATATGATTCAGTGCACCATAAGAAGATACGTAGTGTGGCCGAGAGCTGCGCACGAGGCGAGCGAATGAAAGAGAAGCGAAACAATCTACAAGTTAAGCTTCCTGTAGAGTCTCCGTTCCGGTATATTAGATATTTATGTCACGACCGACGTAATTCTTGCTCAGCGCCATAACACAAGTAGCTTCCTGCCACCCATGGCGATCCGACTACTGCAGAACTACGATCTACAAGTAAAGAGTACGAAGCGCGCCAGGGAGAAGGACGACGGCCGGGGGTGGGGGCGGGGGTGAGAGGGAGGAAAACTTACCGAGATGAATAGGGAAAGGAAAAAAAAACGGTAAAGGACAGGGATAGAAGATATAGTCCGCGATTATTGTTGTATTTCGGTGGACCGGAACTTTCCGGCAAAAATTGATCGACCAGAAGCGGATATAATAAATATTATACGAATTAGCAAAACATTGAGTGGGTTCCCGGGGAGGGATCATTATTTTCAAATATACGTATCTTTACATGGGAGATAAGAATGTCGGGGAAATAATGGTTATAAATTTTTTACCCTCGAGTAGTAGGTAATCAGAAAAGGATCGATGCTGGCCGGGCTATTAGACAGAGAATTTAGGGTCTAATTACGGATGAGAGCGATCGATGATTAATGATAATCTATTATAAATAGCGTAAGATCTGCTAAAAAGCCCTCTAATGATCGTAAGTACAGAGAGGGTCGGTTCGGGAGGGACCAAATGGAAAAACGTAAGGCCAGAACGAGCCCGGGGAATGAAATGAAGGTTTGCCGGTGGCAAGCGTAAAAGGATTATGTCAATGATTTGGTTTCCACAATTTCTCACATTAATAATTGAAGGATTCGACGCTTAGAGGACGAACGACTTTTTGTTCTCTCTACCACTGGACACCAGAGCTTCTCTATTTAATCCGGAGACACGAGCTTTCTAGGAGGATCAGAATCTAATGCCGATGCAATTAAACAAGTACGAGAAATGTGAACTCGTCGTGTACTCGGGGACATTTTAAACGTCTAACGGCTAAATTAAACTAATGCTCCCCTCGGAGCTTATTTCTTATTAATAAGGAGGACAACATTCCAGTCGAGGGAAACGAGTGGATTACTGCTGAGTGAACAACAACAACAACAACAACAAAAAAGCAGGCGACTCTAAAAATGTGGGGATAAAATAAAAAAATTCAGGAGCGACAGTGGAAGGGGGGGGGAATGGAGAGGGAGGGAGTCGCCGTTATTTGCTGACGAATGATCCGTAAACAACGTATTGCTATTGCAAAAGGACGCGATTATTCATATCCCCCGTGACAAGTTGAGAAATATCGGGGATTCCTTTTTCTCGGAATACCGCATTACGTTATATTTTTAGAGTATTGTGCTCGGAGGGGGGGGGAGGGGCAAATACGCTCGGACCGGTCATAGAAAAATGAGCGAACGAAGCGACGATTCGCCGTTCTGCCAGGCAAGCTTACTTCAAATTAAATTTAAAACATCGACAAAGGGGGATCGAAAAGTGCATTATCCCGATCGAATGAGGGACTCGAGCAAATTCTAATGGAAGCCAAAATGTCCGGAGGAAAAAATTTGAAAAATGTCGTCTCTCCGTCCGGTGGAATTCATTAATTACTTCAGGAGTTGCCCACGATCGACCCCAACGATGATGATATACTTGACGAAATATATTTACGCCTACGGTCCAGCCCGGCCATCGATCCCTCACAAATGATCTTCTTAAGGCATTAGACTACGGGGACTGAAGAAGTGCTTTGCGTATTTAATTGTACCGGCAATCGCGTTGTGATAAAACATTGTTAAACTGTAGCCGAACTCAACAATAGAATAATGATATTTGACAGCCGAGCAGCTCCTTGGTGATTATGATTGTTGTTATTGTGCAAGTGTAGATTCTTTGAAGGGCTGGCTCTGTAACTCCGGAATTTCAAAGCATAAGCCAAGCATGTACTGGATTTCGACTTGTCGCCGATTAAAATCAGAATCCATTCTGACTGGAATAATCAGATGCTTATCGGCATTGTATTATAGTCGAGCCAGAGGCACAATTGGCTTTTGTCCGCTGCATAAAATCAGATTTAGTATTTAGTATTTAGCCGGTACGTCCCGGTGACGGCGGCGGCGCTAGCGGGGAGAGGTGCTCGATAACACTTAGTCTCCGCTGCTAGCTCATCGTTAATAGTCTGGCAAGGGCAATGGATGCGGGTTGGGTAGGGGTGTGTGTGTGGGGGGGGGGTTGGAAGGCGTGGCGAGCCTCCGGGAAAAATAGCTCGGCTAATTTCTGCTCCCCTCGGCCACCCCCCGCTGATCGCGACTCCTCCGCAACGGGGATTGCCCATGGAGGCGCGCAATTATTATAAGGCTCTAATCGTCGGCGTGTAATTTAAATGCCGGGAACAAAGCTTCTGCACGGTCAACATAAATTTCCTTCCGCTTTTTAATAAAGGCTTTTTCAATCGTGGAGTCGTAGCAACGGACCCCCCGTCGCTCAAAATTATCCCCCTTTAGCCGTCCGCTTTTATTATACTTTTAATATTTCTCCTCCTCCCCATCCTCCTCCCCCCCTCCCGGCCACTGAAAACGTAGCGAACGGTGGCGAGTTCGACGGGCGACAGGTGGTGAGGGGCGGGGGTCGGGGACGCGCGCGACCGTATCGATTACCATCATAAAACGTCAATCGTGAAATCTCGGCTCGCGGCTCGAACAAAAATATATATACATACATACATATATATACATACATATATATATATATATATAAAACAAAAAAAGAAGAAGAGGAAGAAGGTTGTCCCTGGGCGACGGAGGCAGAGATAGAGATAAAAGGATAGAGAATGAAGATCCTTCCTGTATCCCCACTCGTGGGTGTGAAAAATGGAGTCGCACGTGTCAGGCAGCAGCTCTCGTCTCAATCGATGTCCGGATGCATCTGGCGCGCACGACCCTCTGCCCCCCTCCTCATCCCTTACTCTCACTATCTCACTATCTCTCTATCTCACTCAGACAGTCAGTCAGTCAGTCAGTCAGTCAGTCAGTCAGTCAGTCAGTGCACGCAGTCATCCGAGCCGGCGGATCTATAGTTTCGAAGGCCGTCCCTCCTCCCGCCGAGCCCCGCGGAACGCGCGCACCCGAATATCCCCGCGAGCTCCGACAAAGAGACTTTATCGAGTTATCCTCGTACCTGCCGTACAATAAATTCAAGCCGTCATCAGCTAGGTATTCTATAGTACTCCAAGAAGTCCCGGTATTCAAATATTGCCGATATCTCATCAGATTTTAACGGTCGTTATCTACGCTCGCCCCGACGTCTCTTTTGCGCTTGTTACGGGGGACAGTCGTGCAGTGCCGTGCCGTGCAGTGTAGTGCCGTTCCGTTCCGTTCCGTTCCGTTCCGTGTCGTGCAGCTTTCACCTGCCCGGTCCGTCGCATTTTTCCGGGCCTTTGCCTACCCTTTTCCGCATTTCCTCCTCGATTATTATCAATTCCGTCTCCAGTCACCACTCCGCCTCCCCAACTCCACCCCCCTGCACCACTCCGCCCCCCCCTAACGCTGCAGCTTTCCTTTATCCGACGTGGCAATTATTCAGCCTGAAAATTGATGGATATTGTATTATGACAGGGACAAGCAGTTTCATTTTAAAATCGCTCTCCCCCCCTCCCCCCGCCTGACGCCGATCATCCCGCCCTTACCGTTTCCCTCTTCTTCAGCGAATCCCCGCGTTGTCACGCGAAAAAATAAAAAGTAAAAAGTAAAAAAAAATAAAGGCAAGGAAGCTACGGCCATTTTCTGCATTCACGTATTTACGTATATTTATGCCCGGGCTGCACGGGCGTGTATTATAAATAAGCTAATACTGAATTTCATAGGTTTTGCATATAAATTCTCGTTAAAAAAAAATGCAAAGGGATAATATAAGAGAGAATTCTTGCTTTGTACATAAAAATAAGTCATGGAAGTATATTATGAAGGAGCATCACATTATACAAAGTCCTTAAGTAAAAACGACGTTTTATTCCGAGTTGTAAGAAGGAGGCATATTCTTAACTTTAAAGGCTACATTTTATGAATTTCCTTAACATATCTCTCATAAATCATTCCGTAATCTATGTATTCTCTTAGTAAAGCATTACACGAAAGAGAAGAATTAACTTATAAAGGTAACTTCGAGCGAATTTATTATACTCCGCCCGTAACGTTGTATAATAGAATAACAACTTTTTTAATGCCCATCCTAAGTACATGTAAGTTTGAAAATTCAACAATAATGGCCGAGCACTGTAAAAGTTAATTAAAATTTCATTATTGGCAATTTTGAAATATCTCCTCCCGCTCCTTTCATTTATGCCCTTTTTCAACGTTCTACATCTTTTATTTCCTTTGCACACGGGCTCATTCGCTCTCCTAATAATATATGCATATAAATCGGAAAATCAATTAAAAACAGAATTCAATATCGAACCTCAAAAAGAATAAGACCGTGAAATTATCATCTTTTTAAAATTTTCAATAACGCTCTCCGATTGATTTGGTCAATTAGTTATTAGTAACCGCGCATACGTGTACTAGGCGTCTTTTTATTTATTTATTTCTTTTTTTTTAATCAAAATCATACAATAGTAACGCACGCACGCACGCACGCGCACATTTGCTTGTACGAATACAATAATTACGAGATGATTTAATACGCGTTAAATTATATAATAAATTATTAAAAGTATAAAAGCCACGAAAACATTTCATACAATGGAAAGGAATATAAAGCATTTGAGTAGTTGATTGCACTATTTAATGTTTACCTTGATTCATTGGCATCGATATTGAATTGAATTTTAACACTTGTATCTCCCAATGAAAGCTAATTATGCTTCGGACAAAATTGTATTTACCAAGTATATAAATTCTCATTATTATTAAATGATCCGTCAGTCGATTGGATGCTTTGTACGCATATACCTGTATATACGTATGTATATATAAATATATATATATATATATATGAGCGGTATAGTTGGGGGGCGGGGGGGGGTGAGATCCGTTATGTTCTTTTGCTTCGTATGATTAACGTGCACGCGTTAATTAGGTCTTCCCTCGGTTGTTCGGGAAAGTTTTCTCGAATGTAATATAAGAATGGATGGAGCTTTGCGAACAATGTTGAATAAGCGCCGAAAATTGTGGGTTTGAACTATGAAAACCTTGTTCCGTTTAGAGCTCGATTACGTCTTTAATTACGGTACGGTGGTTATTGGGAGGGGAAGGGGCGAGTTGAACAGGTAAAAATTCCCGTCTCTCTCTCTCTCTTTTACTTTTTATTTTTAAGGAACGCTCTTTGAGAAGAACGGGGCGGTTGTTGAGCATGGCGGCTTGGGGTGAGGTCGGGGGTGGAGGGGGGTGGGTGGCGTAGGTAATACAGAGTTTCGGAGTGAGGATGGAAGGAAGCGCGGGGGAATAAGTAATGCGGAGCTCGGATCGCTATCCGGATTCGAACTGCGTGTGCAGTTGGTAAATCGTAGAGGGAGAATAAGACATATTTAGGAAAAAGGCTTTCGGTGGATCGGATAAGAATCCACTCTTCCGGGAGAATGTGTCGGGCTAAGGTCGCGTTCACCGTTCATCCGCTTCTGAATGCATGGGACTTGCACATTTGGTATGCGAGTGCCGGTGAGCAGGTGCGCCCAGGTCGAAGGAGGTACGAGCCGTCGTGTAAAAGGAAAGGGAGCGCGGCGCGGCGCGGTGCTGGCCGGGTGGTGGCCGGGTGGTGGCCGGGTGGTGGCCGGGTGGTAGAGTAGGATGGGGGTGTAGGTGGTGGTGGTGGTGGTGGTGGCGGCGGTGGGGGAGAGAGTCTCGTTCCAGTGGCCGTGTATACGTGCGAAATTGATGATTCGTGCTCGGTGTAAACAAGCCCGGGCGAGAAAAGGAATGGAGCGACAACTCGGGGGAGTTGCTGCATCCAGTGCGGCCCCACGTCCAATAGATCTTTTCTGTTTACGTAGATCCCCGGCAGTCGTTTCGTCGACTTCTTTTATTCGGTGGATCGGTGCCCTCGACGTTGCGCTTTATGCTTCCTCCAATTCGGTGCGTGCGAAAGCTCGGCTGAGCGACGATACGGGCTGGGAGGCACACAGTGAGAGGGGGGGGGAGAGAGAGAGAGAGAGGCTCGACTCGACGATAAGGTTAGACAAACTTGAAAGTTCCGAGACTCCGCTCTTGAGAATTTCCTGGCACTTTCCCCTCATACTGGCATTATTACCCGGATTTACGGACATTACTCACAATATTCCCGTCTGCCAATTAGCTGCTGCGCCTTCTTAACAATCACCTACGCCCGATCGCTTACGAATAATTATTCCATTTTCTCATTCGGCTCATTATCGCTTTCGCTACCAACGCGTGTTATCGTTACTAATTATCCTGCACAGATTCCTCAAGGTTTTTCAAGCTCCAAAAATCTTATACTTGACATAAATAAATCGCGTTCTCTTTTCATTTTACGTAATCGCTTAGAATTTCTCATAAGGATCACCGCCATAAAAATTCTTCCCCTCCCCGTCTATACAAAATTAATCAGCACTTACGGCATCCTGTATTTTAATCTTTTTACATAATATTATCATAATTTTATCTAGCATACAAATGACAGACTTTGCACGGCCCGCGGCATTATGATAAAGAACGCATGATAAGGCGAGTCTGAAATTAATGTATTTCAGTCGAAAGCTCATTTCTGCTGTTAATATTACTTGGCATAAAAAGAAGAATGAAAAGAGAAAAAAGAGAGTAAAGAAATTAATGAATATTTTAGCTTTGATTGCTTCCCCTTGCAACGGATAAGAAGAGGGATTGGGATGGGGTTGGGGGGGGGTGGAGAGGCTGCTGAAGCCGTTAGGAGAATCCAGTTGATCGCATTCTCTCCTTATGATAAACGCATAAAAGTGTAATAAAAATAGAGGCGCTTGTTGGAACAGTTTTCGAGTAATATTCTCGCATATACAACGAATTGAAAACTGTGTACCTTGCGCAATAGCTAAACAAGACGAAGGTCTGTGGCTGTGTACAGTGGCTCCCGCTCCCGCTCCCGCTCACCGTCCCGCTCCACGCAGCCGCTTCAGACTCTTTAGCTGCATCTGTTTAGTCACACGGCGCACGTGCAATCTCAATATGTTTGTAAATTCAATCGCTGAGAGAGAGAGAGAGAGAGAGAGAGAGAGAGGGAGATGTTAATGCAAGTACCCACCCACACCTACTCGCGCCTAAGCGGCACACATCACAGAACCCGCGCGGACGCAAACCCGTCTAATTCACTTCCAGCCCCCCCGCCCATCGACCGACCCACCCATCTCGCGCCCCGCTACTTACGCTATATTGCATACAAACGCGTACGTACGTAAGTACGCGATGGTTATTCTTATTTCATATTAGCCGGGAGTTTATATTAATTTTTTTGTCCACGTACAACGCAGTCGTAGCCGCCGCTTTTATTTTTACGCCGCTTCAATTAAACAGAATTTATGCTCCCATTTATGCTTTCTTTTTGCCTAATGATTATTCATCCCGTAAGCATTGCGAAATAAACTTTTTTTCGTTCCCGTTCCAAAAGGTATTTCACTTTAATACGCACGCGCACGGCCATGCCCACGCAAAAGTATACGTTATTTATATATTTTAGCGCCATGCCTGTCACGCAATCGATTTCCGCGGATAATAAAAACATTTATTTATTTAAAGCTTAAAGTGGATTTTAGATAAATGATAAATCATGCGTGTGCATATTGAAAGAAAAAAAAAGGAATGTTCCGACCGACAGCTCGCCGAAAGCAATCGTTAAATTCTTCTTTTTTTCTTCTTTTTTTTTTTTTTTTTTTTTTTTTTTTTTTTTGTTTTGTTTTCCTGTATAAATATGGATTTCAATTTTTTCGCCCTCCCATTTTTAAAAAATTCGTATGGAATATTAGTGAAAACTTTCTTCAATATATTTTACTAAATGCACGGCATTCAATTTCAAAATTTTCATAACACTATCGTAATTCGGTAGCGGTCCGGCCGTTTAACATTTTACTCAATTCTATTAGCATTAGACAGTTAGTCATTCGACAAATAAGAAAGTATTAGCATGTTCCAAATGAATTTACATGCAAGTACAGTTTTTTTCATTCGCTAACTTGACGCTAATCTCTTGTTTCCTTGGAATATTTTTGTATATTCTACAGGATGAACGTAAAAAAAACTGCTTTAAAAGAGTATTCTGCTGTTGGCGAATGCGTGTATTTGTATTATTATCGCATCGATTCCTACGCTAAAGTTATAATAAATACAATTTTCGGATAAATTTATTTTGCTTACGAAGCTTTAAATTTATAATCGTCAGAAGTCATTTCACTTCTTTGATTTATATAGGGATATAAAGGCGCTTTTTGGATTTGATTTTCAAACTCTGTATATTTATTTCATATTACTTTCAATAAAATTTTCGTTCAAATAGATATTCGTCGATTATTAAAGGGATAAAAAAAAAATATATATATATATATATAAAACGAGAAAAAGGTAATTAAGTAATCGTGAGCAAATGAACGTTCGTCGTAATTAATGTAATGTCCGCAGCGAGAGTCAGTTATTAAAATTTGCTTTTGATTGAATTTCGCGATTACTTTTGTATCATTGATTAAAAATATAATTATTGCTTAAAATAAAACACATAAATCCCGCTTCGAATTAAACGCGTCATTTTCGTTTTTCATTTGTCAGTATTTGCCCGTAGCTTTATAAAGCCTTACATTTACGACGTATATTACAAAAATGCAATTAAATTAAAATTATTAATGATTTTCTTTGGGAAGGGGGTGAGGGTGGAGGAGTGGGAATGGAACTCGAATTACGATAATCTTTCGTTTTCGTAGAAATAAAAAAAAAAAAATAAAACAAAATAAAAATAAAACAATAAAAATGCGAAAGTCATAATCGTAATTTTGACGCAGAAGAACGTATTCGGTAAAACTGTTAGTCGGGTAATGTGTAATTTCCCATTTTGGCTTCATTTTTTTGTTTTCGTTTGAAAGGGCATTTTGCAATGGAAGGCGTAATAAAGTAAGGGCAATGACGGAACAATGATTTGAAATAAATTAGAGGCTTTCCGCGGTCTCGGGCAGAATTGAACTCGATAGGAATTTTTAACAGACAGACTATCTTTTGTAGCCGCGCATCGGGAAAGTGGAAAACTGGAAAACTGGAAAACTGGAAAACTGGAAAACTTTGATAAAGTAAAAAAAAGAAAGTGGTCGGAAAGACGACTGAAATGGAATATTCCATTTAAAGCGGTAAGCTTAATCTGTCAATAACCGGTGCGAGATTTCATATATGAAAAAGGTAAAAGAGAGAAATGAAAGAGAATTTTTCGCTGAGACCGGAGCTGTCGCGACGCTCGTTACAATAATCATCTAACCTTCCGTACTGCTCATATTAGACGTTTATGAAGTACTTTAAAGCCGAGAGGGCAAATCACGGGCAAATCCTCGACGGTATTACATACTCGGCGAGCGAAAGAGCTTTAATGATTCTGTAATTTTCTGTTTATCAGTTTCTCGTTAACGGCGGGGTGGGGGGGGGCGAATGTTTAAACTCCGAATTTCCTTGATAATTTCAGTACAAGCGTTTTTCGCAAATCCTTTCAAGCGCCGCATCCCTTTATCCCCGGGCTAGTAAAAATCTAGTTGTACAGCTTTTACTTCGGGAAATCATATTAATCTCTTCTCCCCCCCCCCAAGCACTTCCCTCGCTACTTATGAAAAAAGGCGTGAAATTCCTTTGTGAGTCCGCCCGGGGTACCGTAAAACTGTCGAATTTTAATTGATAAATAAGTGCGCGGCAAGCAATGAATACGTAAAACAAAAAAACAAAAAAAAACAAAAAAAAAAAAATAAAATAAATCCCACGTCAAATGTCTCGTTGGACATGATACGTACACGTACGTGTACTGGTAATAAAAATGAAGAGAAAAAAAGCATCGAAGGGTCGGCTGATGGGTTTTTAAAGGAAATAATTTGTCGGGGGGGGGGTGAGTTTCATTCGATTCGTTAGATCTTGCGGCGTCCGACAGTCTCCCCGCGATTGCCGACGGTACTTTAAAAAGCTTTTGTATAATAAATTGTCGCGCCCGTATTTGCCGACCTTGTTTTCCTTCCCTTTTCCCCGAGCTCGGCCATTTGCTGCCTCCTGCCCCTCTGGCTGCCGCCACTGCCAGCTCTACGGGTCCTCGATCCTCGAGCCGACGAGGTCTCCTCCGCATACCATTACACCCACTCCGACCCGCGCCCTCCGACTCGACGTTCACGGCTAATAATATCCATTCGGCTTGATCGCTAGTAAATGCTCGAATTCACTCCTTTCGCCGAGTCCCGAAATGTCCCGAAAACCGTGCGAAAGGCGAACTGCGAGCTCTCTTTCGAAGATACGAGCTTTCAAAGTCTCTCCTCGACACTCTGTCCAATGGCCCGAGAGCTAACGCAGAGAAACCACCGAAATACTTCCTTCGTTTTCTGTATACATCGTGTCGGGAATCGATGCTGCGCGATCTCCTTTCAATATTTCAACATTCCCGCTCCCGCTAATCTACGTCATCCAACAATAATATTTACCTTCTATTCCTACTGCCGCTCCCATATAAATAAATAAATAAATAAATAAATAAACGTCTCTTCGAATCCTTCGAAGGCTTCCGTAAACAATTTTTCATAAAAACTAATTAAGCTCACGGACCTTACGATCCAGTGCTTTTTATATACGAGATTATACTGTAACAAGGATAACTGGAGTACTTGCTTGACCTATCTTTACCTTGTAAGAAGAATACTGCTTTGAGATATATGTCTCAAACAGCTTGAATAAATGTGTAATAAAATATAAATAGTATCAAGAGTTGTTTATTTGCACGTCATTACGGAGCCATTGAACAGTAAATTGACGGGAGATAACTAACGAACTTTTTCCCCTTTACAATTAGTTACTCGTCGTGTGAGCTATTGCTAATCCTAGATACCTTGCTACATTTAATTTCTGAATAGGCTTATTAGAGTATTCGACTGTAATAACGGGGAGGATCGGGAGCGGAACGAGTCGCACTAACGCTGCATTCGCGTCTAATAATCGCGTTCCCCCGATTGTTGGTAACCCCCCTCCCCCCATCCCCCAGCCACTAGCCCCGTGCGCTCCATACCCATCCGGCATCTAACTCGGTTACGCAGCAGTTAGAATCGCCTAATGATGGCGCTCAGCATTTCTCGTTTACTCGGCTTTGCAAACGCCGCCCTGACGACGACTACGACCCTGACGACATTTAAACCCTCGTTCCCCTTACACCCTTCTCTTCCGCTTCAACCCCCCCCCCACTCACGACAATAAACGCGAGGAGGCTCCTCCAAGAGTCACGATCTCCTCCTCCCCATCCTCCTCCTCCTCCTCCTCCACCTCCTGCTGCTGCTGCTGCTGTTGCTGCTGTTGCTACTGCTGCTGCTACTGCTGCCCACCTGTGCACGCGACCCAGTCTTTTTCACGGGAGATCCAGTAATTACGTAGCCGCACAGCCGTGCATGCGCCCATTGACATTTAAATGAATAATTGTATCCTAGACAGAGAGCGCAAGTCCTTGCGTATAAAATTTCTTTACAAAATTACCTACGTGTCATAACATTTTCTGCATTCCGCATCTACTACTTGGGCCACGGAAATTAATCCAAAAGACTTTTCATTGTCATTTTAATTCCATTATTATCATTACCTACGCTCCCTTCGCCTCGTGTACGCTTTGCATTATAAATAAATTAGTAATACAAATACTTAATAGCGTTGATATTATTGTTACTGTAACATTAATTGTTACTTGTAATCTGCCTGAAATTCCGCACAGCTGCAGAAAACAACCGCCGGCATTAATCAAGATGACTGACTCTTAAATTTATAATGACAATTATAAGTAGTAAATATTACAATAGCTATTTACAAGAATTTATAAACCACAAAAACAAGAGGTCATGTTTATATAAAAATATTCCCATTAACTAGCAGGACTTTAATCATAAAAGCTTTGAAAATATCTAATACGAAGCGCCCACGCACAGAGTAAATTCATCTCGAAGATTAATTTTTAGAAAATATTTGTTTTCATATTCCATATTTTGTATGTGTTACAAACAAAAACAGAACAAAAACAACGACAGCAAATAGAAAACAGTAAAAAAGATTAAAAGAACAGGAACGATATGAAGCCAATCGCGAGCGAGCGAGCGAGCGATCCATCAAATAGATATGTCCTATAAATAAATGAAGCGCTAGATTCGCTAGAGTTATATGACATTGCGATTAGAGAAACATGTTCTTGAGCGCAGCAGACAAATGATATTGTCAAGTATGTGTCTTAAAAATAATAGTTGCGAGTAGGTGATTCAGGGAATAGAGCTTGGCACATGTCATGCCACGTATGAGCCTAAGCCCACCAAACTCATGAGTGACATTTGAAAATAATTCGTACCGAAAGCACTTGATAGAGGCTCTCTAGCGACACCTAGCGAGCTCGCGTGTGCTTATCGACGCAAGAGACCCCGAGTGGCAGCGGGGCAAAAAAGAGAAACGTCGCTTGTATGCAGGCGAAACGAGACCAAGTGCAGCCGCCGCCATCGCCATCGCCATCTCCATCGCCATCTCCATCGCCGTAGCCCGGATATTCAATATTGGCCAACATTTCCGCGAGCCGCGCAAACCTCAAGGGAACTTCCCTCTGAAGGACGGATATGTAAATAGAAATGGTAAATAAAAATGGACGTCCAAGGGATACAAAGATAGACAAAGGGGCTTTAAAGGGATCCGTGAGAGCTGGAAAACTATAAACCGTCATATAAAAAAACGTCCATCATCATCATCATCATCATCCTTACAAATATTTTTTATAGCGAAGTAAATAATCAAAGACATAATAGTTGGACAGTCTGGACAGTTTGATTATTTCAATAATTCGTGCAAGTCCTTCAGTAATTTCAGCGTAAATGCTCTTAATGCTTCCTCAATTACTTTGTTTTCCAATATTTAATTTAATTTCTAATTTAATTTCTTTTACGGCAATTAAAATGCCTTGATAATAGACACGTCGACAAAAGGAATAATGCTTCGTACGATAGTGAAGCAGAAAATTGCGAAAATTGCGATTTCTTGAATTTATTGTTAAATTAGGGAAAATAAAACGAAATGTAGCCTCGTGGCGATTGAATCGAATTAAAAAAAAAAAAAAAAATATTAATTTGGCGCTGCAATAAATAACTTTCAGTCAATAATATTTTACGACTGATAAGCTGATTTATTTTTTGCATTAAAGTGTAAATATATTTATGGCCTCATGGTTATAAAAAGCATATTAATACGTGCAGAAATTCTCGATGATAACGGAAATAAACTTAGTTTCGAGTTAATTTTATTTTTAGTGCTATGTCGGACTTCTGATAGCTTATCAGTCGAAGAACTATTAGGAAGCGGGATCAAATCATTAATCGTACATTTATAGTATATTTATATAGACGTGCGGAGTACGGTATAAATGTATAATTTCATACTAGAATGGATTATTAGATTTTTTATGTTGTTCAATTAACTGTTTCGTTGATTATAAAATTAGATATTGGCAAATAAGCGCCAATTCCGTGAATAAATTAAACGCCAATTTGATGAAATTGTCCAACATTGATTGTTTTAATTTAATTAGCGTAGGTATGAGAGCCAAGGTGAATAAGAAACATAATAATAATAATAATAATAATAATAATAATAATAATAATAATAATAATAATTAAGGAAGGAGGGAGGGAAGGAAGGAAGGAAGGAAGGAAGGAAGGAAGGAAGGAAGGAAGGAAGGAAGGAATAGTTTTGAAAGAGAGACGTTAATAGATAGATTAAAAGGCCATTAGCCTGTACGCAGAATAGATCTATGGTGGAATAATTAATTAATATAATGGGCGATCGCGGCATTAAAGGTATGGCATAAGGCACGCGGATACAGATAAGCGGAGATTTATTTATAGGACTTATTCGTAGTATTGGAAATAGTGTAATAGGCCGAGATTAGTTATAATCGCCCATCTCGTTCCCCCGGGTATATTGTTTAATAAATAGTAGAGGACTAATTGCCCGGGCTCGGTAGATTTATGGGGGAGCAGGAATAGCGGCAAAGGAGAATTAGGCCTATCTTTATTACAGCGCTAAACGCTAGTTACGTGAAAAATAAAAGAAAAGATGATTCTCCCTCGGTAGGATAAATAGAATTACGGAGGCGCTATGGCGGCGGCGGCGGCGGCGGCGGGTGAGGGGGTGGAGGTGGGGGAGGGTGAGAGTGAGGGTGAGGGAGTCTTTCTCGGGCTTCCGAGAAAGGAGGCCGCCCAGTTTGTGCAGTGGGCCGCGATCTCTCGGGACGTGGTGAGGTTGGGGGTGGGGGAGCCGCGCATATGTAAAAGACAAGAGTCAGCAGAGAAGCGAATGAAAGAAAGAAAGAAAGAAAGAAAGGTATGACGTTTAAGACAAAGAGTCAAAAGAGTCAAGTGCGTCGGTCGGCGGTGCGGTGCGGGACGGGACGGGACGGTGGTCGGGGGTTAGGCGGAGATAAATAGATAGATAGATAGATAGATAGAGAGAGAGGAGAGAGAGAGAGAGAGAGAGAGAGAGAGAGAGAGAGAGAGAGAGAGAGCGAGTACGGAGGGCAGCCTACCGTCTCCAGCTAAGAAGATACGAGGGAAGATTAGGTAGCGGGTCGTTGGTTCAAATATGGCGGGCTGCGTGGAGCGCTAGAGGAAACAGAAGCCCCATGCAAAGTTAATGCAAAAATATTAATATGGATTAATGGCGATTGGACTTGCCGTGCTCTACCCCGATATCCCTTTCCCTTAGAGCCTGACAAATTAATAAAGAGACAACGAGGAAGAATTGCGAGATTGGTTTGGCAGCGGCATCCCCTCACTCCACCATTCTAACTCGATCCTCAGTCCATCCTCTTCCTCGCAGCAGGTCGAGCCAACTGTTTCTCGACTCCTTTGCAATCCAAAGTACATCCGATAAGGAGCACTGATATTATAACATGCTAATCCCGGACGAGGAAGAGCGGGATCTCCGGGCACGGTTCTAAAGTTATACCTGCATTTTTTTAATGCCGTATAACTTATTTACGGATGGAGGATTGATGCGGGCGCGCGTGGGTGAGGGGGCGGGGGGTGGGGTGGGGAGGGTCGAGAGACGAGATACTCCACACATGCAGATCTATTCATACGCGGAGCTATTACATCGCGGCCATCCTTTTACTATCTTTATCCGTCCGAGATTCGTTCTCCGCGTCTCCGACTGCGCCTCGCGTCCCCTCTAATACAAGATAAAACGTTTAGAAGCGGACGACACTGTCGTTTTCCCACTCCCGTTCCACCATGCCTCATGCCTTCCTCTTTATATTATACTGCGCGACTAATGTCCCTTTACGACTTTTTACCGCAGTTCGCCGCCACTGCGATGTTCGCTCCATCGTCTCCGTGATCTTATCACGCGTTACCATTGGAAGACTTAAAAACCCCTCCCACTACCCATGAGTTTCGGCGCCACAATCGATTGTGTAGGTATTAAGTCGCAGTCGGCGGCGAATTCTTTTCTTTTTTTTTTTTTTTTTTTTATACCGTACGTGTGAGGCGCGATTTAGCGAAGTAATTAAGTCAACGGAAATCGGGATTGAATCCACATCTACGACGTCCGCGACGTAAACGTAAACGTTTGCCCATTTGTATCCGTGAGCCCATTGATGACGAATCGAGTCGAATGGAGGCGATAAAATGCCCGCCTTGGCCTACGCCGTACGATGAGGTAGGCCGTGTCACGGGTTGACGTCACGGGACGCTCGCGAATTCAGAAGGCCGGGGTTGCGGGGGCCGGGGTTGCGGGGCCCGGGACCGATCGGTAGTATATCTGCCGACGGCGGGTAATTAAAGTATCCCTTGTCTCGTATTAGGGTTGCATTGGGAGCAGTGAGTGGACGGGCGAAGCAGGGTCAAAGCGACTTCTAGCCGACTGCGTTGGCTCGTTGTCAAGTGGCGTGAGGAGAGTGGAAAGGAGGGCGGGAGGGGCTGGGGCGGGGGAGATAAAGACAGAGAAGCGAAAAGAAGAAATCGTGGCCGATCGGTGCGCGCGGGGGCCACACGCGCGTCGCGGGAGTGCGCGTTCGAGGATGGCATGCGCGGGTGCATGGGGGCTGGGGGAGGGGTGAGGCTAGGAAAAGCGCGATGGTTGGGCGCTGCTCGGCTCGTAGATTAACCAACGGAGACGAAGCTCGTCCCCCTCCCACCCCCCTACACACACAAAGGCATTCGTAAGTAAAAAAAGCGACGGGGATAAATGTCGTCGTTGCGACGCTTAAGATGAATATCGGGTCATATTTCACAGAGCCGGCCGTGAAACATGCCGCGCTTGCCCGTCAAACGCGCCGTTTAAACATTTCCCCGTCCCCCGCTACCCGCTACCCGCTACCCGCTACCCGTTACCCGCTACCCACTACCGCAGCCTCTCCCCCCCCCTCCAGACAGCGTGCCACCGAGTGCATTATTTTAATAATGCACGGGGTTCGCGCACTAGCTTGACAAAAGGTCGCTTCTCCTCGCAGCCTCGCCCCCCCCCCGCCGCCGCTCATCCGCGTATTTATTTACGAATTTACGGATCTCGCGAGCCCGATCTCGGCGAATTTTCTAATTCCGCGCGACTCCGGCCCAAGCTCCGTCACTCCCCCTTATCTTACAACCTTATGAAACAAGGACTCCGGCGATCTGTGACGGTCCACGGTGGTCCATGGTCGTCCATAACTACTGACGAGTCGCATTTTTACGCTAAAAGCGCCGAGGCGGGATAGGGGTACGGTACGGGGGGGCATTAATATTCATGGAGAATGAGTTTGTACGTTGTAGTGGCGGGGCTAAATGCAATTTACGCTTAATGGTCATTTAAGTATCGGTAAAGGAAATTGTTAAAGGCGCGTGTAGGTCGTGGAAGTCTGGGCCGAGGAAGACCTGGACGTAATGGCCCCGAGAAACAAATGCCACATCTGACAAAGTAATTAAGTACTCACTCCGGGGATGAATATACCGGACAAATAAAAGTTGGTCTCTACATTGCAGAATCCCCTGCTTAAAAGTCAACCAACTCCTTTAATATCACTCAGTTATCGTTATGCGAGTAATTTCTAGCCCCGGAAATCACCCCAGAATGCGCTGCTTACGTTGTTCAGGACAATTCATCGATTGATCCCGCGACTCCGAACGTATTTATTCATTAATTACCTCTAATGATTTTGAAAATGATTCATTTTACGGGAAAATTTTAAGGAAAATACAGCTAATACGGCTCTCAGCCAAGCCATCATACGAGTAAACGATGGATGGACCGGAAAACTACATAATACATAGACAGACACTCTACACAGACCTTACAGGTTAGCTTGTCTCAGAAATTCAGAGCTAAAAAATGATAGGATACGTCGAGCTCGTAGTTTGTTAAAGTGCTTTTGCCATGAGAAATTCTACCTTAATTCTTAGATCTCTCTCCTTGACATGCCGAGGAGGAGTTTTTCGTAATTTTCAATAACAGGCCTCGAGCACGACATTCCTCAATAAGCCCGAACGAAGGAATCTCGTCTCTTCCTCCCATCCCATCCCCACCCCCCGCCCTCACCGCCGTCCCCTACCTACTACTGACGCGATATTTACGCGATATTTACGCGATATTTACGCGATATTTACGCGATATTTACGCGCTATTTACGCGATATTTACGCGATAGGAAAATCTGATGAGGAAGTGCACGGGAGGAATTCTTCTTCTGGTATTATAAAATGGTTTTGGCACGGCTATGCACATTTACGGGGGTTTGAGTTAAGAGTGCGCGGAGCGGAGTGAAATCGAGCAACGTCCTCGGGCGTCGAATGTTTTATAAGGACGGCCGTGAAAATTATTCATTACTCGCCGCTCGAACGATCCCACTTAATATTCTCAACTTTATGTATTTATGTTATTAAATAATAATTATTTTGCGCGCGTTTGGGCAAACACTTCGATGGCCGAATTTCCAAACGAAATTCAGCTCGGTGATTATCATTCGAATTATACGAACAAATAGCGACGCCGAGATCTTAACGAGCGTTTGCGGAAGCGGCAGTTTTCGAAAAAGTATATAATAATTATGATGATTTGGGTCAAAAAAAGCGTAAGGATAATAAGGATCGGTAACGTTTTGCGGGATTTGCGGGAGGCGAGAGGCTAATTGAGACTTTGCACTGTATCCTCATTAGAACGAATTCACAGGACGGGGCTTTAAATAAAAATTAAACCGTCGCTGGATAAATAATTCGGTATGATAATGTCCTCAGCCTCGTATCGGACAGGCTGATTATAAAGGTTAGAGTTATTGGGGTTAATGAGGGCCGTTAATACAATTGTTTAGGCTGGGCTGGGCTGGACTCGGTGGCTGGTGGGGTAGGATGCCTCAGCATCAGCTAATATCCACGTAATTGAATGAAGGGGACAAGTTTTCATGGGATGGATGATTTAAGGAATATGGCGAAGAAGGTGGCGGGTAGGGTACTCCTCCCAGGAAGGAGGGTCTCGTTGCAAAGGAGTGCAAATGCCCAGAGGTTGCGAGGCCGTGTATATGTATTAAGGAAGAGGCTTATTAGTCGGTCGGATGGGCGCGCGGTGGACTAATTGGCTTGAATAAATCGGAGGCCATTGTGTGCGCGTCGCGGCCTCTCGACACAAAAGCAAAGCAACCGTTTGATTGATTCCCCTGTCTCCTCCGCCTACCGACTTACCGTCGAGATAATAAGGCGCCTCCGAGCCCTCCACTTTATATTCCTCCGTGCTTTCCCTCGGGCTCCGCGTTCCCGGGACTTTGCGTATCTGTCTGGGTCTGTCTTGGCACCTCCTACAACCCCACCTCTACCAACCCCACCCCCCTCGAACCCCTCGCTCTCTCGCGCTCCGCGTCTTATCCTCTATCTATTTATCTTTATTCGTCTCTATTTATCGCCCACGCCCCCCTGCCCCCTGCCCCCTGCCACCGTACCCGACTGTTTACCCAGCTCGCTCACTTAATAGGCCAGACTTGGGCCTCCGAGCCGCGACCCTCCTCCCTCGCCATCTCCTCTCTCACTATACTGATTATTTACCTTTACTCTTTCAATGCTCCCGACAACACTACTTCGTATCCTCGCCACTTCAACGTTTCAACCTCCACGACAAAAAAAATTTCCAACTCTCCCCGTTATTATTTACGTATTCTAATCGTAAATTTTCAAAAACATTCAAGCCTCTTTCATTTTTTCATTTGTTATTGGCCAATGAATTTTAATTGCTTCGACCGTATGTATTCGGCTCGATCTCGATAGATCGTCTTTAAATACATTCCCTTTCCTTGCATTGGTATTCTTAGAATTAATTACTTTTACTGTTCAGCTCGATCCAGCTTCGTTCTAATAATATCCTTATTTATTAAAATTCACGCGGGGAGGGGGATATTATTTACCGATCCCTAATAATATTAACAACGGCAATTATCATCATCGTCGTCGTCGTCGTCGTCGTCGTCGTCATTATTATTATTATTACTACTACTATTATTATTATTATTATTCTCGGTTATGGTTGGTGGGTTGGTGGGTGGGTGGGGGGATGGGAGCGCGAGACGTATGTCGTAAGCGGTCCCGATATCTCTGACAAGGAACTTATTATAACAGAAGGAAAGTCGTAGGGCTAAAAAAGGGTTAATAAGGTATCGAGGGGCACGCGCTCGTCTCTCCGGAATTTTCGGAATCTCGCAGACTCGGAATTGTCCCCCCTCCCCGCCCCGGGCGTTCGTCGAGTTTCCTCGGATCGACTCCCGCGCCTATCTCGCCTTACATCTCCTCGGGCTCCGTCTTCCAACCTCCCTCTACTCCTCCTGATCCTCGTGCTCGTGCTGGATCACTCGCATGTCGCTCCTGTTATTAGCTGCCCCTCCCCTCGGTGAGACGTGCTCCTATTGTATTTTCCGGCTCCTTTTCCTGCCGGTTCGCGCACTCCTTTTTCTACCGGGACTTGTCCCGCCTGTGCGCCTGCCCTCCTCCTCCACCTCCTCCTTCTCCTCCACCTCCTCCGTCTCCTCCACCTCCCCTCCTCCACCTCCTCTCTCCCCCCCTCCCCTCCTCCTCCTCCTCCTCCTCCTCCTCCTCCTCCTCCACCTCCTCCTTCTCCTCCTCCACCTCCTCCATCTATTTAACGAGCTCCCGAAGCCTCGCGCACGCCCGGCTCCTTTGTAAGCCGGTGAAAAGAGAGTTTTTAAATGGTTGAGGGCGGCAGGTGCCTTCCAGTGACGAGGATAAAGTCCCCGATCTCGAGCTACCGTTTCCCGTTTAACGAGGATATCCCTAGGCCCCTCCTCTCGATCTGCTAATCAGTCGGCTATTTACTTTATTCGAGATCTGTGTGCGGCGGGGGTGGACTTTCTCCCTCTCGGTATCCGTCGCGATCCATCCCCGAGCGAATCAATCCTCCTCGAATTAACGAAACGTTAAAGTTACAGCGAAGAGCTGCTCTACGCCAGTAAGGAGTGAGTGGGACGGAAACATTCACCGATAAAGTTCCTGGGCATCGAGAGCGACGCATAAGCTCTTTCCAGGATCGTTCCCCGTTATGACCTTGCCTCCTGGCTAAAACGCTGCGATGAAAGCGAAAGAGCCACGCAAAAAAGATGAAGAAAGCGCGCGGTTTTAGGATGGAAATGGGTGGACCCCGTGCGTCCGATGGCTCTTAGCCGACCCCCGACCCCCGGCGCCACCGTCGCTTCCGGGAATACAATTACCAGGGCTTTTTCGTATTAATCTGCCCGGAGCAATGAATAGCAAACTTAATGGCAAAGTTCTGGGGAAGCGCTTGTGCTCCCGGCGAGTGGAAGCCACTTGCGAGCGAATTTTGTTTTAGCGGTGCCTCGCGGTGGCGGGGGGTGGGACGCATGCGCGCGACCCCTATAACCGACGAGGAGACAATACCCGAAAGTTCTTGCTCGACCGACTCGTCCGGCGAGCTCTGCGCACCTCCCGCTCGACAGTCCTCGACAGTCTAAAATATCGGATCACAGTCGAATTCGTCCTTCCGTCGATCAAATAATGCGACTATAGCTTAAAGCCAATTTCATAAGCCCGCAACGGACTTCCCCCATACAAACGGATATCCTTATTCTTTTCATTATGGCTTTGGCCGATCCTTCGAATTACTATTCGACCCCTTGGATCCTCGTTTCCTTTCTGATTACCAATAACCCCGATGACAAATCTTAAACCGATTTCTTTATTGCGATTCCTCGTACTAAGCATTGTGCACTCAAGGCCATTAGAATCACGTAAAATGCATAGGTCACGGGAAGGGTACGGAATCGATTTAAAATCTATCCCTTAATCGGCGTCGCGCATCCGTTTATTTTACGAGTACGCGAGCCGACATTTCGTAAAAGTATTAACGTACGATGAACATTTAATATAATAATACATTCGTCACGCGGAACGCATTGTATTTATCGTGAGGAATTATCGAACTATGTGTAAACTGTCAGAGGATATGAAAAATCGCCTTTGCATAAGTAAAATTTTAAAACGAATTACTTGAAACTTATTTAAAAGTACTACTCTGCATTTAAAATATTTACGTTTAAATTGCACTGGAGTTTATTTAGTCTCACTGTGCAATTAACATTAAAAGTTTTTCCAAAGGCGAACGCGATCGAGTGATATTTTCTATTTACAGTAAATCAACATAAGAGGCAAACAAAAATGTCAATGTTTGCTTATTTTTTACTTTTAAATTACAAGTCTGAAATTAATTTAGCACCTCTATCTGCGATCTTTGAAAAATCTTTGGGTAATTTTATGGAGGACTTTTATTAAAATCTACATACGCCTGTAAGCGGTAAACGGATGTTAAGATAATATCGAGTTCTGCTTGCTTGCTTGCTTGCTTGCTTGCTTAATACAGTCAATTAATTATAGAAAAATGTTTAAAAAGGTGATATTAGGTGATATTGTCATGTCGAGGCGTTTCGAAACACCTCGCCTCTCGTGTAAATTTATATATTCAGTGAGTTTCATGTCTGGGAAATAAGTAAATGAGTTCTCGTTCGTTCCGATTAGGTTTTGTCAATTTCAGTTGAAATCCTGTACATTTATAATAAATAGATAAGGAAAAGGAAGTAACGCCTCGATAAATTATATATAAAAACGGTTGGACCCGTAGGCTTAGAAAAATTCTAAAAATTCCTGCTCGAGGCTGGTTTTCATATTTTAAAGAGACGTTATTGGTAAATAATTCACTCTGTCAAACGAAATAGATATTTTGGCTCGAGAGATTTGCATAAAAGTCAAATGGAGGTGAAAAGCATTTGTAATTGGGAGGATGAAATCCGTTGACCTTCGCTGGCACATTGTCGGAATGAGGTAATAAAAGTCGGCTAGATTGTAAACAAATGTCCTAACGAGGATTAAAAATCGAAGCAGTTAAATTGCATATGCGGGCAGAGGGGCGGGGCAGTAAATAGGGGGAGATGCTGGACGCATTTGACAATGATAATAACGATAATAGAGTGGGAGTGTCGTTAATTAATGCCCAAACGAATTCAGTGTAAATTGGAAGAGAATCGGTACAATTAGCGACACCGACTGGATTATTTTCATCGCGTCGCGATCCTCTATCCCCCTCTACTCTTCTCGCTCCACCCACCCACAAGCCGACAACTACTATTCTATTATACGTGGGAGGTTCCGGTGTCGCTGTATTATATTGCCAACACCCGAATTGCATTATGTTACTCATGCATCAAGGCCACTCGCTGGCTATACTCGCCGTACACGTCCTCGTGACCCTCGAGGCGCACGCGCCTCATTATGTCCCTCTCTCCCCCCCCCCCACCCCACTCGCCTGTATTATTACGTATTTTTACGCCGCCGCGTCCTTTTTACGCTCCTCCTTCCGTTTTACTTTCACGAGTGCATTAAATGCCCGTTTGATGATATCGCTCTTATTGCCGCTGGCAAAGACTGGACGGGACGCTGGACGGGACGCTGGACGGGACGCTGGACGGCCGCCGAATTTACTTTATATTCACTTTATTCGGTCTGGAGGTTAAGAAAGCACGAGCTGCCTCATTATGATACTTTATTAAACGGCCTTCTTCCACATTTCGGCCGACAATGGCCTCCGTAACGTCACTTTTATAACGTTCGATTCGCCATGCGAATAATCTCCGCAATTTCCTGTATAATATACAGGCGTGTATTATAATTCAGCGCTTACTTACTGCATCTGTATGAAACTGCGTGCACTTGATACGCGAGCCAGTAAACGAGCCGAGGAATATTTGTTGATGAAAAATTCAACAACTCTGCTGTCTTACGTTTGTTAATTAATCTTCATAAGCAACGGGGAGATTAAATTAATAGTTACAAGGGATATATAAAAGCTACTTTTGTATTTTCTCAATGATAATAAATTATCCCATTTGTCTTAATTACGAATTGAACGTGGAAAAAAATGCATTTATCACTTTGATTTCGAGAGACACGTACAATATGTACAGTATGTACATGTAGCGTATACACAATATACGCTTCTCTGCTGAATGCCAGTCATGCGTATTACTCTTACGTTATCCTCGTATATACATAGATTCCTGGATTTTCTTTAGTACCCTGAATTCCTATGTTTAGTTTATAGATTACGTGGAATATCTATCGAGGCTAATGAAACGAGGGCTTTGTTTACAGCAGCACATGACTCTGATAAATCCTACAAACTTTTCATTTACTCGATAGCTGCTTTGTTATCTTGTAATAATTATCTTTTATAATGCCGAAGCCACGCTATTCTCACATTGCTCGATAAATCTCTGCAGCAGCCAGTGACTCCCTTCGGTTTCTCGACTTTTCAACGACGACGCTTCTATTATACGCAACGAATACTTAAGACAAACGCCACTATTATCAATTAATGATGGCAAAGGACTCTCCGCGCCTACAAGATAAGCGAGGCTTCAAATTAAACGAGGCATGAAAATTAGGTTTTGCAATGTAAGGGGGAGGGGGGGGGAATTGTCGACCGGGGCCGTCGATGATAATAAGTGTTATTGCGGTACTTTTCGTGAGTGTTGGTGGACTTGTGAATTGAGCGTAATAACGGGACGGGGATGCGAGTACGAGCTCGGACGCAATAAAGTGGCAAACGTGTCCCTTGACCCTTACGTAGGCTGGCTATTAATAAAATAATTGAGGTGCTTATAATCGATAGTACAAAAATTACGAATCGAGTGCGTACGTGATCGGATTCGTTTATTCGGAAGCTTATGTTATTCCGCAATCAGCAGTACTTGTATGTAATGATTCGCTCGCTCGGCCTCACGACGTATCGTGTCGTATCGTAAACGATAAGCTTCATGTCCATGACATAATAATCAACTGTTTATCGTCCATCCCCGGCAAGCACTCAGTACTTGCATTAGGATTCATGGATGCGAAATAACAACGCATTGCCGAAGCTAATGGATCTCTTCAACCAACGCGTCCCTGCTGATATCTTGAATCGCGTATGAATCGCGAAGGCAGCCCTGACTGTTGTTGTTGCTGTTGCTGCTGCTGCTGCTGCTGCTGCTGCTGCTACTACTGCTGCTGCTGCTACCGCTACCGCTACTGCTGCTGAAAAAAAGAAGAAAAAGATTGAAATGTTATTGTGGCGAGTGATGACGACGTAGATTGAGTATTAAAATCATTGTTCAATTACAGGGAGACGTGCACGGCCGCATTGAAAATGCCGAAGGATTTGTTAAAAGTTTGTATAAATACGAATGTAAGCCGTGGGCTGCGTGGGAGGGGAGGGGAGGGTCAGGGAGCGAGAACAATATTCTATTGTTAAGCGTAAATTGGTATTTTAAAAACGGTTATTAAAAAGCGAAATCCACCGTGCGGAGCTAAAAATTTCGTTTATCCAGAGCTTCGGTTTCCCTTTTAATCAATATTTTAGTTAAACACGCGTTTTCATGTTTGGCCGAAGGGCACGTTATCTCAGGGAAAAAGAAGAAAAAAAAGTAGGGAAAAAAAATTGGAATGCCCACGCTTGACGCGCACCGGTCGCTTAACATCAGATTAGTTCCTGGCGTCCAGTCACGCGTAAGATAATTTCATCTTGGCCAGCGAGTCTTTATTACTTTCTGCGAACGTCAGTCTGCTGAATAATATTATAAATGCTTATAATTCTGACGTAACGTAGGCTCAATAGTTGTAAAAGTACCGTGGATTACGCCTCCGGGATCTCGCCTCGACCATTTAACTTATACTCATTATTTAACGGCTAGATATAATATATTAATTTTAATAAGAATATTAATAATTTTCATTAGCCCAGAGGGTTCGCTATAATAATTCATCGAGAAACGTTAAGGTCGCTTGTTATTAACTTATTAATAATAGTCTTTGGAATGAAATTTAACTGAATATTTTCATGGCTTAGTTACCATTTCTGCTCTTTATTTTGCTTTCCCCTTGATGCGAACGCGTTTGAAAAGCCAACTTTCAACGGAAAATCTTTTTAATTAGTGCTTCGTTACTGTCACTTACTAAATTAATGCAGTACTTTCGCTAAATATTTAGCAAAGTTATAATGAAAAGACTTGGCATTATAATGCGTGCGCGGGTACGTAAGGATTTTCGCGCTCGAAATATAAACCCGATGAAAGTAGCTCCGACTTTCTTCTCATCACTTTTATTTCTTTTGTTGTAACGGATATTTTATAAAGCTCGGGGAACGGGGGGGGGAGCATGAGCAGGTGGAGGAGGAGGAGTAATAAGCTCAAGTGGCCAGCGTAAGTGCAATACGTATTTACTTATAAGCGCAGGCCGATCATCATCATTGTTATTGTTTTATTTGAAAGCTGGAAAACGACTTTGTTATACATACACGTACACGTATGCAGCGTGATCGACGAGCGAAGGGGGAAGCGGATACCAACGCACGTTCGGCTCTGTAAAGTATACATCGAAAGTCAATATTTCCCCTTCGTTTCATCAAAGTTTTCACTTGTTTGTCAACCTTTTATTACTTGTGTATAACTTCTCCGGCATATTATTTGGAAATTATTATAATTGTTGTTGCATAGAGATAGACATCCCGATGTGTGTACACATTGGGATAGGAAGGATTCTCTTGTATTTTTTTTTTTCTTTTCGAAACGTTTCTTTTTAATAAATCCGCTTGGAAAGGCTATCGAACAAAATAAAAGAAAATATAAAAATTAGCACGGGGATGCGTGTGTTGTTTTTTCATTATTATTATTTTTTTTTTAAATAAAGCTAATGGAGAATGGAGGCTTGTATGAATGAATAAGTGATTATTTCCAGGCCGAATGGCTTGAAAATATTGTCGGTAAGATAAAAAACACAAAAAAAAAAAAAAAATCCGTCGGCTAATTCATAAATAAATCTCATGAATAATAATGCATTTAAGAAATGTGTTTATTAGCAATTATAAATCAGTTCGCGCGGAGAAAATGCTATTTCTTGTTTATCCTGGCCAGTTGGCCAGTTATCCAGTCTGTCAGTAGGTGGATAATAAAGTAACATTTAATTATCTCGAATAAATAGTTATTTGCGAAGGGAGCATAAAAATTAGGATAATAAAGTTTAAAGCTCGACGGGAAGAAATTTCTTTTGTTCTATCATTTTTCTACTTTATCTTTTATGCGTGTGCGCCGCTTGTACATTTGATGTCGGATTTTCCAGATAAATCGCTGTCCATAAAATGTTCGCTGTGCACAAGAGTGGAAATCAGATTGTACACAGGCTTATGAATAATGCCTCCTGCACTCGGTATTTAATTTCTCGAAATCGATACTTTGCTCCTTGATTATCCAATTTTCCTAAATCTGCCTGCCGGCGGCCCCCCACCCTCCAGCCCTCCCTTTAAATATTGCCTACGAACGTGCCGCACTACGTGTCCTTTTTATACTCTACGCAATCCAATAGAATTTTATGATCAGTAAGCGAGAGGGTGAGAGAAAGAGAGAGAGAGAGAGAGAGAGAGTATAGTAGAGCAACGTAAAAGGAATAAAAGTTATCTCGACGGCGTACGTCGAATTCACGATTAATTACTTATAATTCGGATGCATATAGCCTAAAAGGTGGAATGGAATCATATCCGATATTTATCATGATCTCGGCTCGATGGGGAGGCGCACTCGTAGTCCGTAGCAATCGACTGGTATGCTGCACGTCGAATACTGGGAGCTGGTCGCATTTATCGAAAAGCAGGTATCGCGAGGTCCGGGAAAGGCGAATTCCGGGGTAGGCTTGGACGATATAAGAGTCGGCGGGGCAATATAGATCATTCGAATGTTAGTTAAGCGGTTTAGTCGGCGAGTCGGCAGCGACCTTAAATCCCATTGGGCTCCCCCATAAACCGCCGCGAATCGCTTGTTGTGCAAATCGAATGGACATCGATCAGTCCCAACGTCCACGTTACGTCCACTTTCCATCCACTTTTTCTAAAAGTCCGCGGCGGACGAGATTATCGATTGGAAAGGAAAGACTCCCGATCGACGGGAATGGCAACAAAGCTTAAAACCATTGAGCCATTGGCATCCTTAACGGGATCGGAGTTGATCGTCTATCGGTCCGAGCTAAGCGTCCATTGGTGCCCTTTTACTAGACCCTCCCCCTCGCCTCAGGAGTTATCTAGCACGGAACGGTGACCGCTATGGGGGCGCGTCATTACGAGACCGGGTGCGAGGAACCGGTGCGGACTAAGGTTCACCGGGTCGGTAGGCTGATTAATAACCTGGAGGGGAACTCCGGTCCCAGAAGGCGCCCGCTCTTCGCGATAGTCGCTCCAAGAGATGAAACGAACGAGTCCTACGCGCGCCGGGACAAATAAATCAGCTCTGTCGCGGGGCGGGGGAGGACTCGCGAACCGCGCCACGACGACAGGAGGACCCGCGAGAGTAATCGGTGGCACAGCTTCGGCTCTTGGCCATTAGCTAATGGACCAACGGCACACTCTCTCTCTCTCTCTCTCTCTCTCTCTCTCTCTCTCTCTCTCTCTCTTCCTCCCTCTCTCTCTAGCAACAAGCTCGATATGTAGCTGCCGAGTCAGTTTTCCCTTCTTGAACGCCTAGGGGATTCTGCGTCGCGGATGCTGCCGGCCGGCGTCTTCCGACTCGTGCTTCTTCGACTTCACACCGCCAGGCGTCGCTCCCCTCGTTACCTGCCAGCCCTACGATTTTTACGCGTGCCATTCCACCCTCGCGTCTGCGAGGCCGAAATCTCCCCGAAGCCGACTCTCTTTTACATTTCCTCTCATCAGCGATCTCTATTTATTCATTTTGATGTTGTTTTTTTCTTGTTTTTGCAGTTGGGAGATACATTCGTAAGGATATTCCAGGCAAACTAACTGCACAATACACGTAAGTAAATTATCTTATTAAAGA
>RCIC01000003.1:11047500-11227500 GCA_018883505.1 Ceratosolen fusciceps | reverse complement strand
CGTGATGATGACGGTGAAGAAGAAGAAGAGGAAAGGGGAAAGGGGAAAGTCGTAATAAATTTCAATTATATTGCAATGGTACGTGGCCTCTTCGGCACATAATTATCTTATGCGGCAGTCGCGGTGTTAGGGTCGGTCGGGGGATCGGGGGGTCGGGGGGGTATGATGAAATCTTAATCTCGAAATTTCGTTGATCCGCCGTTGTCTTAACGACAGTCGTCGGAGCTTATTTCTTTCCGTTAATCTGGTTTTACAGAAACTTTCCGAGTCGATCCGCTCTTACTCGTCGTCTCCCCGGGTAGTAAAATTTTCCCCGACGAAGAGTTCGCTGCTTTGCCCCGGTAATAATATTTTAATGTGACGGTAATACGCATTAAATATTAGTAACATCAAACGAATTAAGCCCGTACTTCATCTGGCGGATTCAAATAAATTGTTCCAATTCTTAAAGCGCATTAAGATTTCCGAATGAAATTCCCTTTAGAAGCGAGAGTATCATCAGGAGCGTTTCCCAGCGACGGCCATGATACTCCTTGCTAGATTTTATATATATATATATATATATATGTATAAAGAGATACGGTGGGCAGGGGTTGGTGAGAGCGAGAAATAGAGAATGGGGGGATGGGGGGCGGGGAGGGTTGGTGGAGAGAGGGAGAAGGGCGGAAAGAATATAAATAAAACAACATTCATTAACAACGTAATCAGGAGAAGCTGCAGAGTAAGCAAGAGTCTGCCGCTCGGTCCCAAGGCAGAGTCAAAGATAAAACGAGAGGAATTAGAGAGGAGGGCCAGCAGTTAGAGAAAGAGGGATGGTATAAAGGAAGCTAGTAGAAATTGAAAAAGAAAGGAGTGGGAGAGGGGCGGGAGAGTTCTTTTCGTCTGGGGAGGTTTTCGCTGCTCGGGAAATCTCTGGTTGAACTTTGGGATATCGGCTGGGAGGAACAAAGTGGCGGAAAATGCCGGGAAACTGCCATGCTCGACTCCGCTCCTTCACTTCGCTCCCACGAGTGCGTAGCGGCATTTTGCGGTCGTTAGACAAACGTTGGAACCCGTCGAGCGCTAATCGTTCCCGGTATCAACCAAGAACTCTGCACTTTTTCAGCCTATCCTCCTCCCTTTCCCCCTGCCTGACCCTCTTCTTCTTTTTCTCCCTCCGATGCTTTAATACTCGACGAAGGCACTTAATTCACCGTCGATATTTCTCTCACATTAGCTATCCCCACTCTCCGCGTATTTGTCGTTTTTCATTCTCTTTTCTTCTCTTCTCTTCTCGTCTCTCGTCTCGTCTCGTCTCTTCTCTTCTCTTCTTTTCTCTTTTAACCCACATTCCGCAGATCAGTCGCGTTTAGAAGAGTGCGTTTGTACAACTTTGAAATGCCTGATATTAAATTTCCAGTATTAATCGTCAGCGTAGCTCAGTACTTCATTCCTGTCGATCGCTTTGAAATATTCATGCTGCCACAAAAGCTCGTTATAATTAACAAAATTACGAGAAAATCAATCAATAATAATTAATCACTCGACAATAATGGATCGCCTTTATTTCTGACATTTTTCAATACGACTTTTCTAAATTATCATTTTCTCTTCCAATAAACCCCCCCCCTCTCTGTCTCTGTCTCTCTACCAGAGGGAATAATTACTGCTTTTAAAGATTGGCTACGTGAGATGAAAATAATTGCAAATGGTTATTGGGCTTGTCGGGGTCGCCTCTCTTAATTTGTACCGAACCTCGAATTTAAAAGCTCGCGTAACCGCAAAATCAATATAATATTACGGATTTCGGTAAGAATCGGCTTTTATTCCAACCGAATTTCATTACAACGTACACGCTCGAGCTTTACGAAAGAATTACGAAATTCCCGTGCTCTTCTCATTTGAGAAATAAGTAATAAAGCGGGGCCGTTTTCACCAGCCATATCCTTAAAATATTTCGGAGAAGGTAGCATTTGTTAAACTCCGACTACGAGACTTATGATTGCGCGCTCTTCTAGTTCCAGTCGGATCATGAAAAGCTCAGGATGGAAAACTTGAAAGCTCCGTCGACTTTTCCTTTCTAACATTTCCATACTACCCTCGGGCGCTCCACCGACCCCACTCCCCGACTCCACCGCCACCCTCCCATCCTTACTCCTACGTTCTTAACGTTTTTTTCAACGTTTTATTTTATTTCACGTTTAATCTACTCCTTTTACCTCATATTATGTAAATTATTATTATTATTATTATTTTACGATTCGACGTAGGAGGACTGCGTGAGCGTATGTAGTACCGTTGACGCTGCGCGATCATTTTCGGTGCACTGATAGGGGAAATATTTTCATCGAAGCCTCCTTTTCTATTTTAATATCGATATTAAATAAAATGCGTTTTACAAAGTTTTACAATTTTATTTTATTATCATTTTTTTTTTTTTTTTTTTTTTTTTTTTTGTTAATCTTGAATTTTGATTATTTTTCACAAGTCATTTTCAAATTATTTATAATATTTACACGAGAAAGTCTCGTTTTTTTCGATTTGCTTTTTTCGGTCGATGTCCGTCTAAATATCCAATTTATTCAAAATATCTATTACTCTCCACATTTGTTTTCCCTGCAATGCTAATAATTGAATTTTCCATTACATGTCGAGGTTTAAATTTTATATAAAAAGATTATCTGCAAAAGTTCCAGTGGTATTCGTAAAAAATTAGTAAAAATTTAAAGTTATAATATGAATTTTTTTGGCGTGAAACGCCATGAAAACGTGAAAAAGGTACATTATGAGTAATTTGGGAATGCGTAGAGGTAATATCGGGAGCGCGTTCGTCGCGTCGCTGCTGTTGTTCCACGCTTGATTATGTGTTTGTGCGTGCGCGGGTGTGCGTAAAGTATAACACGGAACAATCAAAGGTAATCCGAGTGTCGAAAGTCATGAGCTGCATTAATTCCGGGAATTCAGTAATACACGGGCAAGTACAGGTGTAATATTATGCATTGTATGCATGGACATATAGATGCAAATACGATGACTGCACTTAAAAATGGATGTGACGTCGTACATGCATTTTCTCAGGGAAATATTAATCGGGCGCGCTGCCTTTGTTCGTATAAAGAAGCTCGAAATTTTTTATTGTTCTTTCTCTTAACGATGGTTCGAACCTTCGAAACTCGAGGCTTAACGGCGAAAGGGAAAAATTGTTTCTCAAAGCTTCCCTTATCGCCTTCCCTTCGCCCGCGAGTTCTAAAGAAGATAAAGCCAAAGAACGGGGATGGCGGCAGGGGGGGAGGGAGGGATATCCTTCCCCCACAGTCCCTTCTCCATGTCCCTTGTTTCGGCTGTCGTTTTTACGTGTCCCCATCTGACCAGAATAGCAAATAAGTGTGGCTCTGTCGTGGAAAAGTAAAAAGGATTCTTATCATAAAGAGGGAGTAAGCGAGTAAGCGAGTGGCTGCTCATTTTAAGGATGCTGCCGAGAATTTCAATCGGGCAAGACTATCAGCGGCCAAGGCTTCGCGTCCCTCTTGCCTCGATTTCACGCACGGCTTATGAAGAACTCGGATTCTCCAAAAATTAACGTCCTTTCGCCCCAATAAACCGCTCCCCACCCCTCGCCCCAAGCACCCCCTTCAAGTAAAAGGTATAAATTCCAACGGCTTCGTCTCGTGCGACTCAGCTTTAAAAACCCGAACAACCTCCGCTAGCGCGACCACCTCCTCCGTCTACGGAGGGTCTTTCACGAGCAAAGCGTAAAGCTGCCCCCGTTGGGGAGCTGCCCCCGAATCGATTAATGCATTTTCCTTGTCACGTGCCATAACCTTGCCGATTTTCCGTCCACGCGAGCTGCGAATTTCAAGTAATTTTCATATCGATCGCCCAGACCCATCTGCGTACGGACACATCGTTCCCAGCACGAGACTACGACAAATTGTCCCTATACGAATCCCTGTATGATAAATACAACGACGACGGCGGCGGCGGTGGCGGCGGGAGTGAAAGAGAGAGAGAGAGAGAGAGAGAGAGTGAGAGTGAGAGGAGCAATGGGAAAATAATTTCCAACTTCTAAAAGTTTCCGACCCCGATAACCGAAAAGCTTCGATCACGTTTTCTTAATGGTCGTCGATCCTTCCTCACCCTCACCGCCCTCCTCTCGTCGCCATTAAGCTTTCCCATAAAGTTCCACGAGCAACAATAACTCTCGCTTACAATGTACGATTTTAGGGAGGGAAGGGGGGGAGGCGAGGACACCTCGGCGGCTTTCATTAGAGGCGCGTTTTAACAACGAATTCGTCGTCGGTCAATCGTTGTCGTAGCTCCGCCCTCTCTCCATGATTCCCGTCCCTAGGAATACGTATGTATGTATATATATATATATATATATATATCAAGCTACGCTGGGTATCGGCGATATTAATTGATGCGAAAACTTTTGCGAATACTGCAGAGAGTATGAAAAGCGATTTGGAGGTGAGCGCGGTGCCGAGCTACGCGATAATTGATCCTATAAATATTTCTTTTGTCGATTCCGAAATTAAAGGGGATAATTTTCCTCCGAGAGGGACAATTAGCCACTCGGAACACTCGAACGCTTCCAGTCGGCCTTGCTATATACATTAGTTGGAGAAGGAGGAGGAGGAGGAGTAATGCTCGAGGGCGGCCGCAACCTCGTCCGCGTCTGGCTCGAGGAATTCATCTCCCCGGCGCAGCTTCTCACTTTCAAAGTGAGCATAGTCCTTCGGGCCCGAGAGCAGCCCGAGAGAGAAATATTACAACTTCGGCTCTCTTTTGCGTTTCTCATTGATCGCTTGCCGACGTAGAGAGGAGAAGCTTAATCGAACGGCGAATGGAAATAGCGAGCGTCGGGAGAAACATTATATTCTCTGTCTCTCTCTATCTCTCGTCTCTCTTCCTCTCTGCCTCTCTCCCTCACTGCCTCTCTCCCTCTTTCGCGGGCGCCCCGGCTTTCGATAATAACGGCGGAAGCTCAACGGCAACGGCGAAATGTTTGTGAGAAATGTTTGTTCGGCGGGGAACATCGATACTCGCTCTCTCCACGAGCTCCTTGAGCCGCGGATTATGTTGGTAGGGAGGGAGACCGAGGCTCGGAGGATTTCCGCTACGAGATCGAATTATAGCCTATAGTCTCGCTCGGGGCGAAGACAAAGAGACGAGGCGAAGGTCCGCTCGACACGCATTGTGTCTTGCGAGCGCGGCGGAGGGGCGGAAATTGTAAGTAAGAATGCATTAGAATCGGGGGCGTCCGTCTTGGCCGAGCCGTGGAATGTGAAGAATGAGCGGCGCCGAGGCGCGAGGGTGACGAAGAGCCTAAACGGGTTATTGGGGCTAGCTAGGGAGGTGGTGCGACACCATCCCGTACATCGGTGCTGAGGGGATGCTCGCGCAAGCCAGCCAAGAGACATTGTTCGAATTGCGGAGAGGTAGAGGCATCGATCACGGGCGCCGCAGCTGAGCCTCCGGGGACAGACTAACCTCCCCTACAACTAGTATTTTCAGCCCCGCCGCGCATTTATACCCTTTACGCCCCGACAGTTTCGAGAACTTGCCCCGCGCGCGCGCTTTGCCTTATCCTTATTTCTCCGAGCCCTCGGCGCCCTCCCGCAAAGCCAAACGGTAGTAGACCGGGAGCAGACGACGAGTCGCCGAGAGAACTAGTCGATGAGGAGGAGCAGTTGCGAGAAGACGATGTCGTTCTGGCTCCGGGCGATGGTCTTTTTGTCGACCACCACCACCACCACCACCACCGACTCACCTCTCCCGGACCTCCGTGTTTCCGGCATCGGATCGAATCGGATCCGATCGCTCTCTCTCTGTCTCTCTCTCTCTCACACACAAACACAGAGGTACACACAGAAACACACAATACTCGCACTTCTCGGAATGACAAGAACGCCCCCCCCCCAATCCTGGTTCCCCTTTCGTCAGGATGCCAAAGACAATCGATCGTACTCTCGCCGTTCACGCGTATCATTAATCCCCTGATTCGGAGCGCCGCGCACACACGCACTTATCCGGTTAAGAATATATTTACGGGCTTAACGAAAGATAAAGTATCTCGAGCTATATGGGGGTTATTGGGGCTTCGCTGTTGACGATAATGCACGATAATACTTTAATAATTGTCACGGAGCTCGTATCGTAGTCGTCGATGATAAAATAATATCGCGAGAGCGATGGACTGATTTGCATGGATGAACGGGGAGGAAGCGAATGCCTGGGCCTCCTATCCTTCGAGGACCAATATCCTTGGAGCTTTCATTTGGAGTATTAAATTGTTAAAAATCGTCGGGGCTTACGCGGCCGGGGCATCGGCATTCCATTTAACGGTGGAACATTTGAACGAAACCGCGGGATCGAAACGCGCGGCGGCCAGTATTACAGGGGCCAACTAAACATTTATACGTTACGGAAATGCCGGAAAACCCTTATTTCCAAATTGATCCAATCCATGCATATCGCGGAGTTAACAGAAAGACGAAAAAAAATAATGTGTTTTTTTAGCACGCGATCCCCGTGGCATTCAAAAGCTTATAAATATGTAAATGAAGGAGGCATTCTTGGCGCATATCCAACCAACGCACGTGTAAACTCTGATTTATTCGGAAATTCAGGCTTTTCGCACTAAAGCAGCGCTCTCCTGGTCTCTCGTTGGTAGCCCCGACATCGGCCGACATCGCCCGACAGTAGCCGAGCCCACATGTAACATTTCCTCCCGCAAAATCAGTATCGATGAATGATCTATGATTCGGACATCTTATACTACGATGGCGGAAAGTCGTCGCTAAAACTCGACAGACGGAATGCATCGCAATATTTGCATAATTCGTTAATTAGGAATTCGCATCAAATACGCGGCGTCTTGTAATTGCAGGGAGTGAGCGAAAGTTCAAAGCTCCTCGCGTTCGCGAATAAATAATAAAGTCTGTTTAAACGGCGCACCGTAGCCCCGTAAATAATCCTTTATTTTCGTCTCCGTAATGGCATGAAATAAATATTCTCGTATCAAAGTAGGAATGCATATATTAATACAGATATTTAATGGGAGCGAATGTATTTTTGTATATCACTCGAGGGAAGCTTAGCCAGCGTAGGTCGTGCGTTACTCGTTTCCAGAGAGGGATAGAGAGAGAGAGAGAGAGAGAGAGAGAGAGAGAGAGAGAGGGTGGGTGGGGGGCTTAATATATTGTACACCGAGGGTATAGATTTAAATAAATCGATTGCGAGTCGAGTCGTGGTAAGGAATCGATAAATCAGAGAGCGGCTTGAAGGAGGCGGTCGTTGGATTGGGTAGGAGCCCCGCTCCAAGGGGGAGAGCGAGCTCGTCATCGCCAGCGATTTTGAATATCGAAGCGCACCGTCCGGCCAAAGTCCCTGTCCGTGGCTACGCAAAAGGCTGCCGAGGTCGATCCTCGCGAACTTTCGGCCGCAAAACGCGCGAAAGCCATCGGAATAAAACGCCGGCTGAGCAGATGAGGGTAGCGGGTCGAATAAAACTTCGGTCCTATAATCTTACTCCCGTTATTCTCTCCTTTGGCATCGGTGTCGCCCTCCAGGCCCGAAGTACTTGCTGCTAATTAATCCTTTTAAGGAGGCAAGAATTTAATTAATCCAAAAGTTATGCGGTCGTCCGTCCTCGTGGGCGGTAGGTGGTCGGCGCGGCGCGGCGCGGCGGGCCGGGGGAGGGTGTATGGGTTGTGGAGGGGGGTACGGGGGGATAGAGAGAGAGAGAGAGAGAGAGAGAGAGAGAAGGGGTAACTCCTTACCGGCCACCGAGGCTGCTGCTCCTCTTCATAATCCAGACGTCCTAATGCTGCTCTTCTTATCGCGCCCTTCTCCTCATCCCCGAGACTTTCTCGGAGCCGGCGAGTTTTTGCGCGCGCTTGATGCCGCTGCTTCAAAGCCCCTTTCCTTCCTCTAACATAGAAATGTTTTATATATTATAAGCGCATTGCTAAGGGAATCCGATTTGCGGCGCCCAGCTTCTATAATCTCCGGCAGAATTATTATAGATTCGCTGATTTAGTTAAGTCGAGAGCCCGAGTTATTTAGACTCGCCGCGGTCGGGCAGGATTGGGGAGGGAAGGGAAGGGAAGGTAAGGGCAGGGGAGGGAAGTAAAGGGAAGGAAAGGAAAGGTAAGGTTTTCTATGCCGAAATCGCCTCGAAACCTTCCTCCCTTCCGTCAAACGGAACTCCGTGTCCCTACAGCTTTGCCTGCAGACTCTCCGACCTCTGGACCGTCCTCTCACCCCCTGCCCCACATAAAAGGAGCCTCGCTCCTTTGACAATGCATTTATTTATAATATTTACTACGGGAGTTTAATTCGCTAAAAGCCGTCCGCAGGATTTACTATTCACTTGGACGGCTAGTAATGGATACTCGCATACGTACACGTGACACACGCGTCCCATTAAATATACAGAGTTTCGCCTCTTGTGATATATTATGAGATTCATTAACTACCACTTTAATAGTATCGTAAAAATTCAAATATAAAGATTTTTATTGCCAAAAGAAGCTACGACTCGGCTCTTCATAAATAAAATTCAGATTTTTATTCGGACTGTAATTTCAAAAAATATAAAGTTATATTCAATAAAATTGCTAATAATTTCCCGCTTTCGTACACCGTCTAAGATTTATATATATATATATATATATATATGAGCGCGCGGACACGCGTAAACATATACGACACGCACACAACCCTGAGGCGCCTTTACTATTTTTATTCTAATAAATTTTCTCTCTCGCTATATACAATTGCACATTTGTTTTAATGGGCCAATAAAAATTTTAACTTATTATTAATTCGAAAATTCTCATTTTCACGAAAAGCTGCAGCTCGCAAGTGCGAATATTACCCGAGACTTAATTACCGAATAAACTTAATCCCTTAATTATTAATGCGATAAATTAAAATTGCCAGAACAAATTGTTTTCGACTGTTTTGAAATGCCGTTCGTTTTTATGGGATCTGCCATTCCCATATACGGGCAAGTATTGTTTCTGGCGACGGGGCGGGGGGAGGCGAAAATGCCGAAATCTTAATTAAGGATATTAATTATTACACTGAAGAATCGTTTGGAATTGATAAATTACGAGTGTTAGCGGGTTAGCGGGTGGTGTAGAGGGACGGGGAGTGGGGGGGAGGGGGTGTCGTTGGCAAATATAAGCCTCGTCGTATTACCATGACCACATACAATTTATTTTTACGGCTAAACGTAAATAAATAAGGGGACATCAATCTTTAGTGCTATAATAATAGTATAATTTATATTGTTAGTAAAATAATATTTCAGCTTCGCGGAGAAAAATCTCGCCAATAATTCTAAGCTGAAAATTTCAATTACGCTTTATGCTTCCTGTAAAAATCGTGATCTATAAATCTGGCCAGTCGATGTGTTGCTTCGAAGCACGCAATTTTGTTTATGCAAAGTCTTGGGCGATAAATTTAGTGGCCGCTTTTCATGAGCCCAATGTTGAATTAAAAATATATACACACACCAATATATATATATATACATATATATATAAAGAAACACGTTTGTAGATTAAAAGGAACGTCGTCAGTGTATTGTTATTTGCTCTCCTCCGGCCGAACGTAAAAAGCAAAGCAATTACCAAAATCATTTTCGATCTTGCACCTCCCGCACGTCCGACTTTTTACGCTCTCGTAAGCATTGCTCCACACACACACACACACACACACACAGAGACACACAAGAACCCCGCCTGACTACCGCGACCGCCGAGCGTCGAGCTTTTCTTTCTGTTTTAACGAAACCTTATATACACTAAGCACACACTCTTCGAAAATCCGATTTCAGTTTGTTTCGTCTGGCGGCTCCGCAGCAGTAAAGTATATTTTCTCTCCCTCCATTTTATCTCCACTGCGGTCCCGGACGATTTTCTCACCCTTATCGAGATACATTCCCATTCTTTTTTACGCAACAGAGATTCTTTCTTAGCTCTTCTATCCCTGCCCACGCTTCTTTCATTCTTTCTTTCTTTCTTTCTTTCTTTCTTTCTTTCTTTTCAAATCTATGTATCGAGGAATCGTTTTCAATTATTTAGTCGTCGGTCATTTCGAAGCTTAGCTGACCCACTCTCACTTCATTCGGTCTCATCTGCAAAATACAAAAGGATTACTCTGTTATTGCCAACGTAACGCTTACGAGCATTATTATTTACGTCGAATTAGAGATTATTGTATGTTATCAGGACTTTAGCCTTAAATTTTCCTTTAATGCTCCGCGTAATCGCGAATGGCTCCTCGTATTTACCCTGTTTTAATAATTCTATTTTATAAATACTTTATTTAGATGTACGCTGGAGTAGAGTTAATTTTGCCTTATTACCTGCTAAGAGATCGCACTTTATGGGCAGTCGGATTTTATTCTGCCAAGCACTGCGCGCGCCCTACGGCTTAATCTTTATTGGCTGCTCCCGCTGCTACTGTTCTTATTATTATCATTGTTAGCATTATTATTATTATTATTTCGAGATACCGAGCGTTTTAAAGGCTTCGATTTGTTCGAGCGAGTGGCTAACGTGGCCGAGCGACGAATAACTATTGCCCCTCTTACGATTTGCCTTTTCCAACGGTCGAATAATCATTTACGCTACTCATCTTTCAGGCACGACGACTGCTGCCTCACTTCTATGAATATATTTGAGATAAGCCGATGATACCGGGAGTCTAATGCGACTGCTCGGCTCTTAATTAATTCAACTACGAGTTCAATCCCTGGAGCTTAATTATGTTAAACCTATTTATCCGGATAAATATTTCCGAAAAACTGCTAACGCTTATTTACTCACCAACAATTACTCATCACGTAATACATTCCCTTCTCTTCTGTAATACCAAGATCGCGAAATCATACTTTTTCTACACTTTATTTACTTTAATTGGCAAATTAATGCTCCTTAATTAAACACCAAGTACGTTTTTTTTTTTTTCTATTAATCATGTTTTATTCCGCTAGAGTATCAAGGATTATTGATATAATTTCTTAATAGAGCAGCGAGTCTCATTTTAATTTAATCCGAGTCAATGATTTATTGGATTTATAGCCTCTCCGCGTTATATTGATTCCTACGTATTTCATATCATTTCATTTCATTTCTTTTCATTTCATTTCATTTCTTAAGAAGAGCATAAGAAACGCTTATAAATTAACTTGTATTTCTTTAAACTTCAACACTCAATTCCGATTCGTTTATGTAGAAATATAGAGCTAAAGTTAATTATTACAGAATATTAAGCGCATAAAATTATACCCTTACTGATTTATGCATTTTCTTATGATATCTATTACTAAAAACCGAACAACATTAGAATTCGTGGGGATGCGAGATTTATGATCCAGAATATTTCAGTAGATATTAATCAGTTAATAACATCTCGGATAAGCTTCACGGTTTTTCCTCGCGCGCGATACAGAGAGCAACGAATGCAAATAAAACAAGGACGGAATTACTTATGCATGGTAAAACCATGAGCATATAATGTAATAAAATTATCGTACGTGTATCGATACATAAATTACAATGTTGTAAGAGTTGGCTTTGAACATCTCCGTGGAAATGTTTATTCCTTAACGAACGGACATCGTCTTTTCCATCGAAATTACAGCATTATTTATAGGATTTTAAAACATTATCTATATTTTGTTTATCGAATATCGCATTGATCCGCGGCTCCCCGCTCTCAGCGAGCACGAGTAGATCGATTAGCAGTGACTTTCGACTTTTTCTTGTACCGACCGACAAGCCCCGTCCCCTGGCCCCGTTGGCCCTCAACCCTTGCTTATAAAACAAAGCATTACGAGGATAATGCAGGGGGAGTGCAGCTGCATACGGGATCAGTCCTCTAGATGCGCGCATAAGTTTATTATCGGGAAAGGAAGTTTCGTTAGGTCCCTGCTACTGGCCAACGGGGAATAATCAATCTGGCCTTATGGATTCTCAATATCATACCTGTTCCCGTGGGAGAGATCGGAAGAGTGCAGAGCATTGACGAATCGAACGAGGCAGCGTGGAAGGACAAAGGGTTATCTGGGGGCGGGGGGGAGGTGCGGTGTCGTGTTTGCCGCTATTGATTCGCAAAATTTCGTGGTGCGACAGGAGACAGGCAGGTCGTGTCACTTTTAACGAGGCTCAACTCACGGCGAAACTCTATAAAAATAACATCATCGACCTCTAAATCAACTAATTCGCTATTTAAGTCGACGCGCACGATGGCTTTATAATAAAATAATACTGCATGGAGAACGGGCTATTTATTTACTTATTTATTTTTTTTTTTTTCATTGTATAAATTTTGCTCGAAATTATTAGGTGAGTAACGTGGAATGGAAATTGAAATTGTAATTATTTATGAAATGTATAAGGTCTATTGGACGAGCGACGATGAGAATGAAGAAGGACGTGAAAGACGTCTGAAAGAGGGTTAACCGGGGCCGTTATGGGGGGTGGAGGGGGCGGATGGAGCTTAATACTGTAAAAGGATATAAGGGCTGAGAATATAATAATAATCTATCTTAGTAAATGATCTATCTACCTTATGTATTTGGCTTTCGTAGCTAATTTACCTTCTGTCTAATGAGAGAAATTCTGAATTCTCCTGTAAGAGAGAAGTGAAAGGAAGTGGAAGGATCGTCGTCTGTGAGGGAGGGAGCGGAGCGCCGGATCGCCTCACTGCTCTGAGTAACCAAAGAGTAGGCAGATAAGACAAAGACAAAGACAAAGATTTAATTTCTGAGCTTTCAAATGTATAAAGACCGAGTGCATCTTTACAGAGTACTTATCTAGACAGTGAACGGCCTCGCTCGATCTACAATTACATTCTCAGGCATTACTGCAATAAAATAACACCAAGCTGACGCGTCCCTGGGTGAGCTCGCGTGCCAATGTCATCGTCCGACTCGTCATCATCGTGACGATGCTGATTAAATGACTTTTACCTGTAATGTCGGTCCCAGTCAAATTTTTTCTTTTTGAGACGATTTCGTAGCGTAAGTTGCGTTCGACGGCCCGGTGAACCTAGTCGATATTCCTCGATAATAAGAAGAAGACACAGGGGAAGAAGATCCGATCAGGTTGGTCTATCCGTGGCATCGGAGCCACTCGCCACGAAAAAAATCATCGGCCACGTCATGATCTCGCGTTGGCGCGACTCCGCACTCCACCTGCCTTATTCCTATTAAATTTATGAGGCTATTAGATTTTTTTTTAACTCTTATTATTTTTTGTTATTATTTTAATACAGGATCAAAGATGACTTTAGCATGCTTTAGAGATTGTAATTTAATCAGGTATTTGGTGTAACAGGATTACGCTCCAAGATAACTATTGTTATTTATTACGCATACAAGATGTATTATTTAAATTAGGTGTAAGGATTGCGTACGCGCATATGTTTATACATTATTTTGATTAAACGTTAAAATTTTACGACGCGGGGTGCTACTTATTATATACATATACAATATGATTAATTAATACAACTAGGGGATTTCAAGTTAGGCTTAAGTTATCGGGCGAAAAATTTAATTTACAATTTTCAATGGACGGTTTTTAGATAATTAATAAGATCGGGTGGATAGTTAAAAGAAAAGTAAAGCAAAAACAAAATTACCGTTAACTACTCGCGAGTACCGATATTAATGCCAAAATAGAATAATAGCAACTGCTTTTTCAACGAGGAATAGATTAAATTGAAATTTGAATGAGAAGGCTTGCGCGCGTTAGGATATTGAGCGCGGAATGAAACTCAAGTAAAAGGAAATGAAACGGTTTTAAATTATAAAAGGTATAATGAGGAACGAAAGGGAAATTATAAGAGCGGAACTGATGGCCGACGCGGTGTTTACTTTTATTGGGCTTTATCGCACTTGCCAAGCACCTTGTGCGACAAAAAATGAAAAATTAAAAAAAAATAAAAAAGGGGGGTGAGGGGCGTAGGGCAGGTGGGCAGGTGGGAAGGCAGGCAGGCAGGCAGGCAGGCAGGCAGGTCGTGGTGGGGCTGGGGGATTTGGGAGGGGGTTCCGTCGTCTTTGGCCCCCTCTCTCTTCATCTTCTTCGGTTCCCGGAGCAGTGAACTTTATGTTATTTCCCGGAGGCATCGAGCCCAAGTCCTCCGCCTCCATTGGCGCTTTGAGTCATCCGGCCGATCGCTTTCTAATGCAAAAATATGAGCGCAGTTAATTAGACTGCGCGCCCGCCCGTCTCTGCACGAGGAGGCGCTGAAATGTATGCGCAAGAAGCGGCAGAGCGCGGGAGAGGCTCGAAAGAGAAAGAAGGGGCTTAGGATACGCGTAACCGGGTCCATTCAGAAAATAGGGGCTTCCGAAGGAGCACGTGGTAATAACATCGATCGTATTATCGTTATCTAATGAAGGATCTACCGCTAAAGTATTACCGAACTCTTCGATTCCTTATTCCTTATGTCGAAGCATTGGGATTATTGAAGCGCGTTAGGAAGAAACCTCGTCGAGGTGCGTGGCTGCACGAGCTCGACTCGCGGTAATAAACTAATCGACCATGAAATAGTCTAGGACTTGTCGACGAATGACTCGATAAAGAGGTGTGCAAGAGCTCCTTGATGCGCCATAGCGTTGAGTTTAAGGAAAAAGAAAAGAAAAGAAAAGAAAAGAAAAGAAAAGAAAAGAAAAGAAAAGAAAGAAAAAGCCCCCCCCCCGCTCCCCCCGACCCGACCCGTATGAGCATTCGGAGGAGGAGGAGGAGGAGGAGGGTGGGTGGGTGGGGGGTATTCGGATGCAAATTTCAGTGGAAAATTCCAAAGTAAATTTGAAACTGCGAATATAAAGTCCAAGGAATAAAGGAAAGAAAACAGAGAAAAAGCAAACAAAAAAAAAAAAACAAACAAAAAAAAACAAAATATATTTTAAAAGGAAAATAAAATTTATCGAATCCTCGGCGAATCGCAGCAGCTCCGCGTCTCCGAGGGAATTTTAATTACGGAATTTCGATTTCGTTTAATTGGCGTCGCGTCAATTTAAGCCCGGCAACGCTTCCCTTATCTCCCGAGCCGATCCATCTTTTTATCATTATAACCGTTCGGGAAGAAAAAATTCCCTATAGCTAATGCACGATCGTATCAGTTAATGAACAAAGTAGCAGCTCCTTCGGCAACGAGGTTTATTGTAAGATATACATACGGGAACGCGTAGTCTCTCGATGGTAAATAAATAAGGATGACGAGGAGGAGAGGGAGGAGAATTATTATCGGGGCCAAGCGACGATCCCAATTATTTTATTAGCGGGCCGCGGCGGGGGGGTTGGGGGGTTTGGGGGGGTGATGGAAGAGGTATCGCAAGTATCGTGTGGATCGCGGACCCCCGGCAGAAAAGCTACGTAGCCGTGAATGGGAATGGGAATGGCAATGGTGCGACGGGGGGGGGGTAGACACGAGCCCATAGAGAGCTAATTGAGAATGAAAGAAGCGGGCAGGGGGATTGGGAGGAGGAAGCTGGGCGAGTTCGGATCTCGATCGCACGTTTAAACTCATTCTCCCGGCGCGGCTCGATCCTTTTCTCTCGAGGGCCAGGAACAAAAAGCAGGAGGAAGCGGCGGCGGTCTGATGTTTTCGAGCCGCCGGTCCTTTTCGACGAACCCTTTCGACGTCTCGCACACGTTGGCTCGGCCTAGCGGAACCCTCGGGAGGCCCACGGGGCCACCGCCATTGTTCTTCAAGGCGGACTCGCACACTCGCCAGGAGAGCTTTGTTCGCGTTGTGCCGAATGCCCGGGAGTCTCGCGCGCTCGCTTACGTTTGTCTGCCGTAGTTGAGGGGCCGAGGGGGAGGGGGAACCGCGGCAGAGGGTCACCGCCGCTTGCCAACACGGACACGGGACCATACGCGCATATGCAGGCACTCGCACCGAAGCTCTCTCTTGTATCGAATAGATCGCTCGACGTTAGTACCCCTCCCCCCTCACCCGTCCATCACACACTCCCCCAACCAATCACCCCCTCCCACCCGCAGACCGACAGGCTGTTTCTCCTGCTGAAAGGGACTCGCATTACAAATGACGCGGCAATAGGCGGAGATTATGACACTAAGTGCTAATAATAGAGATATATGCTCGAACGTTAATGTGAACGATATTCTTTCCTTTTATACCGATTTCGCTTCGCCCTTTTGATTTATCGCTCTCCCTCATCGCTTACATCCCTACCTGCTATCCATCCACTTTTGCTGCCGCTGCTGCTGCCGCCGCCGCTGCTGCTGCTTCCTTTTTCTTCTTTTTTCTTTCTTTTTTTTTTTCTAACTAAACGGTATCTCGATTATAATTGAATCGGAAGCCCGATTGCGATTCGTAGCCGCTGTATTAATTGAATTTCGTTATAATGGTTATTGTATATCATCGAGTCGCTCCAATGGAGATCTTCCATTGGACTATCTACAGCTGATACCGGCTCAGGTATGCCCAGCGGTCCAGCGGTCCAGCGGTCCAGCGATCCAGCGATCGGATGCCGCAAAGAATCAGCTTATTCGATTCGTGCGCGCATATTTATTTATGAAAAACTAATCTGGTTAGAAGGAGCCGCAATATATGCTGATTGTCGTGTCGCTCGAAGGCTTTGCTCGCCACTGCCGCCGACTATCGTCATTAAATCGGCAGGCTCGTATTAAGTGATTCTTAACGTTTCCTACATTGTTGTAAGTCACGCGTATCGTTGAGTTATGACATCGGTTATTGAGCCACGCTTTTCAATGTAATATTCATAAGTTATATTGCGGATTCCTATAGCCATCCTGCGCATCCGAGGCATTCATCGGATACATTTAATTAAACATTACACACGAATCACAAGAATTTTTAATTAAATTTATATCTAAAGTGCGCCGATTATTTAATTAATTGCCTAGAAACTCGTTGCTCTCTAATTATCGAATGCCAATGCAAGACAACATTTATGGTACATTCGCTGCATTAAATTCTAATTTAAGCTCTTACGCTTACTTTTTATCAGTCTCTCTCTCTCTCTCTCTCTCTCTCACGCACACACGCACGCACATATATATATATATATATATATATATATATAATGAGATCATCCTGCAAGTCCTATAAATACTTTTTAATGTGGCAAATAAATATTCAAGTTTTAAGACTATACTTTGCCCCGGTATTCATTCAAAGCAGATATTGGCTACAATGTAATTTATAGCCGTGTAACGCTCAGTCCTTCCTCTGCACGTTCTTAGTTTATAGTCTTGTAACGTCAAATATCGCGTTAATTGAGAAAGGTACGCTCTACTCTTAATAAATATGACGTGCTCGTAATTCAAACTGAATTTCAAATTCGTCAAAACAAACTCCTCCTATGTTTCTTTAATTTTCATAGCTACGCCGCCAGGGGCAAGGATTTCATTCGTATATTTCGTTACCGGCAGTTATCCGAATGCAAATAAGTCTTGATTGGAGAAAATTGGTAGGGACACGAGACTCCGCGGTAGTTCGAGTACGTCCGAGATAGTCGGAGATAGTCCGAGGTAGTCCGATCTTACAGATATTCATTTATATATTATTTCAAGTACAAGGCTTTCAAATACTTTTTTTTTTGTTTTTTTGTTTTTTTTTTTTTACTATTCATCCTGTAATATTTGGTTTTAGAAATAGCTAAAACAATCGGAAAACTCTTTTTGTTTATTGTCCTCGAGATAATTTGCAACGCATCGTAAGAATCTATGTTATAGTCTTATATTCCCTTATAATTATGCACGAATTGGGAAAAATGAATTTCTTGCCCACCTCTTCGAACTAATTAATCCTCCCGCTGAGTCTTATGCTGAAGCCAGATTATTTTTCCGCCTTTCCGCCTCTCTCATTGTTCGTAAATTTATTCTTATGTGCCGGGCTTGTACCTTCTTGTACACATATTGACGAATTACAGACTCGTGCGTATTACCCCCCGAACATTGAAATGATGAAAAATCGACATTAAATATTAAGCATTTGATAGAAGAGAATAATTCAAAATGTTCGGACCGCGCAGGCTGTATTCACAAGATAATAAAAAAAAAAAAAAAAAAAAACAATGGCCTTCTCCCATGAGAAATATGCTTAGCAAACATAGATGCCTTGCCGAGCAAGCGGTACATTTATTGAGCGAAAAATGCTGTTTGTATTATAAATGTTTTACAAATAATGCCAGGCGTCTAATCGCTCTTTATTCAGAATCCAATTACCATATGATACCGTATAAATAAGGAGCGCAATTTTATTAGAACTTGACTACTCGACGGAATCGTATGACATCGTGACTGGGCAAGGAGTGAGGGAGTGAAGGAGAGAGAGAGGAGAGAGAGAGAGAGAGAGAGAGAGAGAGACGGGAGGGGGGGAGGAGAGAAATCTCTTATTAAACTGATTATATATTGTGGGTCGTTTTGGATTCGGTATTAGGCCGATAAAGTTTTATTAGGCATAAAGGTGTACGTTCTTTTGTTTGTCTCTGGTGTCAAGGCGCGACTAAATGGAATTTGACGCTGCTCGTTAAAGGCTGAATATTGTGAAAAGGAAGGAAGCATCGGAAAAGTATTGAAATTTTTAAATAATAAAGAGTTACGGCCGAGCGTCATGAACGAGGACGAGGAGGAGTAGAGCAGTACAGAGATCAGTAGAATAAATTGGATTTATCCCGTGGCATCTCCTTTGCATCGCATCTTATTAAAGTTAAATTAAATTTTTAAATTTCAGTTTTACTTTCGAGCCGGCGGTTGGAATTTTTGACGAGCCCCTCAGCCGCCTCTCGCACGGCCACTCTCACCCATTCGACCATTAATCGCGAAATACGATTTTCAATAAACTTCTCGCGTAGCCCTTATCGGCATTACTCTCCCCCTCTCTCTCTCTCTCTCTCACTCCCTTTCGCTGTCCCCGCCCCTGACCCAGTGCGTAATAAATAAAGTTGCAGGGTGAGCGAGCTAGATTCTTAAATGTTATTGGACGCGCGAGCCTAGTTAGGGCTTCGCTATAAATTATAACTCGTGGAGAAAAGAAAGAAAAAAAAAAAAAAAAAAAAAAAAGAAAAAAAAAAAAAAAACTAAATAATAAGCCTCGTTCGTCCTTTGTACAACTGGCCTCTACGACTACCCTGTGCAATAAAGTGGAATGGGGGAAGGGCCTAAAATAAAAATAAAAAAAAAAAAAAAAAAAAAACCTGCTTGCCACAGTTTGTGAGAGTTTTTCTCTCGGTCGATTCCTTTATATTCCTCCGGACAGAATGGCTCCGACCGAGTACGCGGGGCCGCTGCTCACATTCACACAAGCACGTGCTCGCTCCGACATTTCGAGTAACAAGAGCGAGACTGGCTGGCAGGCAGGCAGGCAGGCAGGCAGGCAGGCAGACTCGCGGGCGCAGTGCCACCACGTGCACGCATACACTGAAGGGGCCGCCAGCCTCTCTCCCTCTCCATCTCGAAAGTATAAAAAAAAAAAATAAAGAAAAAAGAAAAAGAAGAGGAGGGAGGAAGGGGGAGGGGGAGGAGGAGGAGGAGGTGGAGGAGGAAGAAGAAAAAAAAAAGGGCAAAATAAAAGAGATCTCGGTCCTTTTCTCGCCAGTCTCTCTACCCAACTTGGAGTGGTTTCGTGTGCGGCCGAATGACTCGCAGCCATTAAAGGCCCTTTCCGACCTTCTCCACCCTCCGCGAGTTCTTCAACCCTTGTAGCCACGGCTCACCGCTGCATGCCCTATCTCGACCTAACAAAATGCAAACGCTTTTGCATAACTATAATGAGTTCCATTCCGTTAATGAGGTCCCTCGCAGGCCATTGAAATCTCGCGAAGGAAGCCAGAGGAGCCGCGCTTTCCCGCTTTTCGCTCTCTCGCTCGCTCTGACCACCAGCCGTCCTGAGCCAGTCGACGCCGATGCCCCTGTCATCGTCGCCGTCCTCTCGGCCCCTGTCCGGAGACAGCCCAGACCAGACCAGCCAGCCAAGAGGTGATAGCTCCTGAACACGTGGGCCAGATAACGTTTTCCCGGCAAAACGTCTCTCCGCTCGATATTCTTCCATTTGATCTCCTCCTTCTTCCCGCTCAAAAAGTTCACCATACCTTTCTACCATTAACCAGGTGGGATAATTAATCAGCAGCTTCACCAGCGCCAACCACCTAGTCTTTACATTTTTTTTTTTTAACCCTCACTTTATTTTTATATTCTATACCGAGTCCGTTGTTCTCTCTCTCTCTCTCTCTCTCTCTCTCTCTCTCTCTCTCTCCCTCTCTCCCCCTCCCCTCCTCTAGTCACTAGCCGTTTAGAGAAAGTCTCACTGCCCCTCCCGCCCCCCGCCCCCCGTCACCACCCTGTAATTGATAACGTTCGCGACGCTACAATCTTATATACACGGTTCGTTTATATTTTTCATCCGCTGTTCAGCGGGTAACTTAAGTCGAGCGCAATCGATATGACAATACGAATACCTTTTGTTAAAGACAATCATCGAACAATCCTTAAATTTACATAGTTCCCTAATAAATCAATGGGAAATTTGCATTATATAAAGTTGCGTCGATGCTCTATGAGGAAATACCGCTGCAGACGATGTCGCATCGCACGGTTCGGGTGGATGTACGCGAAGGAAGGATTTGTATTACATGCAAATGGTATAACGTAATGCAAGTATTAACAATGTTTCGAATAACGCCGGTATTATGACAACGGCTTAATAAATATTTATATACTTTCAAGTTGTCAAAATGGCAAAGCTCATGAATATGCATTTTCAGCTTGAAAAGCTTCGTACAATAACGTGTACGTCGATGTTGCCGGTGGTAATTTTTTTTTCTTTTTTCTTTTTTCTTGTTTTATTCCCCCTTATTTTCGTTATCCGAAGCCGTCATTCAATCCAGTTGATCGAATCAAATGTTTACATTAGCAGGGAGAAGCTTAACAATATCTAAGTTGAATTACGTACGTGGACGTAATTATATATAAGTTAGACGTTTTATAGGAGGAATAAAGTAATTTCGACGATGCCTAAGAAATACATTGAAGCCAATGGAAGCGGCGATGTCGATTACGAAGCTCCTGGTGGATACGTGCCGCTACTACTATTCCTGGCAGACGTTATTGTTTTAAAGAATGAAATAATACAGGTCCTGATGGGGCGAGGGATTCCCGAAGCATCCAGTCGAGGAGCCAAAGTGCCACGGGAGGAAATAGTTTCGGGGTACGCAATTTTCGTTTCGGAATGCCCTTCCGCAATGTATTACAAGTTATACGTCTCCGAAGATCCGAATGAAAATTACGGCGTTTGTCGGCACGCTCCCTCCCGACGCTTTTTAAGTAATCGCGACCTCCGCTCTCTCTCTCTCTCTCTCTCTCTCTCTCTCTGCTGGACCTCGAGTTGCGGATCTGCCGATGAGACATTCCAGGCCTTTTTTTTTTATTTTCTTCTTTTCGTTAGAGTGACTCGGCGGGGATGCGGATCACGTCGCTGACCGATTGATCGATTAAGGACAGTCCGGGATGACCCGGACATTCGGATAATAAATAATCGAGTTCCGCCGCTAGCGATAGTCCGCCATCCGGGAAGAATTTCCAGCTCCGCTTCTCGAATCCTTCTTCTCGATCATCGGCAAGAACGGATGAATTACGTTCGCGCCGTCCCCCCAGCCCCTCTCCGCCCGATTACCGATCCTCGTTAAATACTTCTCCTATCTAATGTTAAAATATCTGCATCGGAGGAACGACGTTTGCCACTCTATTAAGAGCATTAGAACCCGTGCGTGTTAGATGGTCAGAGGGGGGGGGAGGTGTAGAGAAATAAATGGCTCCGAGACCAGTATCCCAACAGCCAATAAAAATCCAATAAAAATCGAGCTCTTTCATTTCTTCCAAAAGCGAAAGAAGTGGCAACTATCCCCGCCCCGCCGCTCCAAACCCCTCGGAGAAGTTTCTCGGAGCGTGAAAATGGGAACGCGGCCCTCGATCGAGGAGGACTGCCCGAAGTAGCGGTGGAGGAGGAGGCGGTGGAGGAGGAGGAGGAATTACAGCGACGTGGCACCGACGGACGACGCTCTATAAGCAACAGCCGTTTCTCATTAGGCACTTGTCTCCGTGCCCCGATCGCTCCGCGCTAATGTGTCCCCGGCATCTCCACGTTCATCTCCGGGGCCACTTCCTTCCTCCTCTCCTTTCGCCGTGCGCTGTTCCCCTATCTCCGCCGCGACCGCTACTTCAGAGAGAGACAGAGTGAGAGAGAGAGAGAGAGAGAGAGAGACGCCGGACCCCGCTTCACCTTGTAATTTTATAATTACATTAATTAGAGCGCATCTGGGAATTTATGGATCCGCGAAGATCATTTTTAGACGTTGAGGATCGCGCTATTCATGGAATTCTCGAAAGCTCGGAATACATTGATACCACCTCGTGCGTGTCAGACACGTCAAGCAGTCCGCAGCCGTTTATTTATAAGCACATAAGATGAATTCCATTCGATTGGGCCGATTTCCTCGGGAATAACAAGAGTCGCGACGATGACGACGGGCAGGCGATGAGAGGAGCCATCGGGTGTATCGCTTCGGCTAAAGGCTAATAATCGTCGCCTAAGAGTCGACCCGCGGCCTCGCCGACGAGACTCCCGAGCGCTGGAGGTTATTGGGGAGGTGCGGCAGGAAGAGGCGATCCAAAGTCACGAACCGACCGCACGATTGCGCCAGCGCTGAGATATATATATATATATATATAAAAGAAAAAAAGAAAAAAAGAAGAAAAGAAGTCCTGTATTTGTCCGGCAAATTGAAAGATGTCGTCCGCCGTCGCCCGTTTTGCCGTTTATACAATAATACCCGCGACCGTCAGTCAATTCCTCCTCGTTAAATCATTTCCAAGACTCTTTTTGTTCGGTAGATCCGCCTCGGTAGATATTTACGCCGACGTCTCGTGAAAAACAAACGCGCGCATCATTAGCCGCGAAGATTTATTATCCCCACCCCACCCCACCCCAATAACCCCATTACTTCACCAAGACATGTCCGATGCCTCCCTTCCGTTTCTTTACATTTACCTTAATTATTATTTGCCTCCGCTCGCGAGTCTCTTTTCTCCTCCCCTCCTTTCCTTAATAATAATTCAAAGTTCATGCGACAAATGCATTTTAATAATCCGTACTCGGCGCCTCTTCGATGCAACGAGTCGCCAAGTGCTTTAATTAAGCTCCCGACGGCCTTTGTACTTTCGAGGACTCTTTCATTTCGCGTATTTGTTTATTAAAACCAAATTTATCGTCGTCGTCGTCGTCGTCGTCTCTCTCTCTCTCTCTCTCTCTCTCACTCTCACTCTCACTCTCTATCAGACCAACGGACAAGGCCTGTGATTCAAGGTATTATTATCGTTATTATGTACGTATGATGAAAACGTCGCTTTCGAGCTTCCGCTCAACGTGATCGCATAGTGAGCAATTGCAATTCTCATACGTTACTCCGAGTAAATCTGTTTCAGCCCTGTGTCACCTGTACGTATGTTAATTTTCCTTTACTCCCAAGGCAATCCTTCCTTGTGCTTGCCTCTTGCCCTTCGAATTTTTTCATAAACGATGTCACTCTCACGGAACGGCGCGTCTTTGTCTTTCCTCTTCCCTCTTCCCTCTTCCCTCATCCCTTTTCTCGGCTTCCGTACACTTGCTCGACATTCCTTTCGCTTCGTCGGCCTTTTTCTGATTCCCTCTGTCCCCTTCCACAGTCGTTCTCTCCGCCACTCTAAATCAGGTTGTCCCAATATGTGTAAGTACATGTGTTTCCTCGCGCGCACCGCATAATAATCATAAGAACCTTTGACAAACCGCCCTTCCCTCGAAATAAGCGTCACCTTCCTGTAAATTCGCAATCTTTATTGCACACAAAGTATACAACAACACCGTACTTTACGTAAAAGTATTTCACATGACATACATAATTAATTATTTATCGACCTCAACATTCCTTCAGTCGTAATAATAAATACTTTCTTTTCTTATGCCTTTATTTTTTTAAATTTGCTTTTATTTATACAAGCAGATACGTATGTTATGACAGTTACATCTCTCTCTCTCTCTCTCTCTCTCTCTCTCTCTCTCTCTCTCTAAAATCACTGCCCTCTTTCTCGCAATTATAAATTTCACGTAATAAACATTTTTAGCAAACGGTCAAACTAATTAAATTTTACATTATGTTAAAGTAAATATTATTGTTATTGTCCGAACGATCCAATACTGCCAGGTCTGCACTTGTCAATAGATTTTTCTAAAATATAACATGTAACATCTCGTCCTTGAACGTAAATTTTTATGTATATATATATATAATGAGGCGGCAAATGATTTTGGGTAGCAGAAAGAAAGAATGGATGTCGAAATCCGGATGGAAAGTGAGTCTGCAAGGAAAACGGCGGCGTACTCGGGGATGCGTACGGTTTATGCATGTAAATCATTAGGAAGCGTTTGTTGTTCTTTTCTGTGGAACGATTTCGTCGCTCCGTGTCGCGCATCAGTTTCACGTCACGTGCTCCCATTTCTTTTCCCGAAGCCCTCAGCATGAATGCATAAACTCAATAAAGTACTTGATGCTTACAATACCTTAATCTCTATGTCGCGATTATTCAACGTCTCTTCCTCTCCGCTACGGTCATTATTTTAAGTATCCTTCATAAAACTAAATGAGCAGCATAAAGAATAATAGAACTTTTTGGGTAGAAAAATTTAATTATTTACTGGAAAATGTTCCCGAATTTCCATGACGGCTGGACTATGTCGTTCCGCCGCTACTGAATAAATGTCCTTTTTTTTTCCCCTAAATCTCGGATAAAGCAGCTTACAGTTATGAATGGGGAATTATTTAAAACTACTTTGCTATATGTTTTTTGCCTCCCGATAAAATGAACCGATAAAACTTTTGCTTTTGTCGCGCATCAATAGGACAACTATAATTAATAGTGCTAAAACCGCTCGGAAGGATATCAGAGACTAAATGCAAATCGTTTTGAATAGAAGTTCAATAAAAATTCCGATTAGCTCTGAGCTCTTGGCCGAAACTTGCGTCTATAAAAGCTTTGAGGATAAATTCTCTTAATCCGAAAATGGAAAAATAAGGGGTAAAAACCTTTGATTCGTTAAATAAAAAAAAAGCGGGTGGAAAGGGGGGGGGAAAGATAAGAAAATAAAACAAAAGAAAGCGCGGCAGAAAGAGAATAAATGAATGAAAAAGTGAGCGCCGAGATGGACGATCATCAGCGTCAAATTTCTTGTTAGAATTTTAAAAAATCGAGTAATAAATATAGCGCATACGGCGGTATGATTATAGAGAGAGAGAGAGAGAGAGAGAGAGACAAAGACGTGATGGCTAGCGCCGAATAATAAAAGAACTAATAAAAGTCAAATTCAACGAGGGGGAATTACAACGGCGAGCAAGACATATAGTAATGGTCTACAGATTGCAATGCATACGCACTTACGGCGAACGAGCACAGGTTCGACAGAAGAAAAAAAGAAAAAAGACGCATACGCAGACATAGTGAGGAAGAATGACAGAGAGAGAGAGAGAGAGAGAGAGAGAGTGTGTACTTTAGCCTGAGGGATCGCTTTCATTGGCTTTTGTCCCTCGATTTCTCTTCATCCAGCGATTCTTTCAAACAGATGTACCCCCCGCCCCCCATCCCACCCCACGCCGCTCATTGCACCGCCATTTTCGCGAGTCAATCCTAATTCTTATCTCTGTTTCCGTATTTTTTCCAATAACCGCGGCTTTTCCATAAATTTCTTCGCGTCACGAAGTTACCGTTCGAAGCGAATAAGATTAATAAGATTAACGATAACATTAATTATTTATGTAACTAATAAGAATAGCTGAAACGAATCCGATTCGAATGTCAGCAGCAGCAGCAGCAGCAGCAGTAGCAGAAAATACTATAGAATGGTCGAATTTAAGAATCGGACAAAACAGTTAAATAAATAAATAAATAAATAGCGAGGATTTCGATAAGCTTGTTTTTAATGATGTTTTCGTCAAGGCTCGATGTCGGCCTCTAATGTCCTGAAAATTCACCGGGAAAATGCGAGTCTCCGTCCATGCGAGAAATCGAACGTGAAAGACGTACTATTGTTTTTTTCAAATACCCGCAGAAGCAATTGTCAATGCGAATGAGAAAAGAATAAAGCCGAGAGTGAGAGTCGAAGGGAGGGGGAGGGGGGCAATGGTGGGTCGGTGGGTGGGTGGTAGACGCGGAGCCGTCCTACCAGTTGGACGGAGACAAAAATAGAATTCTGAAAAGCAAGGGAGGGAATAAATAAAAAGCCGGCATTGAAAGTTAATCGGCTCGAAGTGAGTGGTGGATGTTGTGCCATGTCTATTATAACCTCGCATCTAACATATATATATATATATAGCGCACGGCCCTTAAATCGTCTTTGTCGTCGTGCTTATCACTAAGGCATCCGCGCACGGGAGCTGCGGTAAAATAGTAAAAAGGGTAAGGTAGAGATCACCGCGGTCTCTACGCGCGTGCATAGACGAAGAGCAAAGATCAAAAGACAATTTCATCGGGATAGATTGGCTCCCGAGATCTCTGCCCCGAGATAATGCTGGAATAGGGGGTAGTAAGGAGGAAGCGCGCGAAACTAACCAACTGCCTTGCGAATAAATTAATGTAATCGCGCATTACGCTATTGTGGTGGGGGGGGAGGGTAGAGGGGCATGAGTGGTGCACGAAGGAGCTGCGAGTGGGAGTGGACGGTAGAAAACGAAAGGGGACGAAAGAGCAGTCGCTGCTCGTCATTTCTCGCGAGATGATGAATTAATTGGTTCGCGGGGTGGGGGAGGAGCAGTAAGTAGGATAGTCGGCACGCGTGACCGGCTCCTCGAGCTCGGGTCGCTCCGACGAAATCGACTTGTGCTGCGTCCTCGCTAGCTACGCTTCGTCTGGACGACCCGGTGCGCTGACCCGAGGAGGAGGAGGAAGCCCTTTCGCCCCCGAGGCCGATCGGACGATTGCCGCCAGCCGCTGCCGACCATTCAAAGACGGACAACGTATTAATTCATTAACCAAATTTAGGAATCGTCGTACGACAGTCTCCGCTCCCGGAACTCCCGGAAGCTCCCAATGAAATATTTTACGTATATCTGACGCTGGAGGAGGAGTCTCTCGTTAGCAAAAAAAGGAGGAATGTCGGGCCGAGGGTGAGGGGGGGGACGTTTTTTTTTGGCGGGTTAGGGTGAGGGTTGGGGTGAGGGGGTAGGGGCTACTACGATAATTTCGAAGGGCGCAAAGTCGCGAAAGGCCTCGACGAGTCGATAAAAATTTCCGCACACATGCGCGCGCCTCCCCTGGAGCTGCAGCTAAATGAAGCTCGAGGGCCGTCGGCATTCGAGTGTAAAAGGGTTTCGGGCGTCTGGGGCTCCGGGGTCGCGCTGGCTGGCAGGTCGGGGGTAAAAAGAAGGGGAAAAAAAAAAAAAAAAAAAAAATCGGTGAAATAGAAAAGGTCGTGCGCGAGCCCTTGGCGGAATAAAAATTATCATTGGCCCGGTCGGGTAGCGCGTGGCCAAGCTGATTTTGAAGGGATACCGACCGAGCTTTTACGAGGGTCACGGTCCCTCGGTCCCCCATCCATGTCCCAACTACCACGTTCCCGGATATTTTTCTCTTTTTCACTTTTTCACAGGCTGAGGGGGACAAAGTACCGCGAGAGCCCTTTTTTTAACTGAGCCCCGATTGTCGAGTCGTCGCGAGCCTCTCCTTGGCGACCCTTAACCCACCGGACAAATAAAATCCTTTTTTACGGGAAGGGAACCCGTGACTCCCCATACGGTCCTCGTAAGGCCGTATCCATCCCCTTAGCCCTTAATTCGGCTCGATTGTGTTCGACTTGTTACTGCCGATGGAATGTAGTGGAGTTGCACCTGCGGGCCAGCCGCGCGCGTGCTTTTACAGGCCAGGATGCCAAGCCTTTGCCTTTACCATCACAAGCCTTAAAATATAAGCAACCACAAAGGACCTTGAATATAAATATTCTCTTTACGGACTTGTTTTATCTGCAGATAATGAATACCTGCGCGGATAGCGGAGGTTATTGTTAAATGTTGCGAGAAAAGTCCTGGAAGGGTCCACTCGGGTTAGTTGATAACCCCAGAGGATGAATCGGTTATTGGGGTTAGTTGATGTCAGTCGTGGTAGGAAGACGGGAGGGGGGCCGAGGGGCCGAGGGGCCGAGGGGCTCGGCTCATCTCGTATCTCATGGAAGAACGGGGGCCGCCGAGGGAGCGGAAGTTCGATTGGCCCAAGCAATTACGGATCGAATCGAGCCGATCATCATCCACTCAAGGACGCCGCTCAAGGAAGTCCTCGATCCGCGTGAGCGCGCACCCGTCCATTTCCAGCAGAGCAGCAGCAGCAGCAGCTTGTTTTGCAAGGGCCGGCCGGCAACGATCCTACGTATTTTCTCTCTCCCGTTCGTCCCTCCCTCCCATTCTCCCCCCCCCCTCCCTCCCACCCGCCTAGCTGCTCGCCACAAAGGGAATCGCTCGCGCTCGGGCTCGCGCTCGCCACCCTTCCGTCCACTTCCAGACGCCGCGATTGCTTTCGCCGCGTTTCTCCCTTACCGGATAATGGTCCCGAGGGTACGAGAGGGCGGTAGATGGTCCAGTGGAGGTCATTAATCGAGTGCTCGTCCGTAAATAGGCCACGATATTAAACGCGCCTGTCATAACCGCACGGGAGATATACGCGGACCGCGGGCGGCGCGTCGCTATTCCCGGTGATTAGGGTTGGGAGGAATGAGCAGGGAGGCCAACAGCCAGCCAGACCGATAATTGTGAAGTATAATTGCACAGAATGCGACGGACGTTCGGGGACTTGCGATACTATTATTATTCCTGATGTCCGCACTTGGGATTCGCATACGAATACCAGAAGAGCAACTGCTCGATCCCCTCCTATTCCGCGCCATTCCTCGATGCGACACTCACGCCTCTATACATACAAGCATTCGTTGGTCAAAAACTCTCTCTCTCTCTCTCTCCTTCCTCTTCTTCTTCCTCTTCTTCTTCTCCATCATCATCATCGTCATCATCATCTTCTTCTTCTTCTTCTTTTTTTCTTTTTTTTTTTTGTATTCGTTATTCATTATTCCGTAATGGCGTGCTTGAGAGAAAACGAGCCGGGGATTAACCTCGAGTTCTCTAGGCCTCGGATAACGCGGAAGATCCCTGATAGAAATGAGTATTTCCATTATAGTGCGCCATTCGCTTTTCTCATCAATGCGCCGTTCTTAATTATAAAAATACTTGAAAACAAAAAACAAAACAAAAAAAAAAACAAAAAAAAAACCAACAATAACGAAAAGGTAAAAAGCGCTAGAGGAGAGGAGCGTTGTATTAAGGCAAGCTATAATTTTCTTTCCCGAGATATAAGAAAAATGCGTTGTCTTCTTAAGGAATTCAATTATCCTATCGTCCGTCCTCCGTTTTATTTTTTCCCATATATCCTCTGCCACGGCTCATTTATTTCGAAATACATACGTATATATATATATATATATAGATATATTTGTCTTCCATTCGGTTTCATATATTTTTCCAGCATTTGGAATGAAAATAATAAAGGAGGATCGTCCTTACCCTTTAATAACTAGGAAGAGGGCGGATGGATGATCCAGCGAGCGAGAGAGGCTTTATGGTTTTCCATTGGCCAATCTCTGGGAGAAGAGGAAGGATCGTCGTTGTCGAGGATCTTCTCCCGGAAATAGACCCAATAATACACAACCGATTTGTTATAAAGAAAAGCAGCAAGACTTTTTACGATCAGTGCGATCTCATCTCTCATAATGAATCACGAGTTCGATAAGATTTGACGAGGAGAGCCGTATGTAAAATAATTTGGAGCGGTATTATTTTAATTTCGACCAGTGGAAATGGACGGTAAAGCGGTGACTTTTCGGGAACTGTCACGAACATTTCCCATTTATACGAATGGGCTCATATGTTTATGGATTTATTAAGTTGCTTTTTCTTTCTTTTTTTTTTTTAAGTGGAGTAAGTCGGGTCCTGGGACGGTCATCGTAACGGATCTGACATCGTCCCTCGTCTCGTTCACACAATTCAGTTGTTGTTTCCTTATAATTTCGCGGTGATGACGAAAATGACGTAATGACGTAATGACGAGGTGGGGTCTGCGCGTGAAGGGATCTCAGGAGCGGAGCACTCCGCCCGAGAGTTTTCGTTACTTTCGTCGCGGGGGGGGGGGAGGCTCGGGAGAGAGCTCATCATCATCTGTCCTCGCTGCAGCCAACTTTCCTCTTTGCCGAACGGATTACCGGGGATTATAGTTCAGTTAGGAGTTGAAGCATCGAGCTCTTTGCAAAAGACAGTTGCTTTGATTATAAGACGATCGCGATTGTTCTCTCTCTCTCTCTCTCTCTCTCTCTCTCTCGTTGCTTGCTTGTGGACAAACTGCAGATTATTCTGTCAGCGCTCGTAATTCAATCCGAGCGATTCAACTGACCGCGAAAGTTTACAAACCACTTTTTTTCACTTATCGACCGCGACTTCCGCTTCGTATTAATGCCTTTTCCCCGCGATTTTTCAAGTCTCGACATTTGCATAATATCCATTACATAATACATAACTCCGGATTACGATAATTATGTAAATTTTATATTAAAGCCTTCTGCCTTTTAACATACGTTATTCAATATGCTGAATATTCATTCATTAACATTGCTGATGTATTTAAATACCTTCAAAATATTCCGCTTAATGCCAATTTAATGCCCTATTTTTTTATACGAAGTATTAAACAATTATGATTGAGCAACTTGGGCGGATCGAGTTGCGGAAAGATTGTAAATACGCGTTACTGCTAAGAATTACGCGGATTCGGAAAATTGGAATTTTCCGCAGTTGAGGTGTTAGATATTCGTTTGGTCGAACTCTTGGAAGCAAAAGGGAGTCATTGGAGGGAGGATTCGATCGGTGGACGATTTGTTTACGGATACGGCAGATGACGGGCGGTGGGAGGGGGATAGCGTCGCCTACGTGCCAAATAATTAAATACGAATTTCATTTAGACGGAACTGGGAATGACTTGCTATAAAGCTTTACATTTGAATTTTATTAAGATGAAAGCGTACAAAAGATTTTATAGCGGTAAGTAAACATAGGTGGCGGGGCGGAGGGAGGGCGGAGTAGGCAGCTGCTGCTCCATGCTACTCCTATGCGTAAACTAGTACAGCACTAAAGCTTTGGACAGGATTTATGACAGCCGCTCCTCGTAAATCATCGTATTGTTCAGTTTATCTCGATGCCAGAGCCTCATTCGCGCTTGGGCGGAATCCGAATGATACGAGCCGACCTGTCCCTATAATGAATATGTATTCCTGAAGCTAAATGATCCTTATCAACGAGGCGCGATTACAATATGTCCATTTACGAGAATTATCCGAAATTAAAGTTTTATTATGATATTAAGTTCGAGGCTATCGCCGTCCAACCTCCCCGGCCACCTCCCCGGCCACCTCCCCCTCTCAGCACAAGACTCACCTTACTCCCGCGGATCCACCTAAATTACCAGTGACGTTACCTGCCCTTTTTTACGTTTCCCCTCGAATTCCGTCAGCTGCCTGCCTTCATTCGATATCAATAGATATCAATAGACGGCCTCTGAGTGCATTCCTCGCCCGGCGGTTTCCTTTCACCGGCCTTATAGCAATATAAATAAATTTCGCTCACCAAACTTACCATTAAACGTGTATATTATACGAATTCGTCCCTATAAAAAAATTTAGGCAACGCTTATTTCGTATCATTGTCCAGATTGATTTTTACGAACGTAAATCCGAAATACTCCATTCGGAATTTGAGAATTTATTTACGCGCCCGTGCGCTTTGTCAGATTTAACGATAGTATCGTTAAATAGAGCAGCCGCGGCCGGGCGAGCTCCCTTCCCATATGGAACCCAATCTAATATAACTCCCGTTTTTCAAGGGCAATATAATATTAAATGCCGTCCCGAGGATCATCGCTAAGAGATAATGGAGGCGATGCTTTGAAATACAAATAACGCGGACGGCGTTTAATCTCCGACTGTCCGACTGTGCAGCTAACCGCTTGTTTCGAATAGCTAAATAAATAGGACGAGCTGCTTAGATAATGGGATATTAGATTATTGGGGATGCCGGTCAGTGGGAGCGCGACTTTACCGACTTTACCGACTTTACCGATTTTGCCGGGGCCGCATCGCGAAGAGCCGGTGCATAAACCGCGTGCCTCGCTGTACGTGACGTAATAACGACGGGACGAGCGGTGCTCTTCTTGTATACGCTCTATCTCTATCCCTCTAATGAATAACCAATTACGGCCTTAACGTTTCGTCGCCCGTGCCGTTCTGCCGCGTCTATTTTCTACTTATAATTTGTTATTGGCTTACGACTCCGCTGCCCACTCCACGCTGTTCAAGTAAACAATAATGGACTTGGCCGTGATACAATTGCATCTAGCGTCGACAATTATTTATTCGTGCGTTGTACAATGTTTTTCAGACCCCCGTACCCTTCAACTGCATAATTCAGAGACTCGTGTCACTCGAGACTATAAACTCACTTTCTCAAATGTTTATCCATAACTTCATTTTGTTCACTGAAGTATTTGTATAAGTCCCAGCGAGTCGGTTTATTTTATACTAAATAGACTCGGTTGGTGTTGGTCGGAGCGAACAAAAAGGACCGGTGGTTGCCTTTTAAAAGGCTAATTTCTCCTCGGTTGTACGGGGAGAGCGGGGACGAAGGATCCATGGGCCGAGAAGTATAATTAATTGCATTGCTCTGACGTTTGCTGAGCAGGTACTATGTATTCTTCCGATTCCGTATAATAGCTCATACTGCACTGCATCGGCCAAGGAATAATGATAACGATAAAGAAGGAGTCTAGCTTCGAGCGGTGCAATAGTCCGTAAGAGGACGGACTCCCGGCCAAATGTTTCTCGTACGGCGAGACGATGATGATAAAGCGGCCGCTTTCGGGTACCGTAGGCCCCACCCCACCCCTCCGCCCTCCGCCGGCCGAGCAATCGCCCCGGGGCGGCCCGCTCGCGATGTTTGCCTTCTTTGGTACACACGAGTGCACGCGCCAACTTGTAGCAACGAGGCGTCAAGTCTCGAAGCGGGTTTTTTTTTTATTTTACTTAATTAAAAGTAGATTGCCTCCGGCTCGTCGATTCCCATCAAATATCCCTTTAAGTCTTTTCGATTATATTAACAAGTAGCCCCGGGCTCTCGGGGCAGCCCGATCTACTTGTAATTGCGGTGACTCCTTTATTTACTTCCGCCCCCTCCGCGCCTCCAACCCTGAAAGCAGACGGCATCGCTGTCGCGCTACGGATCGACGAATATTTCGCAATTGCCGATCATTTGTTTATCCATCGGCGGGACAAAATCATTGTTCAAAACTCCCTCTCGAGAATGTCCAAAGCTTTTCAAAGCTTTTCTAAATAGAAAAGCCAAACTGTTTCTGTTTCGACGGACCTCGTACCCCTGTGACTTCCGTATTTTAATTAACCGTTCAGAGCTGCGATTTCCGCTTCAATCCCAATGGCAAACTTAAATATTCACTCGAATCGGCAATAAAGATTCTATTAAAAATAATACGTATCCTTAAGCTTCGAGGCGAATTGTAAGCGAATTGTAAGCGAATTAAAATATTCCACGAATTGTCTTAAGGATAGAAATAACTACCAAACAGGAGTTTCAAAACCTTCGCGAAATCTATTTTTTACGCACGCTTCGCCGTATTATACGTATTATATGCGTGAATTCTTTTAACTCGCTTTTTCAATGTTTTATTCATGATCGTATTTGATGTATAACTATAATACGAAATTGAATTTTATGCACTGGCGATAATGGATTGAAAATTACTCTGCCTATAATTTACATAATTTTCGAATACGATTAAAAAAGGCCCCATTACATACTGCATAACGTTGGTTTTTTTTTTTTTTTTTTTTGTTTTTTTATACGGATTACATGCTTTTTTTAACGACGGAATCATTATGAAGAGTTATATTTTAAGGAGCTAGTTTACGGAATTGTATCGTAAACGATAACGGAACACGTAAATCGTCGTCAAGTGTAAGGGTGTGCAGTCGCTGATAGCCAGATAAGATGGTGGTAGCGCTTTACAATGTATTTGGAATCGAGCAGGATGGTGATGGGAAACGAGGGGAAGAGGATTCCTTGGGAAAATCAATGTGTGAAAAATAGCCGTCATTAATGAGTCACGTGCAGAAGCGAATGGAAAACAGAGGAGAGGCGCGTGACCGAATTTATGATATACGAGGAGCTCAGGATGCTTAGAGCTATATGCCGCTGCCAGTGCATATTCGCCTATATTAATCTGCATAAACTCATTCCTATGCAAATGGAAAGACTCGAGCGGATACACAAACACGGGCGTAGGGGCTTCGTAGGAGGGAGAGGCTTCGGCTTAGGCGGCACTCCCGGTATCCACGAGAAGAAGCGCAGAGCCGCCGCTGACAGGGCGACTATTTCATATTTATCGCGATTCTTCGTGTCGATAAAGCCGGTCCCGCTCATTTCTCAATCTTACGCCAGCTTCCCTCGATTTCCCGAGCTTCCCGCCACACACTACCGCCATCGCAACGGTCAAACAGATTGTTTTCCCTTTTATGCGCCCCCTCTTCCCGCGCTCGCCGCCGACGCCGTCACCACCGTCGCCTCATCGTAACGAGAAACCGAATTTCCAGGAGGAAATTTAGCCGAGTACGCTCTTATTATTCTCTTAAAATGACCAAACTTACTTTCAAACTCTACCTTCGCATTTACTACTCCGCTCTTCGTGTTTACTTCTTTTTTTTTTTTTTTAATTTCGACTAGCCCCCTACCTCTGCGGCCCTGCGCCCTGGCACACCTATGCAGGGATCCGGGATTGAAAATCCGCATGGATACTTTAACGTCACCTTTCTTACCCGTAGTTTATTCATCTCTACCGGAAAAACGGCTATTATTTATATTATTTAACATTTCCGGCAGAAAATCAAACGCCCGAGAAAATTTTCTGATGACAACTTTTTACATTAATTTACCATTAATTTCAAAAATTTTACTTTTCTCGAGTTTATATTTCCTTTCGACGCATTAATTGCTTGAGAAAACTGTTTTATCATCGGAGAAGATGTTTATTAACCATAAAAATCTGCGAGTTTATAATCGTGAAAAGGACTAAGATAATAAAATGTATATTTCCAGTTTCGTTAAGTTTATAATTCAATTTTATATAATCAAAATTTACAGTCATATTTCCTTCCTTAATGCAAATGATTTACTATCAACATAATAGAACTTTCAATCCCTCTAAAATGCATATGCAAATGAATATGTCACGACCTCTCTTCCATAAAAATATAATACAGACGCGCCATATATTTATATATATATATACACGTACATACATACATAATAGGAGTTTCACGTATGTATATATATATATGAAATTTCGTAATATATACGAGTGAATTTTATATTTTCTTTTAATTTAATTGCAAGCAATAAAATTATTTTATTGTCATTGATGCTCCATAGAAATAGTGTACACACATAAATATATATATATATATATATATGTAATTGAATTTTATACCCTAAGAATAATAATGCGGCGATTCTGGTCAATGGAATATGGATCCAGTTTTATCTGTTCGGTCGTCGACTCAATAATGAATTATTAGCCTCAGGTATAGAGATCCGAATCGCTATGCGTATTAGGCATACTTTTGGTAAAATTTTCTGTAACCGCGGTATTATTAAAGATTTAATGAGATTTAGTCCAAGAATATTGTCGCGTATTAAAGTAGAAATTAATACGTTGTGATCCATTGCTTCCAGGAATTTACGATTAATAAATCTTTTAATAAGGGCAATTACAAAGTTTGAACGGGAGTGCAAGAATGCAGAGAAGGGCAGGGAAGGAGGGTCGGGGCGACTCTGACTAATAAAATTGATACATTACAGAGACTTGCTAAGACTTTCGCTTAGTAGGAACTTTCTTACTTGGCGCCCCGATAATAAGCTCGTAGCGTAGCGGCAGCGGTAACAAGAAAAAGAAAAGAAAAGAAAAGAAAAGAAAAAAAAAGAAAAGAAAAAAGAAAACTTGTTGCCATAGGGCCCCTCCAGGTCTAGAACGTCATACTCCCAGATCCGCGAGAGGCCGAGAAAGATGAAAGTTACCCCTCCTCGCGGTGTTGACGATTCGTAAGGAGTGCGCGGCTAGCTCCTCCTTCGTTATCTCCTCCTCGGAGCCCCGAGCAAAGATCGAAATAAGATCTACGGAAGAGCTCCGGAAGAGCTCCGGTGGAAGCGCCGCGCCGTAAAACTCGAGCGCTGCTGGCCCCGCGTACGAGCAGGAGGTGAGAGCAGGTGGTGTCTCTCGGCTGCTCTGCAAGCTCGGCTAGTTCAGTCGGCCGGACGTCGGAGGGGGGGGGGGGGTGGCAGCGGAGGGTGGTGAGCGAAAGGGGAAGGGCGATTGGACCCCCGGCCAGAAGGGAATGGTGGCGGATGTCTGGAAGGGGGAGGAGTCGGGGCGCATGTAAATTTAATGGCTCGGGGTCGGACGGACCGCCGAGGCCTACGACCTGGACCAGCGACTTCTTGACTCCCAAGGCTCGTTACTTATTCAAACTCCACTACAATTACCGCTCGTCTATGCCCCACCCCGGCACTCACCACGGCTCCTCGACTCTTCTCCTTACAATGCCGCTGCCCGTCTTTTTTCACCCTCGGCCTCGCTACCTCTCGGTCGGTGCAGCCTCTCTCCCACGCCACCTTCTCACCCTCTCACCCTCTCACCCTCTCGTCCCGCCAGCGCAACGTAATTTTCTACACGTACGTACGTCTTTTCGGGTTATTTCAAGCTTCTGCTTTTTTTCATAGTTTTTTTTCTTTTTTTCTTCTTTCTTTTTCTTTCTCTTTCCTTTCATTTTTTGCTCTTTTTACGCCCGAGTTTATGGCCTGTATCAATATGCAGGGGAGCCTGGCCGAAAGTAACCGATGTGAAATATTTAATTTGAGCTTTAACCTCCTCCTCCCTCCCCCTCCACCGTCCCGCGGCCGCCACTACCACCTCGCCTGCCTACCAACCTACCAACCTACCTACCTACCCACCTACCCACCTACCCACCTACCTACCCACCTACCCACCTACCTACCTACCCATCCACGAGATTAATAAAATCTCTTGGCTTTATTATCATTCTTTAGGAAATGCGACCGCCATAAAGCCATCCCTTGCATCCACTACCCGCTTTACTTCTCAAAATTATAAATTATTTCTAATATACCCTGGATGGATACCGTCGGCTCGCTCGCCTTCTTTATATGAACTCGAAATATAAGCGTTTTATAAATTAATATGAAAATTACCGGAAATATACCGAGGCTGCTGATGAAAAGTAAACGTGCTCTCGTTCCGCTTGCCCCTACAATTTTCCCTTTTATTCCCTACTTACCCGGTTTACATTTATTATTATTATTATTATTATTATTATTAGATACGATGATTTAACCTGCCCTCCCCCCCCCAATCCTTACATCTTTCTTATCCGAATAGCAGCATGACTTTGAATGAAAGCTTCGGGGCCAAAGTCTCAGTCTCAATCAGCGCTACTCACCTCGAAAGGAAAGTTCTTTAATTAAATTCACCGCTAGTAGTTAGCCCTGATAACTCTGTCGAAACATACCTTTTGATAAAGCCAAGGGAATTGCATTTTCTTCGGAAAAAACAGCGTCTTCCCGTATGCATTTCATTCATTCCGGTACGCGACGTATAGTCTCCAATTAGAAAAGATGAAAGCGAACGTCCCTGAGTTTTACTTGTTGTAATCACGATCTATAGAGATGAGAATGTAACGAACATCTGACGATCGTCATTCCTACGGAATACAGATTTTTAACAGATATCGTATATCGCGTCGTTGTAATACAATCGAAATCGCGTAGTGTCTGAGAAGGTGTAGATTATTTTTAAAAAAAGAAAAGAAAAAAGAAAAAAAATCTTTTCCTCTGCTGGTTGGGAATGGATCCGTTTTTCCTCCAAAATCAATAAATTTTAGCGTTCGATCGCCCGGCGTTGCAACGGAAAGCAATAATGGAAAGTATTTATAGATAAGCCTTCGTTCGATATCTTCTCCTTTTGATAAAAAGTCAAAAAATGGTGACAAAAGAAATAAAAAAAACCTTAGATCGTGTCGCTGCTATCCGTGCATTCAATTTTCGGTTCTCCAAATAAACTGTTCCTCGTTAATGGCGCTTCCACCTCACGGGAGATTCCAATTTTGTTTTTTCTAACGGATGGGAAGGGAGGGGTGTACAAGTTCCATGAATTTAAAAATCTAGGTCGATATTATTATTCGAATAAATGCATCCGAGGACGTTGATTTATAAATATAAGTATTTTACATTTAATTCAAATTTTTCATTTAATTTCATTTTTGTGCATTATTACATTACGGATCGTTAATTGTCTCTATCTGTTGTCTCCTCTCTCTCTCTCTCTCTCTCTCTCTCTCTCTCTCTCTCTCTCTCTCTCTCTCTCTCTCTTACAGACACTCTTGCTCGAAGCAAGCACTTGCTCCATTAGATGAGCTTCGAATCGCCCGTTCGACTTAATTTTGACGCCACATCGCGAACCCTTCCCCCACCCCCTAATTATCGCCTTGCCCATCGAGCTCCATTCGATTTCCTCGATAACGTCTATGAAGTTTTATTTCGCAATAAGGGCACGTATAGTATATTTTTTGGATAAAATTGCTCTAGCTGGGACACTCTTGCTTTTACGTCCGCCGCTGCTTCGTAAAGTTTGACTTGAATTTTATTCGAGTAAACTATTCCCTATTCCAACGGACGAATGTATTTCGTTCTATATAATACACGCGCCCATAAATATTAGCCAATAATGACCTCAGGTATCCGTCTAAGCTTTTTAATAGCAGTTAATAATGCTTTAATGGCGAGAGTCTGGAATTCATTATTCGTGTAATCCAATGTCATTTTTAACACCGGGCAATGCTTTATTCTTAAATGACGAGGGAACAATCGTTATAAACGCATTAGGGAATTATTTGCGAGGGGAGCCGGATATATGTTCCGAATGGAGTGCAGTCATAAAGGGTGTATCCCGAGGAGTATAACGCAGCAGGGTAATAGTAATAGGTAATAGTCGTAGTTTCCCGAGGCCACTGCCGCTACTCCATGCAAATGTGAACAGTTGCGGCGCATGCTCCCTGCATTCATCAGGAAGTGATTGCGACAATAGACTATATTAACGGAACAAAGTCTTCCCTAATCGCTTCGTTAAGTCCTTTATCGTCGCTGCCCATCTCCTACCCCTCGTCCACCTTCCCCTCCGTCATCCATCCTTCTTTTATCCAACGCGTTTATAATATCTTGGGGGATTAATCGCCCAAATCAATCGCCAAGGCGCATGACGAGGGGCTTTGATTCGCAAATTACTCCGGGCACCGATGCCGATCGCCGATTCGACTTTATAAATACAAGGCCCGCAGCAGAGCTTGTCCGAAATCGTCCGAAACTTCCACGGGGATAAAGGCCGAGAGCGCGTAAGGTAACGGCGCTCGGGGAATAGGCACGACTCTGCGGGAAATGCGCTCGAGCGAGCTTTTCCAAGGCCCGCGCTAATAAAGCTCTTTTTCTTATTTATGTTTCAGGTGCATTGGTGAAGAGAAGCGCCAAAGAGGAAGGAGAGGGGGACGGAGATAAGGAGAATAGACGACGAGACATGACGGGCAGGAGGTCCCGGTGAGGCAAAAGCGGCGAGGGTCGAATCCAAGCCCTCCTCAGCTTCAGTAACGCGACGATGAAGAGTTACGGGAGGATCGCCCAGAGGGCGACACCGAGCCTCGATCTTATCGATCCGCTGAAACTCGTCCTCGTTCTCGCCCTGGCATCGATAACGCAAGCCATTGATCTTTGTAAGGAACTGCATTGCGTTTGTTCTTTTCGCTTACCGAGGCCCATTACCTCGCCCCTAATGAATGGCAAACATCGTGACTCGGCCGAGCTCGCTCTGCATTCAATGACTCCCCTCTCTCGATCCGAGTATTTTTTCCTTTACCTCTTCCTCCTCCTCTTCCTCCTCCTCTTCCCCTTCTTCCCGTTTTTAAGGATCCAGATAACGGACAGCTCCTCTCTTTTCTTTTCTTTTATTTTATTTTATTTTATTTTATTCCCGTGCTAATGTCGGGTACACGTTGTGGGCAACTCGGCTGAGATATCGCGGCCACTAATACTGAAATTATAACTCCAAAGTCTGCGAGGCGCGCCGTTTAGTTTTGCGGATTATGGAGCGGGCAGAAGTTGAAGATGCGCTTACTTTTTAAATAGTCCAAAGGCTCGGCTAAATAATTCTTCGGGTACTTCAAAGTACACTCGTTCGAGTGACGCGCATCGTTAATCCCATAATCGTCCAGCCAAGGGCTTATCAAAGAAATAAGTCGACTCGCGTATATCCTAATATTCTTCTATATTTTTCTGCAGGCTAATACTAAACCAACTTCCAACTGCATTCATAATCTATACGACTTTTTAATTCCTTTATATTATTAATCTCATCTTATAGCTACAGACCGACTTCTCGTTAAATATTTTATCACATTTCTTTGGAATTTGCTCGCAGCGATAAATAGTTCCAAGTAATATCGTTAAATATTGTATTATTCATTTACATCGACAAATTTATTCGGAGACTGAACGTTACGCCAACGTCTATGTGAAATGCATTTTAAATAATAACAATCTGCTTTCTTCTTCGAATATTCGATTACAAATTATCTGCAATTATCTAAATAATCGTAGCAATGATTCGTAATATCTATTCATATTTGTAACAATGATTTATAGTACGTATGCGTTACATCGTTATTATTGGTCCAATGAATGTTTAGCAAATTGTAAATAATAAATACGATGAAAATTGTTTAGGACCAGTAATAGTTAACGATATCAAAAATATGCTAGAACTAAATATTTTTGTATGAACGGTAAAAGTACTTCAAAGAACGTGCAATATCTCCGACATAAATAATAATTATTCATTTCCCATGTTGAATAATTGATCATTCGATAATTTATAGGCAGGTTGACGTGCTTTAACGAGGGAAGATTAAAATACAAAATATTGTACAAAACTTCTGAAAAGAGATTATTTCCGAAATTATAGTATTAATAAATAATATTGAGTATTACTTAATATGCGAGGATGAGTTTTATAAAGGTAAATATATATTTAGTTTGCTTAATGAAAGATTAATATTACTACGAGTCTGAAATTCAACTACGAATTTCATTCGAGCTAACTTTTAAATAATGAAATTTTTTTTTATATGAAATGTGACTTTTAATTGGCACAGTTTATTTTAGCGAACGTTTCTTCGTCGCGGTATGAATTAAATTAAAATATTTAAAGAAAATTATTACTTGTGCACGTTTATATGATTTCATTATTTCGATATGAATTTACTAGTCTAAAAATTCATAAATAACGATTCGTATGTAAATAGTTAATATTGAATGTACCTTAAAAGGAAAATACCGCGTACTTTAAAGTTTTAATTAATAAGAAAAGTGGATTTTTCAAAGTACAGCGAGTTCAGCTGCAAAGGAATAATAACGAATTTCGCCATCCCTTTAAATTATTATCTCCGTTTTGTTGTGAATTATAGAATTACATTGAAAATTATAAAGTAAAAGAGCAAAAGACGTACGTACAAGAAGGAACGAAGAGTCTGGCTCAACAAGTATTAATATTATATATCTTGCAATGCTTTCGTATATTTTAAAATTTATGATTGAAATCTACTTAAAACTTGACTAACAATTTGAAAATTTTAAAGCAAGTTTCATAGAATTTACGTTGCATTGTTACAAGTTTAATACGACATTGTTTTTTTAATTCCACAAGGTTTTCTTCAAAAAAACAAAATAAATAAATAAAGAGAGAGAGAGAGAGAGAGAGAGAGAGAGGGAGGGAGGGAGAGGTAAAACTTGTTATTTATATGCACGCACTGTACGGTAGGAAGGGATCGAAGAGATAGTTCCCTCGTTATTTCGAAAAATGTTTTAAAGGTCATTCCGTGACGTTGCGTTGACGGAGAGCTTATCGAGGTAACTGATCTTTATGGCCTTCGGTCGCGAAATTTCGAGACTCCGCTCGTCGAGACGGGGGACAACGAGTGCTGGGGACGAAGAGGATCGTCGAGCAAGGATCTCCGCTCGGTTGCCAGTTCCTGTTGGAGGCCTCAGCACGTGGCTCGGAGCTTTTTTCCTCTGACTCCTTCCCTCCCCCTCCCCCACCCCCACTCTCTCTCACCCCCTCTATCTCTCTCTTTCTCTCTACATCTCTCTCTCTCTCTCTCTCTCTCTCTCTCTCTCTCTGTCTCTGGCGCTCCCGAACGGAGCATTCCTTCAGAGTTTAAGTTGGCCGCCGTTGAGCGGAGCGAATTCCCATTAAATTTGGCAGACGCATCGGCACTGCTCTCCGATCCCTTTCTCTTTTTCCTATCAGGACCGTCGGCAAACGGGACACGCAACATTACGCCGCTTTTTTCTCTTTTCTATCATTCAACGGCCGACCAACTCTTTATACTTCAGCAGCAGCAGCAGCAGCAGCAGCATCCCTTTCGAGATTCGACTCGACGATGCACTCTCTCAATCCTCGAGCTTTAGGTTGATAGGAGGGAGGGGAAGGGGCGGTTAGGGTGTGGGGGGTTAAAGGAGTGCAGCCGCAGCTGACTCAAAAATACAGCAGCGCGTTCTTCGATACAACTCGCCGATGGAGATATTAGATTCAAAAGAGCCCCCCCCCCCGCTACTACAGCCCTCCTTCCGCCGCATACATCCAATCGTGCTCACTCGATGCCAACTATCGATCCATTTCTTTTTTATAATATTTTAAAAGGCAGGCAACTGATTGGGCCGTCCGTAGTTGCAACATTGCCATTATAAATAAGAAGCGACATGGCGGCGGGGGGGAAGGCGGAATACTTTGATCCGCAAAGGCTACGCTTTAAGAGATTTCGAGATCCTATCATCCCCCCGTAGCTTTACATTATGTATTAAATACTCTCTTCGCGTATAATTAATGAACGTAATTGAACGTGGAATGGAGGGTGGAGGGTGGAGTGGGGTGGTGGGGGTGTGACGGCGAGCTTGTATTTGTCGAATAATCATCGTAGTGGCCTGTTAACCGATCTTCAACTTCTCTATAATTGAATTCGGCAAGTGTATGTTTGCCTCTGACTGAATCGCACACTGTGATATCTCGGATTTCATATGCCGCCGTAGCCCGTCGAATGACCAGCAGCAGTCATAGACATTACTGATTAAAGCGGCTTCGAGCCCCGTTGTAATTAAATCCAAAGACTCTGTGACGACGTGCAGCTGAAATTTAGGAAATTTAGCCACCTCCTCCGCTTCCTCCTCCTCCTTCTCGAGAAAAATAGGCCGCACTTACCAACTTATAGGCTTCGTCGCTATGATATTTACAGCCTATGAGTACGTAGCTGAGCTGCACCGAGGCTTTTTAATATTTAACCGCAATGTATTCTTATATATAATCCGGAATTATATACGTATCCCGCTTTCTAAATAATTTCACTTTGTATCATTAAAGTTTTAAAAAATGTGTTTACACAATGCTTTTATTATTATTATTGTTATTATTATTATTATTATTATTATTATTTCTTCTTCTTCTGCGTCTTCCTGTTTTACGTAACAAAATATTTCGCATAATTGAATAAAAAGCCTTTTGTAAGGTTTTAATTATTTTTCAGCACAAAAGAATGTGAAACATTCGCGGGGAGAAATAATTAACAGTGGCGTTAAAAAAAAAAAAAAAATAAATGAAAAAAATATTGGCTCAATATTAGCTCGAGTAGACAAATTTGATCAAAATGCCTGGGATTTTTAGCTTAGATTGTGTGCGGGGATCGATAGCCGGCAGTGGTCACTTTTGGAAAAGGGTTATTGAGCTCCGTTGATCCTTGTCCTGCAGAAATTTTCACAAAATCTGCTTTAAAAATGCGAATAACGTAACGCATGACCCGGACATTGAAAATACAATTTTATTAAGTAATAGACAGCGAAGGGGCCGGGGGAGAGGGTACGCAAGTCACGCGGTGCGGACACGTATTAGGGTAGACTCGACGCAGCGGGCGTTAGCGGTTGGGTGGGGGGGGGCAAGAGGAATACCGAACGTGTCCGCGACTTTTATGATACTCCCCACTAATTTTGCAGTCTCGGGTCTCGGGTCTCTGGTCTCGGGTCTCGGGTCTCGGGTCTCGGGTCTCGTGTCAGTGGCACGACCGATCGCTCGGAAATCCCGGAGCTTTGATCAAGCTCCCGCTGCAGCAAAGTGCCGGCGAGTTTAGGAAAAAGCGCCCCTTCGTCACTCTCTCCCTCTCTCTCTCTCTCTCTCTCACCCGTTTCTCCCTCCCTGGACTCTGTCCGTTCTACCGGAGGAGGAATGTCTCGGCTCTCCGTGTCTTTTTCTCGGCTCATTTCTTACCGGAATTTGCATGGCCAAGTGCCTTACTCAGCTGCTGCTCGCTTGGCCGTTAGCTCTAGCAATCGCTTAACCTCGATAACGAGTTCCCCCCTCCTCGCTGTCCCTCCTCGCTCCCCCTCGAACCCGCCGCGCCCGCGTAATCCTCCTTTTTTTCTCGAGCCACCGTCTTATCGCAGACCCCCCGCTACCCGAGGGCCCCTACCGCTACGCGCTATCCTCCCCCGCCCCGTCCCTCTTACGTCTACGCCCCTCCTCGCCGTCTTATCGATCGAAACTTTTCGATCTCGTCGTGAAACAGCTCGTGGGCAAACGCTACTTTCAACTTTTCTGCAATACTTCGGACCTGTCAACGATTATTAAGTCCCGCGTTAAACAACCGGCCACAAGGACGAACCAGTGCCCGATAAACGGACTCCTTAACATTCCGAGCCTTCACCTTCTGATCTTGTACTGCTAGACGAAAACTCTTCCCGTTCTCGTTTCCCTCCACCTCGCCGCGAGTATATTTATTCATTAATAATTTATCCCCTTAATAATTTCACCGAAGGCCGGCCTTACCTACCTTCAGAATTACATCGGAGCAAAAATGGATTCCGTATTAACGATTTTTCTTTTGAAATTTCCCTCAATTTTAAGTTTTACGATTAAAAGTTACGAAACTTATTCGCTCATGTAATTTCTTACTTAGTTTTCAAAACATAATCCACAACTCACCGCGACGAATTTGTTTTTTCATCCCTTCCTCCCGGTATCCCTTCAGGTGCACTTAAACTTTCGGCCTCGCTCACTAGCTCGCACGCACGCACACACATACACACACGAGAGAGAGAGAGAGAGAGAGAGTACGTACGCCTACGCGAGTACGCCTAGAGCGTCCCCAGTACATCGTCGTTATGTGCACGAGTATTTTGATTAGTTCAATTAGACCGAATAAATATTGCCTTCCTTCTATATTGACCGAGCCCCGAAATTTCGCAAATCTAAATAATGATCCAACACCGTGTGTAACTCGTATGCGTTTACTTAGCTACGTGTAACTGCACGTACGTGTGTTTAAGGCCGAGCGAGTGTGTGCACGACGCGAAATTCGAACGCTTCTAGAGGGATTTGAGGGGCTAATAACTATCGGCCAATGGGAAGGAAGAATTTCAGAGCAACACTAGCGCGTACCTTATGAAAAGCTAAGTTAACTTAGCCATATTCCATAGGCATATTCCAACGCATAAAATCCATTGTTAAATATTTTTCGATACTTCGCGTTTTTAATTAATTTCTAGCGGTAAAATTATCGGGTACTCTCCCTTCCATTCAGAAAACGATTCAAAGCTCTTTCTTAAGAAATTTCTTGTCTTAATTTATTTTTTTTTTCACGACGCAATAAAATATATATATATATATATATTCAGTGTAACATTTATCCAAATACTTTCTGTTATTCTTAGTAATTTCTGTTTTGAGTAATGTTTTTCAAATTAACAACAACTCGCCTTTTAATATTTACAACGAAAGTCATTTTTCAGAATATTGTACGAGAAACTTTGTTCGAGATATTAAAACTCGTATAAAAACCTGCTACATAAACGTATTGTATTTTGTAAATAATACGCGTGCGTGCGTATGTGTGTGCGTGCGCTCATATGCCAATCCTTTTGATTAGTGTATTTTCTGTTACTATGAATAAGACTTTATGAATAAAGTACATGATTAAACTAGCTATAAACTGTATCGAGGTAATATTTGAATAGAAATTACGATGTTTGGATTGTAAACGGCGCCTTTAGCTGCATTAAATATACAAAACTAACATAAACATCTAAGGTTTTCATAAATACAATGGAAATTATGTATAAAAGTTGAAATTAAATTTATCAATAAGTGTAGTGAAAATAGAGCATATGAAGAATATTACATGATTATTATTGGTCGTACTGATAATCAATAATACAATAATGAGGATAACTTTTGCTTTGCGAATAATGTATTAGAATATTAGTGGATTTGAATTCTGGATAGAATTCACGTAACGAACACATGCGAAAAGCCATAATGTAAATGTTGAAAATGTAATATATAAACACACGCGCGCCCGCATATACGTATTAATAATTGAAAGAATGTCGTGTAAAGCTGTGTGAGTAAGGTATTGAATTACCTGGATTTCCCGCGCACCTGTGTTAGACGTGGAGTAATTAATTATTGACACTCTGAATAGCAGACGCCGTTATATAATGATCTGCGGGAAGGGTGAGCCTTCACACTTTTCGTCAAACTATTAATCTCCACACGGGGATTTAATTTTGTAATTTGGTTATTAAATATGGGTAAATAATATTAAAAAAAGAAGTATGACCCCGTCGCTTGGGGGTTTATGTAGGGTCGTGAAAATTCATTGCATAGTAGATTCAAAGGTCGTGCGAGCCTATCTAAACATTTTCAAAACAGTGTTAGGGCATTCGTAATACATAGAAATAGGAGCCCAAGCGGAGAGCGGGGGAGGAATCGACGTTTCGGATCCCTTAAGTACGCGGGTTTGAAACATCGAGGTATTTAGGGACTGTAGCGGATCCCCGCAGTCTCCCTCGCCCCTCAGCGGCCACTAGTACCTACGACCGATCACTAGTTGGGCAGGAAGGAGCTCGTTAGCGAGAATCTCGGCGAGCGGCCCGAGTCGAGAACTTTCCCCTAGTCGAGTCCCTACGCTGAGGAGAGTCGCGAGTCCGATCCCCAATCGGCTGCAGGTGCGACGACATCGATTGACTTCCAGAGGAAGAGCCCTAGGTTCGTTAGTCGACGAATTAGATAAGTCGGCGGAGCTCGAGGGGGACGAGCCGACCTGACTGAAATAACGTATAGGAAACATTAGCGGGTCCTTGGTCTGCCATTCTAGTTCGAGACCCTTCGTGCCCTCGACCCTGCCTGCCCTTCCTTACGTCCGCTAATTTACGAAACAATTGGATCGGCTCTCGGGATGGAGGGGATACTCCCGCGCGCGACTCTTTCTGCCCGGACTGGAACTCTCCTCCTCGGCTAACCGGCGCGTAACTCGCTAGAAATCGAAAATTACCCTCCGCCAACAACAGTACCTCCCTTAACTGATTGTTTTGCTCTCTGCTTGCAGCGCAATGCATCGCGCCTCTGGGCATGGAGACCGGGGCCATCGCCGACGCCGACATAACGGTCAGCTCGAGCTTCGACAGCGGCAACGTCGGACCTCATCAGGCACGGTAAGTACTTGGCTCACTTTGCGCCCCTTCCACCACGCCTTTTTCAACGACCCCCCCCCAACACCCGCCTCCTCGATAAGCGCCCGTGGCGCTCCTTGTAACACCCTCGTACCCCGCCCCGCAACCCCAATAACCCCATGCTAACCCATTGGCGCGTTAATCTTACGTTTTTTCCGGGAATTAGCGCCTCTCGACGCGCCCCTATTACTCGCTCGGATGCCCGCCTCCCCCCCCCTGCGCGCCACTCTCAATGCACTTCAAGAGCACCGACCCCAATAACCTCCGCGCCTTCGTTAATTAATAAACGTACCTGCCCTGGTAATTTACCACGGTGCATCGAGCCTGAGCCGAGAGATAACGAAATCCATCGGCTTCTTCTCCTTCTTCTTCGGCTCGTATAGAACTAAACCTTTCACTAGCCTTCCAATAACCGTTCGATGTGCAGTTTTGAAGTTATTTCCTTTCTTTCTTCCTTCCTTTCTTCCTTCGTCCCACGAATCGACGATGGTTTATTTGGATCCGCGGTGGTGACTTATTTTTTTTTGTTTTGCATATGCGAATACTCGGAGAAGAGCACGAGCGAGCGTACCCGGAGCTCCTCTCTGGGCGGTGCCCCGCTGGGCGCGTACCTCCAGGAATAAAGTCGGGGGGGGGGGGTATTGGGTTCTATTTCGTCGTTAAAATAATCAATTGAAGCTCCGTGTATGTGATCAAGATTACCCGTGGAAAACATGTGGCGGCCCCGGTCCTCCCTCTCCCTCTCCCTCTCCCTCCCCCTCTCCCACCAGGTGACGGCAGCAGCAGCAGCAGCATCAGCAGCCAACCCCGTCAAACCGACCGGCTGCGTAAGTCAGACAGATACGCGAGAGCAGCGTCTTCGTTAATCCTCTCTCAGGACCGTGTCAGTAACGAGGGCCGGCCGCGAATCTGTACAAAACCCGTCAAATCCCGGCGGCGTAAAATTCTCCGCCTACTGAATAAATAATCGCTTATTAATTACGTCGTTGAATAATTGAGGCTCGAGCTCCGGACTCTCGCGAGTACGCGCACACACAGGTAAAATACATGGCGCTGCTCTCCATCGGCCCACCTACGCGACACACAGTCATTTTAATCGCGGATTTAATGTCCACCCCCAACCCTCAACCCCCCCCCCAACCCTTCCGCCCGACCGCCCAACACGCGGCTCGGCTCCCCGTACATTGCGCGGAATGTATAATATAATCCGTGAATTTCGTTACGTTTCACCTGCCTCCGACCAGCCGCGGCTAATAAAATCCCGGCACAATATCGCTGAAACGGCGAAAAGTAATTTTAATCATTTAATATCATTTAACGGCTTTTAACGGCTTCAATTCCTTCGCTCCGGGCTAATTCTTTGCTAAAACTAATTATGCTTTGCAGTACGAACGGACTTTTATTTTACAAGGGGACGGCCGAGTTGGTGGAAATCCTTTTTCTGGCTCCAGCCGACAAAAGTACCAAATTACCTCCTCTTATCCAGCCCCTAATTGTAATCCACGGCTATGATCGTAATAAATCATTAATCACCGAGGCAATTTTAAATTCAAACATTTAATCTTAAAGTTAGACAAGCCGTGTAATTTTTTTCCTTCCTTCCTTTTTCTTCTATTTTTTTTTTTCTATTTTTTTTCTTCTTTTTTTCACCCCCAAAGATTTCCTTACAAGATTTCATCGTCAAACTAACCATTAACAAAGAACTTTTTATCCTGAATTTAAAATATATATTTGCAATGATTCACTTTCTTATGCATTTTTAAAGAGTTTGTCGCAAAAAAGTGAAGATTATAATTTTTTTCATTAAAATGTAACTTTTTAATTAAAATTCTTGCGGAATGTAAAAATATCATTTTGCAATTCAGCCGTTCGGTCGTTATACGTAGAAATTCAGGAATCCGCGATAAAATTAATTTTTTTAAATAAGAATACTTTGCTCAAATACGTTTTACTACGCACCTAATAGCTCGCGGCTTCTTTCATTTTTCTTCCTTCAATCCACCATTACATTATGTATATTAATTAAAAACTGAAATTACATTGCAGCGAGTAAATATAATTTGAATTTTGAACGTTAAAAAATATTATAACGTAAATTTCGAAGCCACTGTACCACTCGGCTTATTTTAATTTTAATAGTTTAATGTAGATTGTAGTTACCTCGTCTCTCTCTCTCTCTCTCTCTCTCTCTCTCTCTCCCCCCTCATATACATCTTTTATTAAAGATAAATTTTAATTCGAAACTAAGCGTACGATTTGAAAATCTTCCTTTTCGAAAAGGTACTCTAAGAGCTTTCATTGTCAGACTCGGTTAAAGGGACTCAATTATCTCGTGTCTATTTGACAAAAGGATAATGATCCTTCCAAAGCTACTTGCGTTAGATTTATTGTCCAAAAAAATTTTACAAAATTAATAGCTAGTATAAATAATTGGTAATCAAGTAGTCGATTATAATTCTGAGCTGACTTAATCTTACATTATTAAATAGTCTCAAATTAGTCTCGAATTCACACGAAATGTTCATTAGCGGCGATAAATTATAATAGAAAGCCTACTATTATGAGGATTCTTAGCATTTTGTAATACTGTTGAATATATTCCTTATTACAAATTCATACTATTGTATATTTAAATAAAATATTTAAGCAGCACTGGACATTAGTAAAGTTGTATAAGTTAATCGAACTAGCCTTTTCACCCTCGTCTCTCTTCCATTAATGCTCGTAATAATTAATTCAAAGCCAAAGAAAATGTCATCGCGGCCAATAGATGGCGTATAATTATAAATAAACGCTTCGGTTAATTATAACTTTTAGCATAGGCCAGGTAAAATAAAAGCCTCACCTTTCATTTTCAAAGGATGCAACGAGGAGCTCCTTCTACTTATTAATACCGTTTCCCCTTGCTAATCAGCCAATCGTGCGCACGGCCTCTCTCTCTCTCTCTCTCTCTCTCTCTCTCTCTCTATCTCTCTCTCACACCGACGCGTGTTTTCTCCGTTGTTAATATTCGTACAGAAACATCTAGTGGTAGGAAGAGCTAAAGCCGTTTCGACAACGTTCTGGTATTAGTCAAACGCGTGCATCGAGAAGCGGCTTAATGCGCCCTTACACGTGCCCGCACGAGTATATCCCATCGCGCGCACACATGCAGCCGGGCCTTCTGAATTCACACAGATAATAAGCCGCAGTTTGTCCCTCTCTCTCTCTCTCTCTCTCTCTCTCTCCATCAATCTCTCTCTATCAATCTCTCTCTATCAATCCCTCTATTTCCATCTCGGTTTTCCGTCCCCGGGGACATTATCCGATAGGCATTGACTGAAACGGCCGCGCCACTTGTATAAATATATACATGTACCGTATACACGTGCGAGTAGGATGTGTGGAGCAGCGCGGGGGAGCGGCCTCTGATATTAATACATTCCATTAGGATGGACAATGAGATGGTGAATGGCCGTCGTAGTGGTTGATGAGCTCGGGGCCCACGCCGGGAAACTCGTTGGGGGCCGCCATTTAATTTAATAATGCCTCCGACGGTCTGGATATTTTTGCCTCCGGGCTCAGGTCGCAGTGTGCGACGCGGGGCCAAGACTACCTACACCTGGAGCTGTGATAATCATGACAATGCAAGCCTGCGTTACACTGTCGGCGGTCGGTCGAGGCGACGGCGATCCCAGGGGTTAGGTCGGCACGGCGGGAGGGAGGAGGGGCAACGGCTACACGACTCACGAGCTCTTATAAAAATTTCTCCTCCCTCCCAACGATCCCCGCGCCGTCTGCGCTCGTGCGCTCATTGGACGTGAATTATGTGCTCGCGTTGGCCGAGGTAATAGGACGCGCTGACAGAATTTTATCAGCAACGGCGCGGCGAGAGTATTTATTATACCCCCGGATTTAAGGTAAAAATTTAACGTTTTCGAATTATCCTTCGAATGGCCGTTCAATAGACCATAAACTTCCGTTCGATTGGCATAAAAATTCAAACAGGACTTTCGAATTCCCCTAATGGGCAAGATATTATTACTTGCTGATGGAGTGATATTTCCATATGTAAATAGGACAAGTGCACTTAGAAATTCAATTAATTCCAAATTAGGGTGATATATGTAACTGCTTCCAAATGGGATGGAGACTCGCTCACACGTAAATACCAAATAATCTTCAGATTAAATAAATCCAGAGTCACCTTGAATAAATAGTAAATAATACGCGACGTTTATAATAATTTCATACATCAATAGATCTCGATCGACCCGAACAGTTTTTGAAAATAATAATTATTGTTGTTGTTGTTGTTGTTGTTGTTCTTATTATTATTGTTATTATTATTATTAAAAAAGCTCTCTTCGCACAGAAATAAAGCGAAGACGTTCGAAAGTATCGAGTACTTTCTTCGTGGAGCGCGAACCAAGTGAAAAATATAAACGAGTAGGTGGCGTACGTAGACTTGTATTATAATTATCAAGAGACGTGGTAGGATTTTATTGCAAATGAGTGTCAATGGGTGTGTAAAGAACGGTTAAATTCAGGGAGTTTATTGTTATTTAATGTGACGAATAATATTCCAAGTGAAAATTGTATAAGTTTTAACGGATAATAGTAGTAGTGCGCGATTTAAGTAATAGAAAGGCAAGCTATTAAGTAAAGGTATTGCCATTTACGAGCCGCGGCGGATTAAAGCTCGTGCCAATAAATATTTTTATTAAAATAAAAGGCGTTGCGCCGAGGAAGAATATAAATCGCAAAGTGTAATAAAGTTCCGTGGGTAGCTGGGCGAGGGAATGGAATTTAGTAATAAATAGCCGATTGTGAGAATGAATTACATTGGGATTATGACGTTGAGCGGCACTGCCACGATATTAGTATGACGGACTGGCGGTGGGGCGGGGGAGGGGTCGGTAGTCAGTCCATTAGCTCGGTTAAGTAAGCGAGCGAGGGCAGGTAAGGGCGGGAGGGATAGTCGATACTCGAGGAATGTATATATATATATAGCTGGAGAGTGAAAAAAGCTAGTAGAATAATCCCGTATCGATCTAATTATTCATGCATAGGGTGGGGGGGGGGGCGCGGAAGGATTTATACCGGCCCTTGTAACGGAATAAAAGAAAGTCCATAAAATTTACGTGATCTATAATGGCCTGCCATTATTGTTTTACGAATGCTCCCGAGGAGGAGGAGGAGGAGGAGGAGGGCCAAGTGAGAAAGCGAGAAGAGTTCTCGGCGCGAGGGATGTTAAAGAGCCATTGTGAGCTCGACTCGGTTATTACCTGAGCGACTCCAACTTTACTCTTTGCCGAACGTGACTCTTGCCCGACCTCGGCGACTAGGAGGGGGCCTTACAACCGGCTTACGCACTTAGCCGACTACGCCATCGGCAATCGGCCCTCAAACCAGAATTACGACCACCGGCACACCTCCCTATAACAAACGCCATATACACTGCCCTTCAATCGTCCGAAATTATTGCACCGAGATTTTCAATTCGGATCGCGAGTCTTCCAATTAAACCGCAAGACATTGCCTGTATTATTTGTATCTCTGGTATATTACGAGCGCGTTCGTCGCTAGTCGAATCGCCGGATCGTCATCCGGCATCTCACGCATCCGGATATCGGCACTTTTAGCATTTAAATTGACCGACTGTGCTCGTTATGCGCGTACGTATGAGTTTTGGTAATGGAGTTCTATGGGAAATAGGGAGCCGCGCGAGGCGGACTGCTCGTGAAACGTTCACCAATCAGGTATCGCGCTAATTCGCAATTCTCATGGAGATGATGACTTTCCGCGCGACCTTTGACCCTTTAAATTAACATTAGGACGCGCGCCCATCGATTCGAGTTTACCAACTCGATCCATAATTACCCCTCAAAGCCAATTCGAGGGGCTAAAGCTGGAAAAGCCAAGCGGGCTCCTCCAGCGTCGCTAAAAAGGGAGAGCCAGGATGGTGGGAGGGAGGGAGTGTTAGCGGAATGGAGCTGACCGATGCAGTCCGCGATAGATAGAGAGAGAGAGAGAGAGAGAGAGACCGAAAAATTGACTTTGCTCGTGATTCTGCGGGAGAAAAATGTGCTCGGCCTTGGTCAATGTAATGGGAAAACGAGAAAGATTAAGATAAGCAGAGACGAAAATTGTCGTGGAGAATAGAGAGGAGAAGGAACAATGGAGATGCTCACCACGCTGAAAAGAGGAGAAACAACGGGTTGGCGGGAGGGGAGAGGGAAGCACCTTCCCGAACGTGACCGACTGTCATTGGCTGAATTAATTATTATGTTAAGGTTAAACGTCCCGGATTTAAAGACGAAACCGCTCGTGTTTTGCGGATCGAGAATTGGATTTTCCTCTAATTTATCGACGCGGAGGGATAATAATAACGCGCGTGCGAATCTTGAAGGGCACTCCCATCGACGTAAACAGTTTATAAATATTCATTTGCTTAGGTCGGATCGTAAAATTCCGCCTTTTACTTTAGCAAACATTCATTTTATAATTACATTTTGTAAGGACAGTCGTGTGAGTGGCTACCACTATAGAAGGCCAAGGTTTTAATTAATTTTTCCGTACACGTGCAGAAATTGATGTTTTGACGATCGCGGCCTCGATTGGCCAAGATGATTTAAAAATCAAAATACTTGAGAGTAATTGAATTTCGTATGGGATCGAGGCGCGGGCTGTTATTTGCCCGTCGATCCCCGATCGAATTCGACATGGGAACGCGCTCGCAGGTAATACTCGGTAATGCCAATAAATCCATGGGACTAGACAAAGTATGGCAGAGGGCCGGGGGATGGGGTGAGTGAGCATTCGGCAATTAGTCACGTAACTTAAGGAAAAGGCGTTGCTTTAATTGTGGCTTGAAACACTGATTGGCCAGGCGGCCGCTTAAGGATCTATAGAGCATTTTGCATTTAATGTACTTGGAGCCGACGATCCATCCTCCTATTTTCTTCATCTTATTGGCTCTTGCATCTCGGTGCACTTAGCCTTTGACTTTAATTCCATACGCCCATCGGATAAAATACGGCGAGTATTTATTTAAGCGTCCGAACGAGCTCGACATATTTTTACGTGTCAACACGCGATCGGGAGTCTGAGACAGATACGCAGAGAGAGAGAGAGAGAGAGAGAGAGAGTCCTTTCACACATGCATGGGCGATGGGTAGGTGTGCCCGGGGAGCCTGTCACGAATTCGCAGATCTTTTGCGGTCCAGGGCTTGTGTACGTAGCCGCGTCGGCCGCATTTGACGAATGTAATATACGATTATTAGTACCGATCTCGGAGATTCGTCAAGGAGGTGCCCGAGTCGGGGCGGCGGACATCCTCGAGGTGGATCGGCGGTTGGTTTGGTGAGGGATTGCAGGGGGGGGGAGGGATAGAAGAGCAGAGCCGGTAGTGGTATAAACGGCTCGTGCAATTAGGGAAGACGCTTCGCACGCCATTCCTGCTTCATCTTTTATTCATGCCGCTCCGAGACCCCCGCGCCGCCGCCACTACCGTGCCAACCCCCTCTCCCTCCCCCGCCCGCCATCACCCCTCGCCGACCGATCGCTGGCCCCCCCAGACCTCAGCCCACAGCCCACGGAGCCGCCACCTTTCAGCCCGCTCACTTTCCTCGCCCGCTCGCCGGCGCTCTTACTCCCTCGAGATTAAAACTAAAGCACGTCTCGCCCATCGGCTCACGCTCGAACTGGCTTCCCATCTTTGTTTCTTTGTTTTTCTCCGATACCGATGCCCCCTTGTTCTTCCCTTTCTTTCGGTACATCTTCCACGATAGTTGATTCTGAGCGTCTACATTGATTTTTCTACTGCGCCCCCCCCCTTCCCTTCCCGTTCCCCTTCCGGCCCTTCCTCTCCCCGCCCTGCCGCCTCCGCCCACCGCCCACCGCCTACGGCCCACCGCGATCTTCCCTCTCCCGGGCCCTTTCCACTGCTGCTGCGGAAAAAAAAATAAAAAAAAAAGAAAAATTATCTAATGAATAACGGCGGGCCGGTTATGCCGCTCACGTACGCGGGACATATGAATTCGCTAATCTCCCCGGATTCCCTTCTTACCTACCTGTATACCTACAAGCACGCGTGTGCATGAGCGCACGCACAGGTGCTTTGTATACGCATAAATTGCGTAAGTCGCATTCGAGTTAAATGTATCCGTTGCGGTTATATTAATAGCCGACGGTAATACCCGAGCCGATTAATCATTCGCCGTTTCTGTTAATTTAATTAAACTGTCGAGTCCAACATACTCTTTATTTTTAATGCTATTGTGACTGCGAATGTAAATACTTACTTACTTACTTACTTACTTACTTACAAGTTCTTAAACGCTCTTGTGATAAATGTCCTCGGTGATTTTGCAATCGCCAAAGCCGAATAAATTGCAAGTAATTTGAGGCGAATGTCAGGAAGACAGGTGTGGGATTCGGTTTTTTAAACTGCGGAGTGGCCGGGATCGGGTGTTGTTGGGGTTATCGGGGTTATTGGGGCCATTTGGGTACGGGGATGGAAAAAGGGAGTCTTTAATTGGTTGAATTTTCAGGTTGAGGTCGGAGAATCAGGGCGGCGCCTGGTGCCCGAAAGACCAAGTGACCGCCGATCCACGGGAATGGCTGGAAATCGATCTCCACACGGTCCACTTGATAACGGCGACCGGCACTCAAGGTCGCTTCGGCAATGGAGTGGGCGTCGAGTACGCCGAGTCGTATATGCTCGAGTACTGGAGGCCGCGGCTCGGCAAATGGATTCGCTACAGGGACATCAAAGGCCAAGACGTAAGCAGCACCTTCTTTAATCCGCTATACTTTGTTTACTTATTTGCCAGGGCGGGGAACACCCTGCATCCTCCCTATTTATTTCAAAGCCCCGTATCAAATGCGGAGCTTTCGATTGCTTTGCAGATTTACGCGCGCCACCGCCCCCCCCCCTCATCATAATTGCTCCTCTCTTTTGTTCTTGGCCCGCGATGAATACGAATGGCCACGCAAAGTCACGCGGGAGCTTTTCCACCACTACCTCCACCATAACTTAAATTATAACCCCGACCCCGCACTATTTACGACTACCCATAATACCCCCGAAACGTCATACGTGTATATGCACATATATATATATATATATATATATTGATAATTGGGGAAACTGTCCTCTATTCGGCTAATGCCAAGTTTTCCCTTTAAAATTAATAGATTTTCGAGTTTGCGTACGTGACGAAGGTCGAGCGAAAGAAAATATCCCGAAAAATGGAACTTTACACGTGCCGAGCTGCAGAAGTATTTTGTTCTATAATAAAATATGTAAAAAACAATATCCGTATTCCGCATGATTTCGGGGCGGGGAAAAAGTAGTATCGACAAAGTTTCCGTAAAATGCAGACTAAAAAGGTGTTGGCCAATCGACTAGCGATCCAATACCAACATTTTTTTCGTTTTCTTATTTTTTCTTTTTTTCTTTCTTTTCTCTTCTTTTCTTGTCTTTTTATACGTACAAGAATTATTCTCCTCCATCGTATCGGAGTTATTTTAAAAAAAAGTAATAAAGTTTAATCGGGCGCTTGACTTAAAGTAATTAAGTATTATCGTAAATACGAGGTGAAATAGGAGGGAGGGAGGGTATGGTATGGTATGTATTTCCGTGATGGTCGCGCAGGATAGTCTAATAAATATGCATTTGCCCTCGATGTGAAATAATTATTCTAGATAGTCGTTCGTGTGGAGCGGCGCTCATGTATTGAATAATTTCGTGACGCAATAGCTCCGGGAAACAGAGAGAAAAGTCATGTCTTTACAATTGAAAAAAAAAACTCAGCGTCCTGGATTGTCAATAAAAGAGAAATAAAGAAATAAATAAATAAAGAAAGAAAGAAAGAAAGAAAGAAAGGGAGCGTGGAAAGCCCCGGGACTAGAAAATCGCATTTTAATTGATGCATGGGATTAAGCCGCGCGAGAGACGGGGATTGCGATCTCTGTGTGGCTGCACTACCACACTTGGCGTGGTGTGGCTGCACGTCGGAATGAAATGTCAGCTGTCGTTGACGCATGATTAAAGATGGAAGAACAAAGTGGAGTGGAGCGGGCTAGTCGAGTTGGCAGAGTCTCATGTTAGGAGAGGACTCTCCTCGTGAGTCGGAAGGGCCTCGACAGTCGAGCCTCTGTGTGCGTGTGAGGAAATATTTATAAGGCGAAGCTCGGCCCGTAGGGCTTGTGTGCCGGTTGTGCCGGTTGTGCCGGTGTTATCTCGGCTGACCGCTAACTCTCTAAGCTAAATACACGGGCTTTTATCTTCTGCTGCATTAGCTCTCCGTTGAAACCCAGCTCGGCCCTACTGGCCCTCCCTGCCAATTAATTAAGCCCACGGTTAATTGATTTTTTTTTTTTTTTTTTTTTTTAATTAATCTTCTAGGAGCCATTGTTGGTAAAGGCCTTTTGTTCGAGGACCCGAAGCTATAATTAATAGAGCCTTTTTAGGGCGCAGACAAGTAGAAATAAACAGATATAAGAAAAGAAAAGCAGAATGTAATAAGCGACGGGAAAAAGTACGTTCCCTACTTATTCCCCGCTTATTCCTATTTCTCGTTGCATTCGTTATACTCGCGCGGTAACACGTACGCGCAATATAATGTACAGTTATATTGGGCATAGTAGGGCTGCATCGGCTCGCGGCTTCGTTATCTAAATGGCGAATCATATTAACGGGAATACAAGTGAATTTGGTTTCGGAAAATGGAAATGTACATGTAAATGTAAATGAAAATGAAAATGAAAATGAAAATTAAAATGAAAATAAAAAAACAACTTTAATTATGTGTTCTTTTATCTTTTTTTTTTTTTCTATTTCTATTTTCGTTCGTTCTTCAATATCTGTGGACTGGCTCTGGGCTCGTTCAGATATCAGATCGGCGGCGGCGGGGGGGGGGAGGTACTCCTTCTGTTCTCAAAGATACATCATCTCCGGTCTCATGCCGTTGCAAACATAATTGCAATCCGCTCTGGACTTACATCTGCTCTTCCCCTCGCCAACGGCCAGCAAGGACTTCTCCTCTCGAGAGAAGCTCTCAATTTTGAATTATCCCCCTTACTTATCATAATGGCCGATAAATTCACTCGACAATTCAACCGCTGCCCCTTTAATTTATTTCCCGTAAAAAAAAAGTACGGAGCGAGCGAGCGACGGCTTGAGGGCAGGAGCAGGAGGAGGAGGAGGAGGAGGAGGAGGAGGAGGAGTGGGCGCGCAGCCGCTTTGGAGGTCAGTCGGTAATTTTTCGGGAGTTTTCGAGCTCTGGCGCGAGTCGCCTCGTTATGTCCGTCCCCGTCGGAGCTTCCGTCAGATCTCGCACTCGCGTCAATTGACGTCCCGAGGCTCTCGAACGCCTTATTCAATCTTCTGACCTCGCAAAAAAAAAAAAAAAAAAAAAACAAAGCGTCCGAACTGTCGCGGCGGTCGGTCCAATTGAAATAATTTAAAAACCAAATTACAAATTGGAGCTTTAGGCTGAGCTTTCGTTTAAAAATTCTAGTCGTCTATTTGGGAAATTCACCCGGCCCGACCGCACCGCGGTATCGCGGACCTGCAGATCCGTAGAGGGCTGTGGTTTAGATTTGGGATAACGAAGCGCGTCGTTAGCGCTCGAGGATGGAAACAAAGAATCCTTTTGAGTCTCCGTTAATCCGGCCTTACGAGTAAATACACAATCTTCGTATAATCCGATAATTCTCCTCTTAATTTAATGCAATAATCGTTTGCCTATAACAACGATTACCTCCTCCACCTCCTCCTTATTCTTCTTCTTCTTCTTCTTCTTCTTCTTCTTCTTCTTCTTGGCTGTTTTTCCGTCCAATCTCTTCTCTGCAGCACCTTTTCTGCTCGTTATATTTCAAAAATCTATTGAATTACCCCCTACCCCCTCCCTCCTCATCCTTCTTTAAGCGCTCGCGTAATTAGACTCGTACTCGTACTCGTACTCGTGTAAGAAATCGATAAGAAAATGATCGCGAAGCGGTCGCGGGAGCAGGATGCCAGAAGATAGGAAGAAAAGTCCGATATTTACGAATTTCCCGCATCAATTCGTAATCGAGTGGCGCTCACTCGATTAATTCCTGGCTAGAGTGAAGGACTTCTTTGATGCTCGAGCCCTCAGAGCGCTTCGTGTTTGTAAGGACTTGCCGTCGCCATTTGCCGGCGGGGATCGCCAATTGCTTGCTTTCCTTTAAATGACTTTAATGCAATTGCTACACGCACGAGACCGGCCATTCCCCTCACTATGCGGTAATTAGTGAATTATTGGGAGGACAAAATGTACCGATAAAGTAGCAATTACTTATCGGGACCGGCCCGAGTGCTTATGGGAGCAGCAAATGCAACAACGAATGCAACAACGAATGCAACAACGAATGCAGGCTTTACGAGTTCATAAGTACAGTGTATATATTTTTTTAACCGTAAGTAATGTAAGGGGATCGAGTTATTGGGGTTATTGGGGTTATTCAATTACGGTTACTCGTTATGAATGCCAATGGGAAATATTAATTCTCTCCTTTGAATATGATCGTTATTTACACTCACCACCGATGTAGATTAAAAAATCCCGTGACCTCATTACAAGGGCTTCGTACAATTTTATAAAGGACGATATTTTCAATCCGAGATCGATTCTCAATAAATCTCCGAGACCTCAAGAACTACATGTTAAAACAAAGAAAAGAATAAATTAAAAGAAAGGTACTTATCCCCAGTGTCTCTGTCGGCTTTATCAAGATTCGAGTGACGCAATAGTTATGGCTTCGATTAATCGAGACCGTTCGAATCCATTCCCCATAACGATCTGTCTTTCTCTCTCTCTCTCTCTCTCTCGCGCGCGCGCGCGCGCGCCCGCAACATCTACGGCGCGAGTCACGCCTCCCCCCTCCTCCTCCTCCTCCTCCTTCTTCTCTCTTTTACTTCTCGTTCTCATCCTCATCCTTCCGAGCCCGCTCGTCCTCCTTATTCTACCTCTTCGCCCCCCTCCCCCTATCCCTCTCAAGCCCCTACTCACTCGCCGTTCCTTTTTCTCCTGAGATTCTTCGCCGCCTCCCTATCCCCCCCCTATCACCCCTCTCCGCCGACCGCCCAACGGCAGCTCGTTGCACGGCGTCACTTTTGGAAGGAATTGCTCGCGTGTGAGCCCGAAATAGATAAGCCGCAGGAGGAAGAAGAGAGAGTCCGCTGGTTCGTAAGCGCCCGGATACACGCATCGAGTGAAATAATAATTCAATTGCGATTAAAGCGCACTAGCGCCGGAAAACTTTATTTTCGGAGGCTCCTCTCCTCCTCCTCCTCCTCCTCCTCCTCCTCCTCCTTCATCTATCCTCTTTCATGTACATTCGAGTCTTATTTTATTCTTTTTCGACCCGACGTGGCTTACCTTATAGCCCTCGTGTTTTACCAAAGCGTTCTACCTCGGCTTTTTATTTACCTCCGTCCTCGTATTGATAAATTTTCAAAAGTTATTTCATTACTCGCTTCTTTGGCTGGCCGTTGTGCGGAGAATTTTCCTTTTCCCGCTTTTCTCTTTGAACAGCCACACACATGCACGCACGCGTGTATATACATATATATATATATATATATAAGGCTGCGTTTTAATTTTATAATTTTTTTATCGTTTCATTTCTCTTTTGATGTAATTCTGAACCAAAAAAAAAAACAAAAAAAAAAAAAGAAGTAAAATTTTCGTTTACCGTTTTCGTCGAATGTAATTTTTCCACCATAAATTAATGTCCAACTTGTCGTGAAAGCAAGGACAAATATTTTTAGTATCCGTTCGATCGGAAGACCTTCAGACGCTTGAAGCGCATTTTTCTTATAAGACTCTCTCTCTCTCTCTCTCTCTCTCTCTTATTTTAATAAAATTCCGTTAAATAATAAGTAACGTTAGCCATCTGAATTAAATAGCTACTTATACGAAAGAAAATAACGCCTTGTATCCATAAAGTTTGAATTCGATTTGCTAGATCATGTTCGCAATGCTTTATAATAACCTTACTTGTATTAGCTATAATTCTATATACTAAGTAGTCATTTAGAAATTCTTTTATTGCTTGATTTTGTTTGAATCTTATGTCAACGTAGTAGCGTCTGGAGATCAAAACTAATTTACCTCCGACTTGTGAGTTATTTTAGTAATTTGAAAGTGCCGATACGCATAGGTATATAATGGATTTGGACTTAAAATACAATAAATCCCGTATGCTTATGGATTTAATTTGTATATCGAGCACTGGATTGCCCTCAGTAATAGATAAAAGAGAATACAAAGTAAGGGTAATCGAACAAAATACAATAATTTACATGAATTTACAGTCTAATGGAATTTTATAGAAAATAATAAATATTAAATACGGATAAGAAAAGCTGAATGTCTTATAAAGTTTTGTTCAATAATATGAAAGCATAACATGTTTATAGCTCTTTGAACTTTTATTCAGAACGAAATAAATTGATGCATATCAATCTCGGCGAGAGTCTCGTATTTTTCTTTACGATACGCTTAGTTTCATTCTCCTCTTTTGATCTTCCTCTTCTTTTTGTCACACTCATTTTTTACGCTCATCTAATACTTTATGCTCGCAATTTACATTTTAAAATTTATTTATCACTTTAAATTAGGTGATTGATTGGGCGGCAGGGTCTCGAGCTACGTATTAATTTCAACTACTTCCTTCAATTTCTATATTTAAACTATTATTGTTGTTGTTGTTGTTGTTGTTGTTGTTGTTGTTGTTGTTGTTGTTGTTGCGAAATGTTCACTTTATCCTCGAATTAATTGTAGTAAAAGATCACTTGATTACGGATAGTTTATCCTAATGCGACTGAAAATTAAATCATTAAATTCGAGGCTTCGCTGAATCAGCACAGAGAGTTATCGGCAGTTTTCTTGAAATCGAGTATAAAGAAAATGATAATCGTATTCTCGTGATTCGTTACATGAGGGGGGATTACTTCTGGTTCGTAGTACTAACCGAATTCGAGCATATAACCAAGTATATATACTACATGTCTTAGCTCCCTCATTTACCATAAGGGAAACATAGTTTGGGGAAGGGGGGGGGCGGAGTAAGTTCAAAGGGATACTCGAATAGTAATTTACGGTATGTAATAATACTATAGACATTAAACCATATTAACTAAATGACTCAATGATTGCTTTATCATTATAACGAAATGTGGCATAATCATATTATCATAATGAAGTGAAAACGCGTTGATCCCTTGATATTATTCGTATTTAACATATTAAGGAATTCGTAAAACATGTTAGTGTGGAATGAGTTGAACGAGAACGGAAAGCCTAATTACAACGGAGATGAAAGAGAAGCAAGTAAAGAGTAATTGTTGCCGTTGCAGGAGCTCGGAATGAAAATACAATGTTGCATTGAATTTTGTTGAAGATTTCTGGTGGGATTTTCTTATAAGTCATTGATAATTCATCGATCGATGAATTTCCTTTCCTTGTAATAATAGTCTTCCAATTACTTCCGAAAATCTGGTATTATAATACGTATTATAAAAGTTCGATATAAAAGAGCCAAGTGCTCGCTTAGCTAACGGTTAAATATAAAATTAATGTAAATACGTTATTATTGTTATTATTGTCATTATCGGCTACCGATCGGCCATATCGCGAATCATTTCAAAAGCTGCTTTGGTTGGCTCTTCCTCCTCCTTCTCCTCCTCCTCCTCCTCCTCCTCCTCCTCCGCGAGTTCATCGCCGCCCTTTACCGAGGCGACACTTTCCCCCGGCTTTAATGTTATTTTATCCTTTTCTTCTTACTATAATGTCTGTCAGCGAGAGGAGCGCCAAGTCCCGTGATTACTTGCACGGGGGAACTTATTAGGCCGATAATTTTCCGCAAGTTGTATTTTGTCGCCGGGGATTCCTCGGTCATGTGGTAATTTGCGACGACTCGCGGACGTTTTAATTTCATGCGGAAAGTTTTTAAATAAGAAAACAAATAAACAAAGAAAAGAAAGAAAGAAAGAAAAAAGAAGAAGAAGAAGAAGAAGAAAAAATCCCAACGAGCTATCTTATTGATGGCGCCGTTGAGGTACTCGATGAATTTTAACGAACTCACCTGCGTTATAATTCTCATGATGGAAACGTATCATATTTTGGAAAAATAAAGCATCGACGGGGCTCCCTTCCCGTTATACCCTTGACAGATCTATTTTCTTATTATACAGCCATCGTGATAAAAGCTCCTTGCGTTTTTCTTCCATTACAATTAAGAATTTTTGCGCACTGACGCTGCCGCTGCCGCTGCTACTTTTTTGTTGTTGTTGTTTTGTTGTCTTCGTCCAAGCCCGTAATTGCCAATCAGGCCTGCCAGCCCAAGAAAATATTTTAATAATATTACTCACGCCGGACTATAGGTGTTTTTAAAGCGACCGATATTTCTCTGGTTATCTTTAAGTTGATTATAATCTTCCGCGGATTAATACTTGCCTTTTTTCATACTCATTAGCCATTCCTGACTGTTCAATGTAAAAGAGTCGCGAGGGCATAATAGATTTCTTGCACCTCTAGACTTTTAATGCACATCGACAACGGTAATAAATCTTTGTAAACCACCGGATACCTTCAACAACTGCTGCTGCTTCTGCTGCTGCTGCTGCTGATTTTTTTTGTTTTTTTTTTGCGTTTATTTATTCAGAATATTCATTGGGATATGTTAGATATTCCAATCTAACATCCCCCCCCCTCCGTCCATGGAGGTAGAATTTATTCGACTAGTTTAACGCGGTGATTTGAAATAACGTGAACTCCGCTGCGCTTGGTAAACAAGAATTGGACGATACAAAAGCCATTCGGAAAGTTGTCAGTACAGTGAAATTCGGAAAATTGAAAGAATGAAGTATCAGGTCGAGGTTCTTCGCTCGGACCCCCGATACCTCCGATCCTTTAGGTTTCAGTATCCGCGTCAGTATTAGCAGCCTTCTAAGATCCCTCGATCCTCGTAGTTGCTCACTACTACACTCGTGGTCCCCGTCGCTCGACATATTCATGTGCATCCAAAAACACATTGACCCGCCAATATCGGCAACTCTTTCTAATTAAAGCATCTGCAAGTAATGCCAATGTTATGCGACTGAATATCGAACATTTTTTTCAAAGAAATTCTTATAGATCGCCAGCAAATTCGAAATATTCGGACACCGACATCCGAATTCCCTAGTATTTGAAAATACTGCTTTCGAGCGCAATGGAGCCGAAAGTGGAAAAATCCTGGAATCGACGTTGGTTATAGCGCCACGATTTCCTCGTCATCCCTTTATCGCATTGAAAAGAACAGAAAAGAAAAGAAAAGAAAAGAAAAGAAAAGAAAAGAAAAAAAGACGATCGCGGCATACGCTCCGAGAAAAGCCACACGTATTCCTTCCTTACAGTCGGAGGAAAATCGCATCAGGGATCCCAGTCGGGAGCTCGGCTAAAGAGTCGCCGCAGTGCCGCAGGAATTGGCGCGGGCCGCGCTTGCGCAACGACGTCCAGGAGTCCAGCGAGCAAGCACCGGGGCCAGCCTCTCCTCCTCCCCGCCGGATCCGAAGGACAGGATCCCGCGCGATCGCCCCACGACGCGTCCTTGCCACAACTTCCTAATAACCGTGTCTCGGGGTTGGTCCGCACGAGTCCTCGACCGACCACCGCAGTTCCGCACTACTCCGCACAGCTCGACACTGTTATCTGGCTCATCCAAAATCGCTGGCACCGGTCCAACGTTAGCCGCCAGATGAAAAATGGAGCTCGCCTACTGTAATTGGTGTATTTGACTTTGTAGTCCCCGCGCTCGGGATTTAATTGATCCGAGTCCGTCAAAGGGATCGGGTGTCACCTTCGCGCCATCGTCATCGTCGAGACTCGCTCGCTGCTCTTTAACGTTAAATTTACCGGATGACCCCCCCCCCCCCCCGAGATAAGGACTGGCCGAGGGCCGGGGCCGGGGCCGGGGCTGGGGCTGGGCGGTAGGGAGGGAGGGAGTGAGGGCGGATGTATATTTGGAAGAGCGGACCTGGTGGGTGGGCCGAATACTTCGCACTCGACGGGCATCCTCCGCTTCCTTGGCAGTTTACACGCTTAGTGGGAAAGCGGCCGACAGCTTGCGGAGTGCCAGATGAAAATCGAGACTCGCTCCTGAAGTAGCCGTCGGCCCCGTCGCCGCCAACCTCGGTAAGCGACGCACGTCCGCTCGCTCGTAACTAACACGTACCCCCCGTCCTCGTCCCTGTCCCTGTCCCTGTCCCCGACACCCCTCGCGCTTCAACTCGTCGTCGGACGAGGAGACTTTTTTTTCTTTTTCTTTTTCTTTTTCTTTTTCTTTTTCTTTCCTTTACCTTTTTATTTTTCGCTCTTCCTCCGTTACGTTCACTCTTCATTAGGGAAGCGAGGGGCCGGCTGTGCTTTGATACTTAACTCGGTGAGATCGGACTTTGGGCGACCTGGGCCCAGGAAACGATACCCTCCTCCCTTTAGCCTTACCCATTTATTGTAGCCTCAACGGATCTGCATTAATTACTTTTAGCTTACATCCTCGAGCTGATATAATTTTCTATAAGATCAACGTGCCAATCACTCCTTATCATTCCTTCATCTCCCTCCCCCACTTTATTATCTAGTAAATTAGCCTGTTTTGCTATATACTTTTTGCCAATCTGTACAGGTGCTATTCGGTTCGCCGAAACCTCATTCGATATGCTGAAACACGAAAGCCAATATTACCGTTTCACCCAACCCCGTTACTGAATTCTGATCTATTCAATTTCCCCAAACGATTACCGGCGCTTATTATTTTATAAACAATTCTCTTTAGCTTACGTAATAGTCTTTCGGCCAGGAATGGAGAATAAAAACGTTTTCTTAGGCTTAAACGGCAATGGCTGTCTAGACGTAATTACAATTATATCGTTTAACGTTAGATGAAGCTGCTCCTACGTAATTTTTAAAGCCATTAATAAGCGCGCTAGATTAATGTTTAAAGTTATTATTTATACGGAAAAGGTTAAATTAACATTTTGGCGTGTGTACGCTTTGGCTTGATTGCCTCTGTTGTGGTGAATTTCGTTAGAAAGTGCGCTTATAAGTTGAAATAACGACATAACCTATACTGGTTTACGATATAGGATTTCGTTGCTTTTGTAAAAGGAATTCCAATCACGAAATTGATTAAAGCCCGAGGTATGCCGTGTAATTTCTATCAGAATTTATTCTTCTATAACGCGGCCATATTTTGATTGATCTATGCCTCCACAGCCGTATACTTTTAATTTTATTAGGACACGTGAAAATACCTCAATTAGAGCGAGAAAATACGGTATTTCCTCCCGTAAAACCGAAGCTGTAAAATAGGCGTTACTTCGATATCAAGCGTGCGCATGTGCCCGCCCGTTTAATACGTGTACACGCGTGTAAACATAAAAATTCAATTAGTTTGTTGTTTACGATAATTGCATAGAAGATATTCGTTGAGCCCGAGAATAGACGGAGAGGGGAAATATAATAATATACGAAGCTCGAGGTGGAGAGTTGGGACGAGGTCGGTAAATGGTTTTAATAAGCAGAGATTGCGACTGGGACTGTATTGGCACCGGGACACAGTAAAGGCCGAAAACATGCTCCAGTGACAGAGAAGCGCAGGTCCTCGCGGCATTCCCCCTCGTCGAACTTACCAGTTAGCAGAAAAAAATAAGAAGAAGGTGGAACAAAAGACGTAAGTGCATCGATTGAGAGGCCGTCGATGCGGACCTGCGCATCTACGCCGTCAAGTGCAAAAGGTATCCCGAGGGAGTGTCAGCCTCGCCGTCTCCGCCCCTCCCCCCTCGCAGAGTCATCATGCACGTCTGCCAGCGAGGAGTAGCGGTAGGTGTAGTAGGAGCAGCGCCCCTTTTCCGCGTTCCGGCTCGTCAAGCAGACACGCGATCGAGCCTGGAAGCCGTGCGAGCGGTCGAGGCGCCGAGCGAGGCGCGACCTGGAAGGCTCTCGGCTGTCGCCCGGGCGTACCTGGAATACAGATAGGGCCGAGCTGCTGGCCCGCAGGGACGACGCTGCACTCGCTACGGCAAAAAGCGGTCCGCCCTCTCGTCCCGCATACCCGTCGAACGACCGACCCGCGCCATGTTCGACGATCGTACGTGCCGGGAATGAGAAGGGAGCCAGCCGGCCTCTCACCTCCGGGTAGCGTCTGCTAGACGCGCGCGAGACGGTGACACGATCTCGGCTGACGCGGGGGAGAGCCCCGAGACGTGTACCCTCCATTGGCTTTTTATTTTTTGGGTCAGTGGAGTAACGGCTCCGGTGAAATTACCCGGCGATTGTTCGTGCCTTGAGCAGGGGCGGCGGGGACGGCGGGGACGGGGGTAGGGTAGGAGAGAGGATACGGGAGCCAGAACCGCTTTCGATAAGTTGCGACGGGAGCGCCAGGATAATAGGCTAATCGGAGAAATCCACGATTGACCGGAGCTCCCGTCGGCTGACAAGCAACAGATCTTCTCCCCCCCCTCCTCCCCCCACCAGCCCAGTCCGCGTCACGGATACTCGTGATCTTCTGATTCAGTCAGCGGTTGGCTCTCCATTCGCTCTGATCGAATTAAGCCCCTCGAGTACGTAGCCACACAAGTTTCGTACCAACGACGGATATCCTCGGGACTTTCGCCATTATCCGCTCGGAACATAGTTTCGATTAACTCGTTTTCTCCTTTTCTCCTTTTCTTCTTTTCTTCTTTTCTTCTTTTCTTATTTTCTATTGCCGATCTTAAAAGCCCATCTTACACACAATCTAGCCTTTCTCATTATTAAGCCGTTAATAAATCAATGGGAAATATTAGGAAAGCGCTTTATTTGGCCAACCGATGTGATTTAATGTCGGTATTACCCTTCATCATGTTGCTAAAGACACAGAGAATTTAATTTCTGGATCACTGATTTGTATCGTGTAATTTACGAGGCTCAATCGAATTGAAATAGCGAAGCCGTAGAGATTGAATAACGATATTTGAAAAAAAAGTGAAAGGGCTCGTTTTCACTGAATATTTAATGGAATTTCATTTGTGTCGTGGAGAGAAACGTACTTATTTCAGGGTAAGCGTAGCCGCGCCATTGTCAGTAATGAATCATATTTTTCATTCTGAATCATATTCTCATAAATTTAAATTTGAAAACGACTGAATATTCATTTCGGTGTAATTAAAAGAGGCTCCAAGCGGAGTTAAGAATATACTTTTATTCATTCCAAGTTGAATTCTGCTCAAAGAAAATTCTGTGATATATGGTAAAATTATATATATATATATATACGTATATACGTAGATAAAATTACGGTGATGAAAAATTAAATGGCGGTGTGTGGGAAGGGGGGGGGGAGAAAAAGAGTCAAAGCTGCTGCATATTTGAGATTTTATAAGTTCTCGTAACGTGTTTAATAGAAAATATTTACGAACTGGTAACTCATTAGGTAGAACAATGCGCAACTTATTGATATTTGTGTTGGGGGAAAAATGCAGTTTGACGTAGTATGACTGATGAATGGCAGTTTTAGCTGTTTATCAGTCTAGACGCAGGTGAAGTGTGTAGCGTAGCTCGCGACACAGACGTATTTGACGATACACTTGCGCTTGAAATATTTCCTCCGTAGATGCTATCTGGATGTTTAATATAAATCGAGAATTTAATCCCAAGGGCTCGAGTTTCGCATAGAAGCACATAGTTGAATACAATATCAACTAAATTTTGCCGCATCTATTATTTTTACGCCCTCCGTTGCAGAGGGTTATGGGTGGGGGGATGGGGGAAGGGGAGGAATAATTGAAAACCTTGGCGAAGCTCTGGGCTGGCAATAATTTTGAAAATAAAAAGAATAAAGAGAAAGAATAAAGAAGGATAAGCAAAGAAGGAAGGCGGAGATCTCGGATGAGGGAGGAGAGTCTAGTGGAGGTGTAGGGATTTTTTTTTTTTTTTTTTCAAAGAATAAAAAGAAACACGCGATAACAAGGTATAATCCAGACGCGGATGTTTGAAAGAGGCGAAGCCTCGGAGGCTCGCGGTGGGCTGAGGTTATCGGGACGACGAGGGGTAGAAGAAAGGGCTGACGGGAGCATTACATGTCAAAAGGACGAGAGACGAGAGGAGTCACCAGCACGCAGAAAGTAAAATTAAATGCGACTTGGTGGAGTAGAGTGGAGGGGAGCGGCGGACTTGGAGGGATAGGGATGGGTAGGGGGGACATCGTCTCACGCCCTGCTCATTTATCGAAATAATTACGGGGGCGGGAGTGCAAGTTATACAAACAAATTGACGATGCGCTCGATGTCGGCAAAGAGGGTCTCGTTGATTGCGAGCACCGGGAAAAAGAGACTCGCTGCTGCACCGTCTCCTATTAATAACCGCTTGGCCCGGCATTTGCATTTCACCCCTACCAACTTTTACCGCTCGACAACTACGCCTGTGCCTTGCACTCTTCAATTCTCCACCCCCTCCCCCTCAGCCCCGCCACCGCCGCCATCACCACCACCACCACAACCACCATCGCCCATAACCCGTCAACTTCAATACTGTGGATAGTCTCCGTGTCACTTCAATCGGTTCATTACGGCCGCGACACTCGTTCCTCGGCTTAATTACAATAATTTATGGATTTCCGCTGAAGCTCCGTACCGAGGGACACGCACCACCGACCAACGTCGCCTGGACATTCTTCGCCAAATGCTTTACACTTACAACAACGACGATTACGCGATTATCTGGACGCATTATTACCGATAGGCGAACACTTGTTGTGACTACGCGAATAAGGAACTCTCTCTCTCTCTCTCTCTCTCTCTCTCTCTCTCTCTCTCTCTCTCATAGTCTGTTTATTGACTTTTTGGTTTTGTTCCGACGCAAGCACCGTCACTCGGAGCGAAAGCAAGTCGAGGCAATGCGAAGGGAAAATGAATAACAAGGAAGGGGAGATTGTTGTTCAATTTATATTCATAGGGTGCGGAGCATTACAAAATTTAATTGAATTTCCATGCGTGCCGTAATAACGCAAAATCTTGCAAGAAGCATTCAATTAAGGCGATAGCTAATTGAATAAATAGGATGGGAGCCGGAGCCGCCTCGCAGCCGTTACGTCAAAGCTAAATAATTTTGGAAGCGCGTTGGTCGGGACAGGTAGGAGGGGCAGGTAGGAGGGGGTCGGACTGACTGAGACAGAATCGAAGAAACGTCTTTTAAAGCTCGCTCTTTATGTTTGTTCCCCGGCACCTTTGAAGAAGTTCATACGGCGCATATTGCATATCGCAGCCGAGAAAGAGAGTAGTCGCTCGCTCGTGCTCGAGCTCGTCTTTCATAGGGAGGAGACTCGAGGTTCTCTCCCCCCCCTCCCCGTTCCCCCGTCCCACCGCCCTCACCAACCCGATCCCCGTACCCCGATCCCCGATCCCCGATCCCCGACCCTCCTGACGGTCGCAGACGGTGCGGGAGTAGCGCGCGAGACCCCGGCGGCCGAGTCACATGCTCGGGGAACGGGAACGACGATGTGCCCACCGCCACCCACCCCTCCGGCCCACTCAGCGTCCTTAGAGCTGGGGCGAGAAGTGCTCGGCAAACTGAGGTTAGCGCACCAGGCGAGAATACCTCGAAGCGACGCCGGCTCGGCTCGGCGAGCTCCGGGGGGTGGCGCGCGATCCCATCGCCTCCATCCGAGCGAGGAAAGCTCCTCGGCGGCACCTTTGCATCCCCATAAAGCCGTGTATTTTATTCATGAATGCAGCTGCCTGACGCGCTTCCAAATCAATATCTGCAGGCAACAGCCCCGTGGATGCGACCTCGGCTGGGTGTGCGCGCGCCCGCGCCCTAACAGGTTCGCGAATCGAAGGTCGAGCTTCCAGCGATTAATCCGACGGCTTGGCTTCGCAGCTGCTTGCGGTGACGAGGGGCCGTCGGTTGGATAGGTTGGAGGAGGGGGAGGGAAGGGACTGGTAAATTTCAAGACGACGAAGGAGATTATTGTCGGAACCGGAGTTTCTAATATGAAAATGCACTCATCGTCGTAAGCGTTCGCTTTTACATCTTATAGAGATCGGTGGCCGACGACGACGACAACGACAACGACAACAACAACAACAACAACTGCAATACCCATATTTCCCTATCAATATCGTAATAAATAGCTTTTCCATTTTAGTCGCGATATCGAGACGAAGCTCACTTTCGTAAATAATACCTGTTAGCGTCTCCCCCCTCTCCACGCTCTCTCTCTCTCTCTCTCTCTGTCTCTCTCGCTCTCTCTCTCTCTGCCTGATTTCCTAGACACCGATCGATCATTCTGATGCTCTCGAGCCTCGATAATTATAAGCCATTACCGCAAATGTATAACATGTATGGAGCGACCCTTCGGCTCGACATCCATCAACTGCATCGAACAAAGTAGATGCTAAAATTATCAGAAGCCTTTGTTTCTTTCGAGGTTGGCTAGCCACACTCATCGTAAACTCCTCCTGGATACTTTAGAAGCCATGTTGTAGGAAGAATGGAAAAAAATATTTTAAAAACCTCATTAATTAATTGATAGATCAAGAGAATCCTAGATTAATAATTTAAATATATAATAAAATTTAATAATAATAATAATAATAATAATAATAATGGGATAATTTATAGGAAGTCTTGATTTCCTGGAAAATTTCTATGTTCGCAGCCGAGGGTATTCTCTGACGAAGCTCATTTATGTTTCAGGTAATTAAGGGCAACGACAACACTTACTTGGAGGCGAAACACGACCTCGACCCGTCCATATGGGCAAGCAAGATTCGCTTTTTGCCTTACGACTCCCACATGCGCACAGTCTGCATGCGCGTTGAGCTCTATGGATGCTACTGGGCGGGTAAGTGTTATTTTCTGTTTCTTGAATAATTCCTCCGGTCTCGGGGACTCGTCGTTGTCGTCGTCGTCGTCGTCGTCGTCGTCGTCTGCCAATAATTACGTTGCATACGAAATGTCCGTCCTGTTCAGCACTGGGAATTCACTTGGTCACGAGATTCGGCAGCAACGCCATCGGGGATAAAAGTAATTATCGACAGAATCGCGTAATTAATGATAATCTACGAACGCGATTTAATCAAGATCTCGAAGATATTCCGGTGGAACGGGCGGGCAAGGGGGGGTTGGAGGGAGGGAGGGAGGGTGGTAGGAATGGGCGCGAAACGAGGTGAAATCGATGACCTGGCTTTCCTTAAATATCCCGAACGTTCGCTCTCATCTGCTTTGCCAAAGTGATCGGGGGCGGGTCGGGGGTAGGGGGTCGGTAAGGTAGCGGCCCCTGTAATACGCATCCAATTGTCGGGCGAGAATGGGACGGACCGTGTTCGGGAAAGGTATTCGTAAGAGTAACGTAAGACGACGGGGATCGGAGACTTGTAGGGTATGTAGCTACGGGGTCCAGGTAAGCCAAGATGGAGAGGTTTGTTGCAGACGGCGTCGTGTCGTACTCGATGCCCCAGGGCGACAAGCGCGGGAGCGATTGGGAGTTCTTCGACGCTTCGTACGACGGACCCTGGGACGGTGAGCTGCGTCGGGGTCTGGGACAGCTGACCGACGGGAAGTCGGGACCGGACAACTTCAAGCTGGGCTATCATCTGCACGAGAGGGGCAAGGGCTGGGTCGGATGGCGAAACGACACGAGGAACGGACAACCGATCGAGATCAAATTCGAATTCGACCGTATCAGGGAATTCTCCGCTGTCCACATATTATCCAATAATCAGTTCAGCAAGGACGTCAAGGTGAGCCAATAAATTATAATCTCGAGCCCTCGTCGTCGCCCCACCCCACACCCCCAACCCTTACATCAACCACCACCCACAACCCAGCGCGACCCCAACGGCCGACGACATTTACCTCGAGGAGGAAAAGGCAATGCCGCAGAGTCATTAGATGGAAAAACAGTTTCCATTGTTGATTACCGTAATTATATGACGCGTAGGATCGATCGCTCCCGCTCTCTACCCTCACGGAGGCTCAATATTAGCTTTGGCTCGAGGCAAGTCCCGATGACGGGACGACCGAGCGAAGGCCTTTTATTCAATAATTCCGGAAGTACATGCGCGCGTATACGCATACGCATACCTATATCTATCCACCTATCTATCCATTCATCTATCTATCTATCTATCTATCTATCCTTATATATCTCTATATATATACATATATCTATATATAGGTAGAAATGCAATGCATATACATAGATATATTGGATGTCAAACAGGGCAATAATTATAAAGCTACTTTCGATTCATGCTAAAATCTATCAGCATAATTTGACCGTAGCCATTCTATTCAGGAGGAGTACGTGGCTTAGAGTCAAATTGAAATCAACGATAATCGAGAGCGAGGCGTAACCGAATCGAGCCATCCACTATAATCCACGATCATCTCCTCCTCCACGGGGGGGAATTTGAATACCGAGCGTCATTCTGTGGGAGCGCTGCGCTGCCGCGCTCCTCCCGACCTCGTCCGACCTCGCCCGACCTCGTCCAACCGACATCCTGACCCGGGCGACTGCTCCTCGCCTCCGCCTACCGACCAATCATTTCAAATCTGATTTTCCAATGTCTGTTTGCGGCTAAGTGCAAACTGCCAAGGAAATCGTCCGGAAATCCACTACGCGCACACCTATTATTATTACAATCAAGTGCCAGACTATTAGCCCCACATAAACCATCCGCTTATTAATACCACAATTTCTTTTAACTCCCCTCCTCGACCGCTGCCTCCTTTTTTTTTTCTTTCGTTCTTTCTTTAACCTTTCTCTCGTCCCATTCTCCGACGTAATCCCTCGCCTAATTTCCTTAATTTCCACTTTTCTACTTTGATCTTGTAGTCCAATCGATCCTTTGAATTATGCGCGATTCGAGATATTGCCTTCCGGTGAGAGGAATACTCGCGATCCATTGCAACGTCAAAGGATTCCAATATTTGGGCGAAACGAGTTGTTAAAATGTCCCTCGAAGCAATATTAGAACCGTTCTCCTCCTCCTCCTCCTCCTCCTACCTCTCCTCGCCCCCTCCCTACCTCCCACACGTCCCGGAGGCGTTAGGCCAATTACGCGATTCGTAATGGGATTTTTGTAATTGTCCCAAGACGACGATTTATCGCCAATATGTGCCAAATAAACTTGTTTTAAAGGAAAAGTTCGCCGGCAGGGTGGGGGTGGGGGAGGTACGTCGCGAGTAAAGGGCAAAAACGTGAAATCCTTGGTATCGAGAGGCTTGGGAGGAAGTACGGCGATGGTAATATAGAGAGCAGCGTCGTCGTCGTCTCATCTAATCGTTAAACTTGGAAAATCGCTCGTTCTGCTCAGTTTGGCACAACGTTGTCGTCCTCCCGGTTCTCTAAGCGCCGATTCCTGCTGAATACCAAAGTAGCGATCCTCACCGCGCGGCTCGATGACATTTACAGTCACGCAGAGCCCGAATCGAGATGAAGAGGACGATAAGATCCGTAGCTCCTCCCGACGCTTCGCAGTCCCATTTGCACGTCCCCCTCCGATCCCCGACCCTCGTCCGACCGGCCGTATAGCCGTCCTTCTCTACCTGCCTTCTCTGCCTTACTTCTCTACAACGACTCGCCTCGATCATCCCGTTTTTTATCTTTATTTTTTGCATTTATTATTATTATTATTATTATTATAACATGTTATTTGCCCGTCTCTGCATGCTTTTATTACGTCGAATTTAATTGGGCTTGTCCCGATACCTCTCAGAACATCTACTTAACTTCGCTTTTGTTTTACTATTACTACGGCGTATTCTTTTTAACATGAACATACGTACGTCGGCTCCGAACAAATGTTCTTCAATACATTACACGATCGAAAAATAATATCGCCCAAAGATTCTTGTGCCCAGCTCAATAATCCGAGTTACCTTTTCATTCCTCGGCTTACCTTGCAAGCTCTTTTTACGACCTCAACTTTTACTTACGATTTTATTGAACAAATTAAACAGAGATCGCGTGAAGGTTTACTTTTTCATCACATTTCGCCAATATGATCAATAAGCTGTTAAATTTTATTGCAAGTCTACGAGGACATGGCGGTGACTCGCAGAGAGAAGATCTTAATTACATTTTCTCCATTAAAGAATAAAGGTAACTTGGGTAATTACTCACTCAATTAGTTTACAGCGAGCGATTCATCGCCTATCCAATGCACAAAGTACTAATCAGTAAACTGTAATTAATATCAATCTGCAGCACAATCTGCTAATTACATGCAATGGGATAAAGGGAAAAGGAAGTCGAAGGAGGAATAGATGCGGCGGTCTAAGTGATCTGATTATCCGGAGCAAAGTAAAATCAATGGAAACGTCCAATTTCGGCATCGTCCGGGATAAACGTCAATTGGCGCGTCGATGACTTACGGGGCGGCGGAGCGGAGGGGGGAGATCCGGCGATACGTAATACAGGACGAAATGCGAGTCTTCCATCCGACAAAGATCGTGCGTGGATCTGCACGAAGATCCGCTGAGCCGAAGATGCTCACGAATGAAGGATGCTTCATTCGTTCGCCCCTCGCCCGTCGCCCGTCCTGGGTCTTCGCGTACCTGTGCTCGCCGCCCTGATTGAATACTCCACCGGGTTCCCTATCACGGGCACGCCCAACGAATCGACGATACTTCGTCTAGGCGCCCCGCAGCGATAAACGCGGTGAAAGAAGCGATGACGGGGCCGGGGGCGGAGGGCGCGGTGACGGAGGAGGAGGAGGAGGGGATAAAGGATGAGAAAGTGCCCGGAGATAAGGGAGAGAACGGGAGTTGGCGAAAGAGATTCGGCTGCTGTGGCGAACACGATGTCTGAGGGACGCGGCGAAAGAGGGGAGGGGGAGGCAGAAGGGCGACGAGAGATCGGGCTTATTCCTCGGTGATCGGAGAAAGTTAGACGTCTGAGGCAAAGGAAAAATGGGGCCGATATTATCGGGTGACGTGTAAAGGGAGGATAAGAAGTGGGATGTGCGACACGACCGCTCGACAAACAAATTCTGAATTTCAGCTATACGATCCAATCCATTAGATGTATAATTATATCATTACCATTCAATTGTAACCTCTTCCACCCCCCGCCCCACGCTTTCCATAATTAGCCCGTTATAATTATGCCTTTCTTTACCTTAAACGCCCCTAGTTCCCTTCTCCATTAAAGCTTCCCGCTTAAGGATTCACACTGAATTATAATTACTCTCGATATCAAGCATTTCATTAGACATACTAATTACTAATTCGTAATAATAACGATTTACTCTCGCGGATAAAGCGTTTGCGTTGCGATGTTACAAGATACCACCGTCTCTTGGCCTTCCTTTTGTATGAATTACTTTGTTCGGTTCCCGGGCCGTAAGTGTGCGTTCCTCTGAGAAGAACTTGTGACGGGGAGAGGGAGTTGCATCGGAGAGCCTCGAGTTATACTAAGGACTAGTATTGTGTTAAAGATACACGTTGATGATAGTTGTTTAAGTGGCTTGGCGATTAAAAATCTCGAGGGTTTCACGGTGAGTCGAATAAAGAGAGGTGAGAGCACGTGGGCATCGAGAGGGGGAGAAGGAAGGTGTGGGCTCGAGAATGTATGGGTGGGGAGGGGAGTGGGAAAAAGGAGGCGTCCGGCTGAAGAAGCGAGAGGGTTGGGGGAGGGGGGTGGGTGGAAGAAGTGAAGTTCGATACAGAGATTCGCGTCTCGCTCCTGTTCCCCGCCTCCGCCCCAGCTGCCGTCCCAGCTCCCGCCCCCGTTCCCCCTCCCGCTCACCGGTGCGCCTCTTTATTCCATTAGACATCCTTCCGTGCGCGTCGAAAGCTGGCATGAATGGCCCGCGAAAGTGAAAAAAACGAAGGTCCCTGCACCTGGGGAGCGAGACCAAGTCGTCCTCGCGGGTGGATTCAATTCGAGCTAAGTGGATGAACCTAAAGCAGCCTCTTCGGCTCCTCCCTCCTGCTCCCGCTTCCCTCTTTCCTTTTTTTTTCACGCTTCAGTGACGACCAAGACACGTCTGTACCTACACTATCGCTTGTACGTGATTTTCATACGGAGAGCAACGACTAATAAAATAAAGTGTATTATTATCTTCTTCTTCTTCTTCTTCTTCTTCTTCTTCTTATTCTTATTCTTCTTGATCTTCTTCTTCCTCCTCCTCCTCTTCGTCTTCCACGTTCTTCTTCGTTCGGTACAATTTTTTTACAATCACAACCCCTTTTACGATAATTGTCTCCACCGACTGATACTTCGCCTTTTCTTAATTATTTATTGTAATTGTGCAATCATTGTTTCGAATTTTATCATTTTTCCCCCCGGCTTTTGTAGAATTTCGAGAATCAAGTAAGGCATTTAAGAAATCAAAATAATAGACTGGCAACCATTGAATTCAGATAACAGCAGAGCTTATTCTCTATCTTTATTCTTCCCTCTTTGTTTTTCTTATTTAAGGAGTCAGTTTATTATTTATGGACATTAAAAGTCTTTCTCACAATACGTTTCGAGTATCGTTAAATGGAGTAATTCTTAACATTCAACGTAAATTCGTACAAAAAAAAAGAAGTAGAAAAAGTCTTTTTATATACGTATATTTATACTGAATTTTCTATTTCTTTTTCTTCTGCCCATTGAAATTGCAAAGTGCTAATAATGGACTTATTTTTTTAAAACTTGGCTCGAGAGCTATTCTTCTCAATTAATAGCACTGATTTTCTTAGATAACGAGAGAGAGGAGAGAGAGAGAGAGAGAGCGAGATAGAGAGAGAGAGAGCTTAGCGACAACGGGGAGAAGAAGTTACGCACTCGCTGGAAGGAAACGTACTTTAAATATTTTTGAAAAGTCTTAAAAAACGAGGCAAAGAGTCCCGAGTCCTCTCGAGGTATTTTTTACATCGGGTATTCCATCGACTCATTATTCATCTTCAAGTTGGTGAAAAAAGCGCGTACCTGTTTTCAATAGGAGTTTCGGGTCGTCTCGGGGTGTGGCAGCGGTGTGGCAGTGGCGCGACAGTGGTGTGGCAGTGGTGTGGCAGTGGTGCGTCAGTGGTGCGGCTGGTGGTGGCTCCACGGGTCGGAGTGAGGGGGGGGGGAGGACGGGTTGGAGGCGGGAGGCTTTGGAGCAGGCACGTGACCATCGGTGGTAAACTTGTAGTTCATTTCTAAAGCTCCAAGTCCCGCATAGGGATAACAAAAACGGCGAGCGGACCCTCGGCCAAGTAAAACAAAAAGTAGTAACAAGAGAATCCCGGTGTTTCGAACTCGCGGACAAAGGCCTTAAAATTTCAATAGGTCTCGTGAATCGCTGCGGGCAATAAACTGTATTACCGCAATTCTCAATGGCCGCCGCGACGGGTCGTACTACACAAGCGCACTTTGCATACCAGGGGAAAAAAAGGAAGGTGGACCCCGGTCGATGAGCGCCGTCGCTACCAAATTTCCATATGACTATTGACTATTCTCGATAAGCCTCTCTCTCTCTCTCTCTCTCTCTCTCTCTCTCTCCCGCCCCTTCTACCACCTCGTCGCTCGCTCGCTCGTCGCAGCCACCGCCGCCACCGCCGCCGCCAACTGGACTTTCTAAGCTCCCGCCCCGAGCTTTTTATGCGCAAACGTTTAGGCTAATTGGAGCCGTAGAGAGCTCGTGCTCGTTACGTCCGAAGCATCTCCTACGCCTAAACATGTTTGGGAACAAAGGAGGGAGGGAGTCGCAGGGTTCCCACATTCGTATTAATTAGCCAATACATCGGCCGAGGTTCCTTCTCGTTATTCATCGGGCATATTTCATGAAATATTTCTTATCCTCGTAAGAGCGTTTGTTTGTCTTTTTGTTTTTTCTTTATTTTTTTTTTTTTTTTTCGAGAGCTATTCTCTTTTGTGCAAAGGCCGCACGCTTCCTCCTCTTAATCTTTTATTAACTACGTCATTATTTTTTATTTTCAAACTAATTTCTACAAACCATATGTGCCGCCCCGACACAGATATATACATATTGCGTATGCTAATACGGCTTTAACAATTAAGCAGACCTTTTTTAAAAATTCCAGGGACAACATTTGCAATAAAAAATTTCTCTCGCGAATGCCCGTGTTTTCAATCAACGAAACTAACAAATCAAACAGCGACCAACAATTCGTTCGTCTGATCGATTGTTTGCCTAGTCACTGATTTATTTATACATTACAATATCACTTACATCATCAGAACTCATTAATTTCATTTTTCTCATCAAAACAATAATCCATATATTATGCATTGGTTATAAATATTCACGTTAAATTGGCAATATCTATTTTAATCAAAGAGAGGACTTTTACTGTACAATATAAATATTTTCAGCTACTTTCTCATATTTTAAAATATATTTTTTTGAACGTAACTTCAATTGTAGATTTTTACGGACCATTTCTTTTGTACCGTTTTTTTCTTCTTTTTTTAATTATGTTGCATTTCAAATACGAGTAAATATTTACGAGAGAAAGCTTCGTTTACAGATTGATAACGATGATTATAGATTATCTCGGTTGTACTTCATAAATACCTCCTCGTAATCATTATATTAAACACGAAACACTGATGTTTATAAAACTCATCTTTTAATGTAAACACGAGAATGTAATGTATGTTTCGAAACATAACGTAGCAATAAAGTTTTAATAATTTTATCGGCAGCGCATATTTTTTTTTTTTTTTTATAAATAATGCGTTACTTTATTTTTAAAAGAGAATTTCTGTGAGTTTGTATAGAGGGCAGGGCGAGGTAGTAGTAATTGCAGTAATGACATCGACTATCCTCCGCCTTCGTTCCCTTTCAAAAGCAACGTAAATGCATGAAATTTTTTTGACACGTGAGATAATACGTTATCTTTTGTCTCGCATCAAAATCTAAAGGGAGTATATTCAGGTAAAATTATTATGGTAATGCAACTTTTATATAATACATTTTAAAATAATAAATAGTTATTTTTATCATAATGTTATACATGCTTTTGAATTTATATTGAAAGCTATCTGAAAATTTGCCTTTTTTAATCTTTATCTCATTCGGTAAAATTCCCGTGAATAATAAAAGCACGGAATACCCGCAGCTCATCCGCAGTACACAACCGAAAGAGGGACTTTCCTATAAAAAAAAAAAAAACAAAAAAAGAAAGAGAAAAAGAAAAAGAAAAGGAAAAATGAAAAATTTAAGCATCTAATTAACCGAAGACGGATAATGTTAAAATATTTTTTTTAATAACAACCATAGTTTTTTTTTTATAATCATATATGTATAGATATTAGGATTAGAGGCCAATGAATTACGAGGCGATATGAAAGCGATATTAATGTACGTGTATCAATTTAAAAAGGTTTTGCAAGTAGTATTTAGTGGCCTCTCGAGGGAAAAGCTAAAAAGAGAAAATATTTAATCCGAGCGAAGAACTGCACTGTAGCAATGATTCAATGAATTCGCCTCGAAGAGAATGAATTTGACTTCTTTTTTTTTCTTCTTCTTTTTTTTTTTTTTTTTTTTTTTTTTTTTTTTTTTTTTTACAGAACTTATAATAAAGTAACAGTTTATGGACTAGATTTATGAGTTCCGCGTTCGTGTCCGTGTCCGTGTCCGTGTCCGTGTCCGTGTCCGTGTCCGTGTCCGTGTCCGTGTCGAGTACACTGATATGACTTTCTGACAGGATGAAGATCGGCGCTGAATTCAAATGGGATGAAAATTTTTCATGGTGTCGGGAAACGGCATATTTACTAGTGCTAATTTAAACCCCTTATAACCCCCGGAACTTGTGCGGAACTCTGTGCTCAACATGGCCCGAGTCTCGTTCCCAAGCGACGGTTTACCTTAATAAACTCTTTCCCCGATTACCTGCTTCGGTCCTAAGGAGAGTATCTATTTATTGTACGCATTTGGGACGAGAGTCCGACAGGTCGTAGGGAGTCAATTTAAAATTGAAACACCGACGCGTGCGTCGGGGCCTTTTTTATTTTCATCCCCCCGATATCCCCCCGAATAACCCCACACCGCCATCCCATTCGCCGGCTTTCTACTTTTATATGACCCGCTCATACGCGATCCTTAGATTTGAAAATAATTTTCCGTATATGTATATGTGTGTGTGTGTGTGTGTGTGTGTGTGCGCGCGCGCGCGCGGTGGATAAAAAATGACTGTAAAGTAAAGAATTTAGTTTTATTACCCATTCAAGAATAATTCCACGGGGAATGAATTTTTTAATTAACGCTACTCTCGAGTTCTTGCGATAATTACGTTATACTAGAGATTTTATAAGGCGTTAGTTTTTCAATTTAAATAATATAAAACTTTACTCCCACTATTCCCTCTCCCTAATATTCTCCTATATTCTCCGATATTTCATAATATACCTGACCTGTCCGCCGATTTCTCCGTCCCATATAATAATCATGTATTATTATTATTACATACACATCGCTCCCTTAATTAACACGAAATAATTATAAAGTTTTACCTACCCTTTAATACCTTCTCTTATGGACTCTCGGCTAAATATTTTAATAAATCATCCTTTAAATAGTACAGTCGGAAACTTTCGATTAGTTGTAAAAGTTATTGTATTTTCCTCGAGCCGTTTTATTAGCAACTTTTTATCGAAAATGCGAGAGTTCAGGTATAAAGACCTGCAAGTTTCAATGAAATTTATAGCTCGTCTTACACACGTAGTATACCGCTAATATTAATAATTCGCATGCAGATCTGTCCACATATCGTGAGACTTTTGATTAATTCAATAGCCATTCTTCTCAATCAATATCTGCGCAGAAAATTTTTCTCCAGCAGATGATTATTGTAAATGATGTATTGCTCTAAAACGAATTACCGAAGCGTAGCGCGATCCGAAGTTATGCGTGATGACTAATTATCGAGGTGCATTTAATGCGGTTGGTTTCGTCAGGAGGATAATATCGGCAAAGAAAAGTTATTTCACGTATCATTGTCGAAGCGCTGAAATCGATTATTGTCTGTCGAATCGAGTCGGATAAACTCTGGATAAACTCTGGATGAAGCGTATTAAATCCCTGGTATATTCGCCGCGCGGGGGAGGGTGATCGGGGGGTCATTTACTGCGCTCAATTTAAAATTGTCAGTAGATGATATTTTTAAAGGTTGTATTATCATTATTCCCTTTTATCGCTCTCGCGGTACACGGAGGACGTAAAAATTCATGGCAATTGTTTAATTTCGAGGCGCTGGCGGAGGAGGAGCAATTATTTTAGAGCCAAGATTTTATGAGGCCGTTTGAGCACTTAAAATTAAATAGAACGGGAAATAAAAGATGGAGAGGGAAGCAGACACATCGTAGACGCGTATTGCCATTAGCCACTCGGTTATAATTCGTTTCTGGGAAAAGCATGGCGTGCTCAGGCTTAATCAGAGAGTCAGACAGCCCAATCCATAAGAGAGTGAATGCACCGAGATAATATTTCTTTCGCCGCTTTCATAAACCTCTAAATTGTTTAGGATTTTTTACTATGACCTTTTAAGCATTGCTAAACACACAGTAGAAGCCGTGCATTATTCTTTGAACGAGTAAGACAAACCCACGGCCTCTTTATCAACGTCCTTTTTATCATTTAATATTTTTGCTATTTCGAAATCACGGGACTAATAAAATTACGTGAATAAAGATTGAGAAAAAATTTTAAATGTTATTGCAAAATAACTCGGCTTTAGTTACGATAAATACGCAACTTCGTCTATTGTAATTTAAAATAAAAACATGTATTTGCAAGTTGCGTATAAGAAATTCGGAGGCCGAGACTGCGAGTCAAATGACAATTAAGTAATAATGCTGCAATTACTGCGATCTTCAGCACTATCTTGAGCGTAAGGGAACCGTGCTGTAGTAAGTTGGGTTTAGCTTGGTAAGGGGGTGGGAGGGGGATGGAGGGAGGGATAGCGGACGGGTAAGCCGGTGGAGGGGGGGGGGAGAAAAGTAAGTGTTCGTATCAAGTATTTGATTAAAATTTGTAAAAGACCTGACGTATTTACTTAAGTTAATATTCAGAGATTCGCCGCGCACAAGTTAAAAGAAGAAAACTCGAATTGATTCGCTGTGAAATATCTAATTTATAATAGGATCACGCGGTTCATCGAACTTTAAAAAGCTTCTCAGTTCCGAGCGACTGCCCTTGTGCAAAGAGTAGAGGGGAGATCAGGAACGGCATAAGTCGCAAAAGGAAACCACAGACTCAATACCTTGAAGTAAAAGTTTCTGTTGGAGTAACCGTGGAAGTTTTTGGTCCATCGCATCTATCAACGTCATTGGAAAGTGATTTACGAGAATACACATTGCCGATCTCGCGTTAAAACTAAAGCCGCCTAATTCACCCATTTGCGCATTAAGCCCCTCTCACATCAGCAACGTACAATCACTCGCGATACACCAATGTTACTTACAATTTTCCTCCTCCTCCTCCTCCTCCTCCTCCCTCCTCCCCCCTCCCTCCTTCATATCCTAAGCCAATATTTACGTTATGCGCAATATCCTTTCATCAGAATGCAATCACGCGATTATTTTATATTTTTTTATTTTTTTTTATTTTTTTTTCATTTCACCGACTGTTTCCTTTCTCAAGCATATTCGGTAAACGTATCGCACACACACACACACACACACACACACATTTGGAAGTAATAATAGAAGCGACTGGAGCATTCGATGCTATGATAAATGTAGGAAATATTTAAATGTTCATTAGGGGAGAAAAATAATAAGCGAAATGAGAATACTTTTGCGCAATCGAATAAGCGAATATGCAAATGAAGTTTTTACTCTGGTTTATTTGACGACTACTTTGTTTAAGGGGGGAATATTTGTAATACGTGATATAAAAAGGTGTTCTATTTTTCAGGTGTTTTCCCAACTGGAGATCCTTTTCAGCATTGGCGGAAAGCATTATACCGGCGAACCAATTACATACAATTCTCAAGAAGAACATATTTTTGAGCTTGCTCAGAATGTGACAGTGAAACTTCACAACCGCGTAGGGAAGTTCGTTAAAGTGAGACTACATTTCTCCGCCAAATGGATTATGATAAGCGAAATTACTTTCGTATCTGGTGAGTTTATATCTATGAATTATATCTGATACATTCAAGCTCGCCTGCGCGAGCGCGCGCGCACCTACCCACACATTCATACATACTTATATCAATACAAGCCCGAGTTTATATTATTCCAATGGATAATAAAAAGTGCACCATTGAAATGTATTTAATTTTAAAAAATACAGAATATATGGCCTAATAAATTTAAGGGCGCCATTCAAAATTTAAATTATTCTAGAATCCTGTAACTTACTTTATTATATTTCACTTTTTTTTTTTAATTACTCGAGCTTTTATTAGTTTAAATCTTATGAAAAAGAACACACACATACACACACACACACACACAAATCAGTCTTTTTGCAAAAGCAAAAAAATTTTCTGTACCCATTATGTATCAAATTTTCCATAATAATTACTTCTTAGGTTACAGTAAATATTTAAGTATAAGCCTCATCGTCCTGAATCTGTGACAATAAATATGAAATTAAATTCTCTGCGTAAATAATAAAATTTCCAATCCATTCAAAAGATATTTTAAACTGAGTTTTATCCATTCTCGTTATGAGAATTTTTGTAATACATTTATATCCGTTACGGAGTAACTGGCGGATGGTTTGATAAATATTATACGCATTCATAAAAAATACTTTCTTTTTTTGTTAAAAAAGGATGCACTACGTAATAGTAATTCTTTATGTTATTTATGTATCAGGCAGTTTTTCACATGAAAAGATAAGTTAAATCGACATTCGAAACATCTTTACGAGAACATTTTTTGTAACTGGTTTTATTCATATACAATTAAACTTTCGGATTTACAATGATTTTTTTTTTATAATATCTAAAACAGCAATTACTATTTTTCTATATGAGCAATTGTACAGAAATGTGAGTTGAAAATATTTAAATTACTTCTTATGAAACGTAATAAAATAATATAATTGTTTTAAAGTTAATCGTCAAAAAACCTATTTCTTAAATATTCTTATAAATTACAAATAATAACTACGAATAATACATAATACTATACATATTAAGAAGTCTCTCGATTATGTAGTAAAAAATTTTAGTTAAAAAGAAATCAACTGCCCGTGTTTAAACTTTTTGTCAAATAACAAATGGAAATATCTTTGGAATTAAAAAATATTGAGCTCATTGCTGTCCTCAAAAATTATTGCAAACTTATTCGGTACGAAGGACGCTTCAAGTTTCACAAATCACAACTTCTTTAATTCCCCTCCCCTCCTTAATCGTTCATCTCTCTCCTCTCTCTCTCTCTCTCTCTATATATATATATATATATATATATATTTCTTTCACGCTTACACGTGCCACAAATAAATTTTAATACTTCGCATAATGTCGTTAGTCATCACAAGTGATTTATATCATTGCATTCAATATGATTGGTGCAGTAGTACCACGTTTTCCTCGCTTTATATGCTTGTCTCAATGATATTATTATTCTCTCATATACTTATCCATATTCCATAGTTTTTTGCGAAATTGGCAAAACAATCATCAGCCAATGTACGTGTATTAAAGGAACAGACTCGTTTTTATATTTAATTTAGAAGTTCCCTAAAGTTTGGAATATGTTTTGAATATATTCTATACATTTATATTAGAGGGAAAATTTCATTTTATATCAGAAAATTGAATTTCATTCCAACACAATGATTTTCATAGCAATTTCAGAAATTATTCAGATATTCATATTATTGTCATAAAAAATAAATTATTTTTATAATAAGGCTAGGTAATTTTGATCCCTACATTTGATTATTAGATTATTAAATTATTAGGTTATTATTATTATTACGAGTAAAAGTTTGAGTAAAAAATTTGCAAGTTTTATTTATTAACTGTATTTAAAATTAGTTGGAAATTTCATTCGTTTTATCTTGTGGATTCCGCTATCTATTTAAGAATCTCCCTTCCTATGAATATGTATACGTGTATGTAAGAAACCATCAATAATTGAAGCATGGAAGGAGCAAGAACCGTAAAAAAGGTCATCAATAATTCACATAAAACGTGAATCGGTGCATGCGAATGAAGTTTCTGAGCATTTCCGTGAAGATGCTGAATTAAGGATCATAAAGTCAGCTGGTAAAATTTGTATTCATTGTATCAATTTACGGTAATACGAGCGTGAAAAGACGTCGAATGAGAGGGAGAGAGAGAGAGAGAGAGAGAGAGAGAGAGAGAGAGAGAGAGAGAGGGAGAGAGAGAGTGAGCGAGAGCGAGAGCGGGTAGAGGAGGGATATAATGTATTAGTCTCGTCGGACATCGGAGTTCTAACTGCAAATAAGCTGCATTAATATGATATTGGCTTCGTGAAATAATGCATCTTCGTGTAGGTGATTGTGGAGCCGCTTAGGGATAGCAGCCAGCCTACGTTTAAAGGTGGGCGGGAGTGAAAATTGGAAAATTGCCAATAACTTGCAGATCGATTTGATAACATGACCCCGATATTTGGGGGAGACGAATATACCTCTATTCGGAGCATGTAATCAACGCGAGCACGTGAAGGATCAGCAATTTATGAAGATATTATTAGACGGCCAGGTAATTCCGTAGCCGAAGCTTTAAAGTATATTCTTTAATTAAATCAATAAGTAGTGAGGGAATAGTTGAATCGTGACAGGAAGCAATGGGGGGATTATCTCAGAATCGCGACGCCGTCGATGCGAAGACACGATTGACTTGTAATTTTATTGAGACGATGGCTCGACGCGGAGGGACAATTGAAGCTCCTTAAGCCAAGCTAATGAAAGGAAGCTAAAATAATTCATGTGGCGAGTAGCGAGCAGTGGACAGAGTGTCGAGTGGATCCACCGGTCGATACCGGGCGGTAGGTATCGTTACAATGTATTCGGTATCGGTGTGTCACCGGGTGGCAGCAACAACGGGCTTATTATTGTCAGTTTTCTTAAGCGGTGATCGAAGGATCACCTCGGGGAGTCCCGGCCGTAGGAGTAATTCTCGGGATGAATGTGCGCCTAATCGCAGAGTCCCCTGGCTAATGGATATTGTCGGGATCTCGAGGATGAAACGGGACGGGATGGACGAGCCGCAAACCCATCTGGTTCGTGCAAAGAATGTTTAAAATATCAGAATTTGCGGCCGCGGGAGATCCGTATACCCGGCCGGGACGAACTCGCGGTCGGAAGGCGATTATCCAACTTTGTCTCCGACATCCCCGGTCCCCCGGGACCTCGGCAAATACAGCTCGAGTTGACACAACGTCACTCCCTCCGTCCGACCCAGCCAACTCGGAGGAAAAAACAACCACCGACTGCGCGTACATTCGGCTTCCTGACCTGCCCATGGCTCCCCCGCCCCACCCACTCTCTCTCTCTCTCTCTCTCTCTCTCTCTGTCTATCTATCTCTCAGGATTTCGACTCCCCATAACCAAAGTCCGGACAAGTGAAAAGATATACAATATTGTCGGAGGCGCGGCAATGTATATGCGGCCGCGCTCCTCTGTACGTGTCGTGCCGCATTGGGAAAGTATTAGGGGCCGGAAAGGTAGTAGCAATACATTTCCAAACTAAAACTTGCCTTATAATTGGAGATTAATCGCTAATTGGAAACTAATTGTACCGAACGATGCCAAACATTTTATCTTTAAGCTGAGCACTAGACTATGGAGCTAGACAACCTTCTCTGACCTACACTACGTCGCCCAACTATTCATTATTATATAAAAATGTATATAGAAATTATTTTTCTTCCTTTGCTTGAATTATAATTAAAATGGCTATCGCGAGCTTACATTTCGCCTACGAAACACAATAACGTCGATGCTATCATTTTAAATAAATAAATAAATAAATAAATAAATAATATATTAAATTAAGGAGTATTTTTATATTTCCTTCGCGTCCGACTGGAAGCGGATAGCTTTTATTTCGCCCAATTAAATAAATAAAAAAATAATGGTACAAAAAACGTTAGTACAAATTTAAGGTTCTCATTCTCTTGTAAGAGTATTCATTGTAAATGTTTCCTCGACAGTATAAACTAACGCGGATAAATGTTAAAAAAACTAAGGCTATTGGTGAATAGAGGATAGCTTTCGAACCGGGACGCTCGATTATTTTCACTAATACAAAATAATATTGATTAATTGCTTAATTATAATCCTCGAGACTATGCCGCCTTTTACCTTCAGGAAATGTCTACTCGGATTTCCGAAAAGGAAGCTTTTACGACTATCCCCTTGGAATTATGGTTTCTCTACACTTGACTACTACTGTTTTGGCAGCTTATTACGTGTATTATGTTAGCCTTCTAATTATATTAATTATGCCGAGCTCACGTTTGATGGCTTACAATGAATTCCGTCAAAACTCACAGACAACAAATTCATACACATTATGAATTCTTGCAAAGCATACAAAGTACGAACTTTAATGAACACAAGATAGTCGTGGACAGAGTACATTACAATAAAAAAAAAAAAAACAATATTATCTGCGTGAACATCAATAAAAGTGAATAAATTATAGCATTTGTCGTTTAAAGCTAAATAAGTTTTATGAAATTTAAATATCTCGATACTTTTATTACGCAATCGCCGAACGCGATAACGTAAAAATATTATACCAGGAAGAAGCCTGAACTCGGAAAGTTTTTCATAAAAATTCTTACATTAACTATTTTTTATAATAATAAATTATAATAATTTTATAATTTAGTCGTCGGATATAGGAGTAGAAAGTGGCAATCCAAATTAAATGTCAATCTAACGGACAGGTGAATACCGTTAAAATTACTATGCTAAAGTAACTAATTTTCCTCGTTATTATTATTATTATTGTTATTGTTGTTGTTGTTGTTGTTGTTGTTGTTGTTGTAGTTATTGTTATTATTTTTATTATGATGCGATCTTTTTTATGCTATATTTTAAATAGGGTAGCAGGATATTGGGATTTGTGAAGGAATCGGGACATCAAAGCCGATAATAAATGGGGTCCTAGCCTGTTACAGAAATTTAGGTTATCGGTTGAGGGAGGGAGGGGGGTGGGTTGATTGAACAAGTACCTGTCTACGTATTGAGGAAATAAATGTTCTCTGTTGCAGTGGTAGCGCATGGGAATTTCAGCGCCGAGGAGATAACGTCGACGGAAACACCCGCCCAGAGCGACGTCTTCGTGGAGAAGAAGGGCTCGGTGCGGGGTGCGGGCGAGCCTCCGGTATCCCAAGCGAAGCACGACGACCCGACTTACATGGCAGTGGTTATTGGTGTGCTGACGGCGGTGATCCTCCTCCTGGCGGTGGCGATCTTCCTAATCGTCACCCGGCACAGGCAGCGCAAGTGCTTCGCCAGCCCGGTGAACGGGAAGGCGCCCTCACACCTCGGCTCGACCTGCGCCACCGTTGAGAAGGGCGCCGCCCTCATGGCCTACACCCTCGAGGACGACGAGAGGTATGAGCTTTCGATTCTCGACGAGTTCACGAACCTCCTCGGCGGGCGCCTATAGACAGGCTCGCGTCTCACAGCCGCAGCTCTTCCTTAACGTTGTGACGCGTGGCTTCGACTCCGGACACCCGGTTCCCCGGACCCGGTCCTTCGGATCGACACTCGCCGGACATTAAGCCAGAGCTGCGATGAAAGCTCCTCAATGAATTCAATCAATTGTGTCGTATTTATTCTGTTCCACCAGCTCGCGGTGGTACATCGTTTTCCATTTCTTGTCAATCTTCGTGTGAGTGAGATAGATCCCTAAGTTATTCCATTTTATATTCCAATAATATTTAGTGATCTTTCTTTTAATTAAGCCTAATATTTAGCAAGCCAACGGAACCGCTTACGTGAATTATTTAATACCGTTTAATATTAATAAGTTCATACGGACGTTTCTTGCATTGTAAGCTCCGATCACTAACAGCTCTCGAAAGCTCCAGGAAAAAAGCGAGTAGTCGCATTTGTTTTTTACGAATCTAATGTTTCGTAAATGTATCGAATGCATGAGCCGACACTGCTCACGGTATTTATAATACAATACGACCATTCCTACCGTAATGTAAAATCTCGCTTTATCCACCGCTTAACCGTACAGCGACCGATGTTACGAGAAACGTTCGTATTGCTCAATGCCATATAATATTTTTCGTCTACCGTATCAATTCCTTTAATAATTAACTAAAATAAAACGAATAAAACGTATAACATATAATAGCCTTGGTTAAAAAAAAATACAACAGATAGCCTTTTCGAAAAAAAAAAAAAATAATAAAAAAAAAATAATAAGCACTTAAATCTACCTCATAAAAATATTTGTATTTATAAAATTTATAGAACGAAAAAAAATTCATTTAAAAAACAATTCGGGTAAAAAAAAAAACAATTAAAATAATGCTGCATTTTAAGGGAATTTATGAATAATTGAAATATTCCTATCCGTCATAAACCTATTATGATTTATTATTTTAAAACATATGCGTATACATATACATTAAAAAGTTTGTTATTAATTCTTTTAATTTTCTCATCAGACGTAAAGTCAATCAGTATTTCCAGATGATTGTTTATTCATATGATTACAGTACAATTCTTTAATTACACGACATTATATTCGAAATTCAAAAAAACATAATTCAAAAAAAGCATTAGAGTCCTTTCGAATTGAAAAAGTAGAGTAGACCGTAAAAGACGTTTAGAGACAACGGAGTTCTTGGAAAGTAAATTATTTACAAAAAAAAGTATCTTAACTGTCGGAGTGATTGCATATTGTCACGTGCGATGATTCAGGATGATTGTATAAAGCGAGGGAAACGCGAACGCGGGCTCATTGTCTACCGAGTCCGTCGATACGAACGCTCGCTCCTACTTGTGGGATTATCTACCTACGTGTGTGGGTACGTCGAATTCATTGAATCGCTTGACAGCCACAATAAGATACAGACAACGATCTTGTAACACCATGCCTAACAATGCATAGGAATATTTCAAGAATAAATTTCTTATTAACCTTCATTATTACAATTACAGATTTAAAAAAAAAATTGTTTTTAATTTCAATATTAGCTTGCCGTGCATATACACATTTATTTATATAAACTAGCTTTTATATTCGTATAATTACATTTCACGAAATATTTATTTTAAATAATAATATGCATACATCATTCGAATGAATATTTTTAAAAATATGATATAAAAAATATATTTTAAATATCGGTAAAATGTAAAAAAAAGAAAGAAATAAATAAATAAATAAATAAGTAAGTTAGTAAAAGAAGAAAAATCTCTATTTATCTAAAATATATATTTTTACTTAATCGGTCGTGAAAAAAATTTATAATGCTTATTTAAAAATTTAAAACATGATAATTACTTTTTATATCGATATAAATAAAATGGTAATTTAGCGTAAACGTACACTTTAGAATGTAAAAAAAAAAAAAAAGAAGAAAAAATATTTTGAAAAATTATATTGAAACTACTAGGCTAAAGCTCGTATAAGTAAAAATCAAATGATATTTGCACAAAACTAAAGATTTATGTATTGCTTTACAACATTCCTAACGATTATTTGACTAATAATATTTTGAAATCATACAGAGATTTTTAAAAAAGGTGATATACACTCGAAACACTTTAGGCATTTTTTGTATTGATTTTTTGTAAAGTCTAATTGAACAATGTGATAAGTTAATTTGAACGCTTTGAAGTCTAAAGTAATAATAATGATGTAAAACTAGTGTTATATCTCTGAGGAATGACATAATTTTATTTTATTGTCCTATATCGATAATCCAGTTCGAGTAAATTATCAAATAATTCATAATAACCGTTTTTAAAGGACGGATTTGTGCTTTGATTTATCGTAGCATTAATAGCAGTAAGTGATGGCAGTAGCATTAGCAGTAGTTGTAGTAGCAGTAGCAGTAGTTGTAGTAGCAGTAGCAGAAGTAGTAGTAACACTAGCAGTAGCAGTAGCAGTAGCAGTAGCAGTAGTAATAGTGGCGGTGGTGGTGGTAGTAGTAGGAAGAGTAACAACAGTAAAACTAATACTTGGACTTCAAAGAGCTAATTAATATTGATATAATTGTACGGCTAGAATCAGCGGTAATCGACAATAAATCTGCCGAGGAATTATTTTATTTTATCCATTACGAGGAATCGTTACAAATAATTCATATTTTATTGGATCGTTCCGAGCGCAGAGCTCCATTAGCTCCCAATAGTCAACATTATTGTTTGTCTAAAACATTGGACAATAATAAAATGTGGATAATACGTGTTGAAATAAAATAAGAATTATTAGTATCGCATATACATACAAAAACCGTACATACAATACCGTAGATCGTCTATATACTTATAGACGATGATTCTCAGTTTTCAATATACCGCAACAACAATAACATAATCAAAACAATATAACGCACGAGTAGAACAAATTTATTTTTTAAAGTAATTCAAACCACGAAGATTACACTTTTGTAACTATAAAATGAAGAAGCCTTACGATTGCTATTCCTTTATATTTATAAGCTTTGGCATTCACATATTAGATTATAAATAAGCTTCTTAAATCGTATTCGTAAAATGTAAATAATTTAGTATTTCCATACTAAATTTATATTATTAAGAATATTCACTATACTATTATATTATTTTTTATTAAAACAAGCTGAAATAAATGACAAAATTACCAAGTAAAAACGTGTTTTGAAATACTACCTTCCTCGAACTCTACACATATACTTTTTTTTTGTTTGTTTTTTTTTTCGTTTTGTTTTTGTTGGAACAATTTTCATAAGCAAGAACTTTATTTTGATTTTGTATACGAAACATTTTTACACAGAATAACTACGATGTACCGTAACAGCAGTAGGTTTTCTGATTTAAATACCTATTCATTGATCGCCACCGGGAATGAAACACATACACTGTGATTAATTAAATAAATTAAATATTAATATAAATACATTCACCTAAACCGTTAATTAATTCAATTAATATAATGTATTTTTATAATGAAATTTATCAATGCTTTCAATGTAAAAAATGAATTTGAATCTTTCATTCTCGTTTAATGTAAGAATGAACGTAAAATAGTTATTGCTAAAGCTCCTTTTTTTTAGCGGAATATTTGACTTTTAAGGTAAAAAAAAGCGTTTCGCTTCTTTTTTTTTATGTTTTTTTTTCTATTTATTTTTATTTTTATTTTATTTTTTTTTTTCGAAATCAGTAAAGTATCACTCGTCGCTTTGCGGTCGAGCGATCGTATTCTTCATTCGGTTCCTGTCTCGTTTTCATGATACTTGCTCGTTATCTGCCCCTCTCCGTCCCCAGGAGGAGGAGCCGCCACCGACGCTCCGCTCCGCTCTCGCTCTCGTTCTTCCGCTCTCGCTCTTACGCTCTAGCTCTTTCGTTCTAGCCTTTTTCACTCTTACTCACGTCTATCTCTTGCAATTTCCAATCAATGTATGAAGCTCGTTAGCGGTATTCCAATAACGTCCCATTCGCCGCCCCTTAACTCCCTCTTTGACCTTTTCCACTTTCTCTTTTCCACATCTCGCATTGATATCTATCTTCTGCTCCAGCCCCTTTTCTTCTTTCACTTTTTTTTCTCAAGCTTTTTCTAAGATTACTTTATTATTTACACTCGCCATCTCCGATAGTAAGTATTCTTTCATTTCGCAATATATTTTATATGTTAATTGTTGTTTTATTTAACATCGAATATCATCATCATCATCATCATCATCATCATCATCATCATCATCATCATCATCATCATCATTATTATTATTACTATTTTTCAATCGATATTCTTTTGCCATTATTTATTATTTCGGATATTGGAATTCGGAATTTATGGAGGCATGTATGTATATGTATATATATATATATATATAATATTAGATACGCATAGGTCAGTGAAACGAGAATGAATTCCTTCCAGATAAATGTATCGCTTATTAATCGATTCAATAAATTAAGAGGAAGAATAGAAGTGCCGATTAATGGCAGCAAGAGGAGTGGTAGAAAGAATGAGTATCGAGAGCCGATCGTTAATAGAAGGTTGGGAGGCTTTGATAAACATATCCTCTCGAGGAAGGAGCGAGCTTGTAAAGCAAAGGCTAAATCTTTGATAATCGCGAGTGAGAGGAGCTGAGAAGCCGAGCGGGTGGGTGTCAGGTCGCACACCCTTAACAAACTTAATTCCCTCCCCAGTGACGACGACGCAGAGGCGAGGCTAAGCCTTTGGGGTCCCTCTTCCTCCCGGTGCCCGTCCACGAGTCGCAGAAGCTCGAACGGTAACGAGACGTCGACCTTTACCTGCCGCCTCGTTACCACGATACCCATCCAGTCCCCTCGCCCTCGCCACAACCCCCCAAAATAACCCCCACCCCACCGCCGCCCGGAGAACCCGTTTAATCCGTGGCCGTGTTCGTTTGTTTTATTTTTCCCGCTCGCTGCTGTCGGCGACGACACCTAAGGTACGCGGGTGGCTCCTTACCGACCCTACCACGGGACCTCGGCAATCGGCTCCTCGATATCGTCAAGCTGGACGACTATCAGGAGCCTTATCAGGCCCTCAAGTACGCCCCCTACTACAGCTACAGCACCGTAGTCATGGAGATGAAAGATATGATGCTCAACAACAAGCCGAGCAATATTAATCACTCAGGTGAGTTGGCCTTTTATTTTTCTTACTTATCTAGGGCTCGTCCTCCTTGCTCACGGTCTCGCTCACCCCCGCTCCCCGGCTCTTTCCGCTATCGAGCTAAGAGCTTTCGTCAGCGCGGTCAGCGAGCGCATTCTCCTTCCGGCCAAACGATAAGTTTTTTTTTTCACAACAACATTCCCTTCCGGGATATTCCCATTCCCAGCGATCGCCATCTATCTACCATCGCTGCACGGTACAATTTCCCTTCATCAACGTATTACGTAACGCTCAAACGACACGTAGTACGTAATTTCGAGAAAGAATTATATTCCTGGCTCGATCGAGCATTCCTTTCCGATCGCTCGATCGAGCATTCCTCGAGCAATCTAGGCGCATTTATTCTAAACAAACTAACGCAATATTAGATTTCTGCCAACGATTTCGACCCCACGGATGTGTCTAACTTTAGTGCAAGTACTCGCATTAATTCAATGTACTGCTTATGGCATGTGGAACTTGTAGTAAACCTACACGACGCCCAGCTATTTCCAGTTGTAAAGTTCGAGTACTTTGTGTAAAATAAATATTCACATACAGAGACAACGTATGTGCGCGCCGTACGTATCCGCTTTAGTGCAGTTGTTTGCCAAGCATTTAACGGCGAGCCAATTTCTATTGCATTATAAGATATAAAAGGGCAAATGGCAGGTGAGGAACTTTCTTCTTCTTCTTCTTTTTGTTTTTTTTTTTTTTTTTTTTTTTTTTTTTTTTTTTTTTTTTTTTAAGCACCGTTAATAAAATGAGAGGTAATAAAGGTACTTGTGAAATAAGTCGAATTTTAATGAGGGACGTGATAAGGAATTTAAAGTTTGATAAATGAATTACGGAGTTTTGTTAGTTGGGAGGATAGAATTTGAAATAAAATGTCTGGCGGCGTAATGGCATACGACATTTGATTCTAGGAAAGGCCCGGGGCTGGAATAATTCTATATCGGTACAATGTTTATAATTTCAATGAGGCGATACTGCTTTTTAAACGAATCAACTGGCTCAGCACTAAGTTTATAGATAACAGAAGCTGCTGCTGGGCAACGTTAAACGCCCTCGTCTCTTTAACGTATTGGATTAAAACTTTACTGGCGATCAACTGTAATAATGCCCAGGTGTCACTTGTTCATAATGGTTAAAGTTTAACAATTTCCAAAGTAATAGTTTGAAGTTGGCTTGTAGTCGGTCGGTCGGTTGTAGTCGGTTGTAGTCGGTTGTAGTCGGTTGTAGTCCGTTGGTAGTCCGCGTTGGAGTCCGCGTTGGAGTCCGCGTTGGCGCCAGGAAGACCCGCACGAGAAGATACAATATATCATTATAAGATAATGTCATTCAATTCAATCAAAGTATATCAGAAGCAAGTGCGTTATATTCGTTCCGCGCTCGTCAAGTACTAAGACCGTCACATCGGACTGTGACGACACTAAAGCAAGTCTCGAGGTATGTATTCGGAAGGTATCCGAGTACCCAGGGCCTCCTCATTATGCCTCGGAGAACATTGACCTAAGGAAATCTTTAAAATGTAGTAGAAAGTGCCCCGTTCACACGCACACGCACACACCCGCACCCCCTCCACCCCTCTCCTCACCCGGCCGCTCGCTCGCCCTTGTTGAACGATGAGCTGAAAAGCAATATTAGCCTCGAGCATGATTGACGCAAATCAATCGATCCATTCTCTAAAGTACGACAAGTTGGCAACTACTACGACCATCGCAGCCTCGTCCAATTTACAGAGACCCATCGAGTGTGTCCCTGTAAAGATCCTTAGCCAGCATCGATTTAGCAGCAAGAGCGCTCGCGAGCCGGGGCTTTCGGGTCCCTTCGGTTCGAAGGGCCCATCAATCAGTGGACCGAGAGCTCGGATTAATAATCGGGAATCGGGAAAATCCTCTCTGCTTCTGATTACAGCGGTGTACGCGAACGGCAACGTCGACACCTCCTACGATTACGCGGTCCCGGAACTCGGGACGCAGCAGCCACTGCTCAACGGCGGCTGCATGAACCTCGGGAACGGGGGAGCGACCAGCAGCACCGGAAGCGATCAGGATAGCGTCTTCTCCAAGGTCTCATCGAGAAGCAACAGGACGGACGACAAGAAGGTCAGCACCGAGTCCTCTCTCTCTCTCTCTCTCTCTCTCTCTAAATTATTCACCCCGAATCGAAACTTATCCTATGTAATCTAAGCGCTAAGGAATCGCGCAGATATTATAACGTCAATTTAAAATTAAGTACCCACTGCTCTATCTACATCTCACCCTGTAATATTTAAAAAAAAAAAAAAACAACAACCAAAACAGATTATTCGCATTTCTCATACGCTCTCTCTCTCTCTCTCTCTCTCTCTCTCTCTCTCTTTTACGTAAATATTTAGATTCACCGTTAATATTTGCTTAACAATATCTGTACGCTTTACGGCAACTTACCTCCTTTACTATTCTTACTTATTTTGCCAGAGCATTGAATAAGGAGTACATTCGATGACGATAAAAGTATTGAATTAAATAAAATTCCAAGGCATATAAACACGTTGTGGTTCTTAAGACTACTTGACGAAAGCTGTTAGGGCGACCCCACCCTGTCCCCCTCCCCTTCGCCGCTTGTTATTAGCGGGCAACTTGTTTGTTAATAATCGACCTTATTAAAGTACAAGGACGCGGGCAGAGAGACAAAGAGGATAGACAAGAGCAAAAGTCGTATCGAGTTGAGCTACTGCGGTCTCTGCTTTTAAATGTAATTAAATTAGCCGTAACTTTTTTTTATTCTCAAAGCGATATCGGCGGCTTTTCTTAATTCCTATCGGCTGACCAATACTTTTGGCTTTCTCTTGCCAATAAAGAGCAGAGAAATTAATCCGTAATCCCGGAGAGCGAGCGAGCACAGCGACTCGATACAAGGGAACATTGAAAGTTTACTTGCCGCTCATAAAGTTTGACCAGCCAAAATCAGTTCATACGGAACCACATAAATAATGCGACCCTTACGATAATCGGGTCTTTACCTGCAACTGCGTACCAACAATCGACTCAACTATTTTCTATTTAGACGACTTTTTCTCTTTATATCTATGATCTTAGATGCTTTTAAGCGTCCAAGTGCTATTTTCCTTTCCTTACGCAGTCGTCTTATTGTCCTATTTTTCATTCAACTGACTCTGCCAATACTTTGAAAACTTTTACAGACACACGCTCGCTCCCAGTAGGACCATTCCGACCATTCAAAATAACGGACTTCATAATAAATAAGTACAGGGTATTTTAATCGCATTAACGATTTAAGAAGTTCATGTCGCGCATAAAAATCAGATATTTTTATGATTTATACGCGTGCATTAAAAATTGAAATAAATATATACGTATATGTGTATATGCTGTGAATGAGCTTTTGCGTGGTTAAAAATTTAAGGACGGATAGATCTGAAATTAATGGTTCTTCGCGGCAAGGCCTACATTGACAGCTTTATCTGCCTTATTAATTTTTTATAAAGCCACGGGAAATAAATAATGTTTTTAATTAATAATTGACGGTCCCGGAAAATTCGATCGAAGGACGGTACTGAGAAATTTTTTATCAACTTCTACGAATGTTTACACGACTATTTTATCGTCTTTAGGTAGCCTTTTACTTTTACTGAACATCGGGAGCGTAATAAATAACCTTTTTTCAAAACATTTACAATTAGTGTATTTAATGAATATAACGATTAATGCATTTAAATACAGAACGTTCCAAGGCACATGTATACATTACTACGTATAAAGATTTTTTTTTTTTTTTTTTTTTTTTTTCCAGCCAGACTCGCTTTTATTCTATTAGCAAACGTATAGCATAAAATCCTGGATGAATAATATTGTCTTCTTAATATAAGTATGCAATGTAAGGAAGTTCAAAAATTTACGTGCCACCAGTTCCATCATGGAGTTGAAAAATGAAACCATTTTCAATATATAGGTACGGCAAAGTAAAAAGTTATAAAAATGTCGCGCTTACTTCAAGCGAACTGCGTTACTGCCTTCACAAAGAACATTTGAAATGAAATCGCGTACATGCTCCACCTCCTCCTCCTCCTCCTCCTCCTCCTCCTCCTATTCCATCCCTTACTATTTTAAAATCGTTCTTGGCCTCTTTCTTCAATCGCTTCTTCAATTCTCTCCCTCCGCCTACTAAAACATTCTCCAAATATCTCTCCTATCACTCCCGCCCGCCCCAACCACCTATCTGCCTACACATATTTATACGTATATACGTGGATACGTTTGCGCGTGTGCGTATTGCTTTTTCCAGCACATCAAAGGTAGTAGTAATAATCCTTTCAATGTATCTTGAGTAAAGTCAGGCATTGATTGACATGTTGCCGCGTCAAAAGCAGGTGTTCACCTGCTGGATATGAGATACGCTTGGAGGTCTATTGTAGAACAGAGGCTCGAGGAATGAAAAGGTTCGATAACTGAACGTGTTTCGACTATTTTCGTAGCACTGTCATCTGGCCATTGGCTCGAATAATTGAGCGCGAGCACGCAGAGAAAAGCCATTTTTATTTAAAAGTTGTTATGCCCGCGATTGCTTATACATAACTAAACATATAACTCTATTAATATCAAATCCTCGAAGCCCTTATATCGATAAATTTACTCATTTTTATGCACGCTCATTTATTTTTTTTTCGTTGCTCACATTTGCTTGTTAGTCATAAATTATTGTAGATAATTTCACAAGAAAGTTCCCTTTTATTACATTTTCATAGATTCTATTTCATAAATTCATCCCCAATACAATTCTATTACGTGAAGCGGAATAACGCAATCACAACAATGCAAAATATGTAAATTTTAATATTATTCTAATTCGTAAATGTAATTATGCACACGTTATTGCTGTTGCCGAATGGATTACGTTTTATACAATCTGCGCAAATTTAATAACCATTGATAACTTGATAGTATTTATGAATTCCTATTTATTGCCCCTTCATTCTTTTAAATGCATAATTATAGCAGTCGAGATTGCGTAGAAGGATCGTAATAAGGTTTGGTGACATAAATAACCTCCTTACTGCCGAAGCGTTCCTTATAAATTCTATAAATTATACGTTATATCGTGATATTTAATATTAACTCTCATTATAAAGTTCTCAATGTCTTCCAAGTCTCATGAATGAAGAGCAAAAGGTGAAAAATACGTTTTTCGCTAAATAAACAAAGTATACGTGTCGCGAAATCATTAAAATGTTTAATGGCGTGGTTGCCATTTATCTAGAAAATAGCTTAGAAAAGGTGCAAATGCAATTTCATTAATTAAGTAAAATACAAGGTAACAAGTTGCTGACGCCAAACAGAACTTTCTACTTTCATCGATTGAGTAGTAGTCGGACGAGTAGTAGTGCGCCATGTACCTATCGTGCTTAAAAAAGAATAGAGAGAGTGAGGGGGTGGGGTCGGGGGAGGGGGGAGGATGTTACGTCGGTAAGCCACGGATAGCTGCGATAGGAGAAGTGGGGGCCGCGAGCGTATGTAATAAAGATCATTGCGGCCCCGTATCACGGAGATGTAATACGTAAGCCAATAAGAGCGTGGCGCTTGCCGGAAAAAGGTAAACAGAGGAATAGGTATAAGTGTGTGCTCGTGTGTTGCAGTCGCCGACGCAACAGGAGGTACTTTCGGCACTGAAGAAGCGCTTGGAGCAGACAACCGTCCCCGTCTTCCCTCGACATCGTCTTCGCATGCTCTCGAAACTGGCGGAAGGCGCCTTCGGATCGGTAAGTGCACTCTTCACCTGTCGAGCTTTTATCGGGCTCCATGCATATTAAGTAAATGGGTCGAGACAACGGGGACGACGTCCTCGTCTAAGGGTCGGGATCGAGTGTTGACCGGCCTCACGCTGCCATATACCCGCAGCCACCGTAACTTCCCATTCTCCCCTACTGTTTGTTATTTTTAATTACAACCAGTTCGACTCTGTCTATCTCCCTCCACACTCCCCCCCCCCAGCCGCTGCACTTCAATTCGGGCATTTTTAACTATTGCTGTTTACATGCCATTCTAAATGACTTTTGTTGGCCACAGGCTTTTATTTGTTCATTTATTTTTTTTCCCTCTTTTTTTTCTTTTTTTTTTTATTTTATTTTTTTTTTCTTCTTTATGCGGTGATTGAGAATAGAGACCTATTATTTAGTCGGCCTTTACATGTCTTCCATAAATATTAACAGTGTCCCATTGCGAAAGCTGTAATTGAAATATTAAACAAACATTTATGATACACAATGGGAACTTTCATTACGACAAGAACTTCAGTATTCTGTCAACAATGTAAACAAGAGTTTTTTTTTCCATCTTTCTTTCTTTTTCTGTTTTTTTTTTTGTTCTTTTTTTTTTTGTTCTTTTTCTTTATCATTAATTTATTAAGATTAATATACGAATTTTGTAATATTTTGAATTGACGAATGGCAAAATTCTAGAGACGACGATGACCGTACGGTATTCAGAGTAAATTTCCTTGTCGATCACAATTAAATGATAATGTTCTCATACACGTCAACGGGTTCCGTTATTTACAGAACATTCATCTTTATTAAGATAAATAAAAGCTAGGGGGGGGGCGGAATTTAATACTCTAAATGTAGCTCGATTTTTCGCATTACCGTGAAAACAATAAATACTTCCCTTGGTGCTCTCCGGCACCTTTCTCTCCCGCCCTTCTCAGCCACTCTTTTATATTCCTGAAAGATTGATTCCAGCCTTCCATTCCATTCTTCCTCCTGAGAATAATCACGCAAAGAGGACTGTCCCTTTTGTGATTGACTTCATTTTCCATAAACACCCCCTCTACGGTTAAAGAAAAAGAGGGAAAGTTAAAAAAAAAAAAATGGCGGGGGGAGAGGTGGGGTAGGGGAGAGAATGGTAAAAGAAAGAAAAATGAGAAAAAGGGTAAAATTTTTCTCCCGTAAAAGGTAAAAAAATCTATTTTAATGAAGGTCTACATTGCGGAAGCGGAAGGAATTCCAGAGTACGGCACGACTACAACCCTTGGCAAAAGGCTCGTGGCAGTGAAGTTTTTATTGCCGGAAGCGAACGAGAAGGAAAAGTAAGTACAAACACAGTGCAACCTTAATTCCCTCTGCAGCTTTTCCTAGCCGCCCCTTCCCCGCTGTCCTTTTTGTTGCCCTACGAATTTTATCCGATAAGGTCTGGTGATTCAAAAAAGTACCCATCCCCACATCCACACCCACCCCACCCCCCTCTCGATAGCTCTGGGCTGCGCACGGAATCAATTGAATCATGTTTCGTAGTAGAAAAAATTTTCTTCCTCAATTTTATATATCAACCGATCACAATACAAGTAATGAACACGGCAACAGTTATCGAGTACTCTCTATTATTTTATTTGCCTCTTTACGAAGCATCGACTCCACTAATATCATCGAGTGCTTACGCTGCCCAATTATAATGCCAGCGGCACATAATGACTTTTATTTGCTCAGTCAATCCATATATATATATATATATATGTATAATATACATGTACATATCGAGTGTATGCATCTACACGATTTCAGCGTAGGTGATTTAATTATTTATCTTAAAAGCAAATTCAATTAATATTTCTTGTAAAATTTTATTTAATTTCTTCGAGTTAATTATCAATATCATTGTATTGTAGCCGATAGTAGTACGCGTTGCCTCCGTACGTGTTATTCATAATACCAAGCAATCATACAATATTGATTTAATTAACAAAGCGAATCAAATCTTAATAAACAATAATAATACGTTTGAAAGCTTGATTCAACAATTATGAAATGAATATCTGTTAGTTTTGTCGAAAGACCGTTAGCCGTGTCATTTTAATATAATGATTGGACCATTCTGCAGATTTCGATTACATGCCTGTAGCTTCGCTCCAAGTTAATTAACGTCACATTTTAGATATTGACATGTATTTATTACTATCTTTTACAGAAGAGCACCGACCGACCGTCCGACCGACCGACCGACCGACCGAGAGCATTACGTGATAGTAAATTTCGTTAACGTTATATCAAATTAAGGGTACAATTAAATGTTGTGAAATGTGAGGGCAGGTGGATCTTTGTCCCGTTTCCCGCAGCGTAGAAAATTTCTTGGAACGTAGAAAAGGGAAATACGTTTGTAAAATATTTATAAAATATTTCCTTAAGTGATAAACGAGGTCGGATTAAATAATATTATTACGATTAGGTTGGTTAAGGCGCATCGCTTACAAGTAATTTTTCTTTAGCCTGCAGATATCGCAACCTCGTTTGAATCCTCCTGAGGATGTTTCTTAGCTCACGTTCATTGTCCTGCTCTATCTCTATGCCATCTTTCTCTTGACTACTTTGGCTATATTCTCCCTCTTGTGCTCCTCCTTACTTTTTATCTATTCCTATATCACCGAGCCCTGATCTCCTCTCGTTCGCTATAAGCTCTTTCTTTCTTTTATTCCCATCTTCTTTATCTCGCGCGTGGAATCCTCTCTCCGCTCCTCGTTCCCTTTACTCTATTGTCTTTGCTTTCTCTCAATATCCTCTCTCTCTCTCTCTCTATCTCTATCTCCCTTATTCGGTCCCTGATGCTCCTGCTCTTCGCCGAGCTCAGCCTTCGTCTTTGTCTTTAACTCTTTCAATATATCCGTATCATTGATTCGCTAGAGAAGTTGGACTTTGGGAGTAGCAGCATCGAAGCTATCGGTGGCTAGACATCAAAGGATAGACTCCGGACTATTTCTTTGAACAGAAAGTAACAAAATTTGCATACAATGACTGCCAGTTAGAAGTGCATTTGTCCCTAGATTGCATTTCGAATATAAGGCTTTCGATTCATTAGGGACTTGATGGACCATTGGCTCTCCCGTTGCCACCCGATTCCTTTACTATTAAAATTTTCAAAAATCCCAATGCTTCTACGGCGCAATCTTCGAGCGCATTTACCTTGGAAATTATCCGAGAGAATAAAATTTTAAAAGAGTGCCACGTGCGCACTTGTTTTAATCGTCTCCATCGTCTGGCGATTCAAAGTTTTTTGTTCGAGTGCTCAGCACACCATCCGTGCAATGTTCAGCAGCCAATCTGACCCGCTCAGAGAGCTCTGGAACGGCTCTCTGAGCATTTTTATTTGCGGCGAGATATCGGAAAGAATTTTACAGCTTTAAAAAGAAGTGTTAACTCCATTTCATATGCTCCCCTCAACGGCCAAAGTTTTAATTAATCATCAAGATTACGAACATTTCCCTTATACCTCCTCCTGTTACCCCTAATTATTTAAATAAATTACATGAACTTGGGAAACGGCATGGCAAAATAAAACTTTTTAAACTCCTCTTTGAACGCAATGACATAAAAAGAGATGAGAAAATCTTAACCTTATAGCTATTTTACGTACCTATTACGTGTATTTGCAATATTGTAGATGCAGAAAAGTAATGTTAATCTAAGTTGTCACGAAATTCAGATTTATTAAATTGTTTTATTTCAGATTTCGGAAGATAATAACGTTATGCTGCAATTTTAAAGAATTTAAAATTCTCAAGGAATATCGTAATCTACGATTAATACACTTTACTCCTTTCAGATCTTGCTTTGCATATTTTTTTCACAGCCCGTATTTAGCGAAATTTAATTAACGAAATTCATACCTTGAATGGTAAAACATTTTTCTGCATTGTTTATTCGAACAATAAGAAAGAAAAAAGTCACACGTTATTAAATTCATTCGTCTTCTTTTATAATTCACTATCAATTATACGGAAAATAAAATTTCATTTAGCTATTCTTTGTATAAAAAAAAAGAGCTTAATTTCATAAACAATTCATAATATAATAATAATTATAATAAAAAATAATAAAAAATAATAATGATACTCTACTTATCTTATTGGATTCGTTAAATTTCTTCGTTAAAACGTAAAGGATAAGAAGAAATGGAAATGGAATTGATTTCGTTATTAATTTATTTTGCTTTATTTTGGAATGAGAAGATCGGATCGTCCTCGTATTGTTCAAATATCGAGTTAATAAGAATTATTTCGTAATAAGGAATTACATTCCGTAAAAGAAAAAACGGAATAAGCTCTTTAAGTTAAAATAGTTTTGTAAGATTTTTTTCAAAAACTCGATCAAATTTATGATATCCGTAGGAATGTTTGTTCTTATGCTGTACTCGTTGCTTCTAAATATCCTAATTGAAGAGGATATTAAGAAAATAATAAGAATATTGAAATGAATCCCAAGAGACGAGGGCATACATTTAAGCAAATGCAGAGAATAATAGTTGAAGAGAGTGTTTGGTCATTATACGACTTGTAATCATGAGGGAATTCTGTTTTATGGTAGGAAGGGGGGGGGGAGAGGCTCGGAGGCGTTAACCGCTTTAAGCCGGAGAAGAGATTTTCCGTATCGGTACGAATTTCTCACGCGTAAGCTTACTTCTATCAGAGAAACGCTTTGGTTCCCGAGTTGAAATAATTTCACCTCTGACCTGAATTTTCGGTCGATCATATCATATTATCAACGCGAGATAATATTCCCTGCGAACGCGTGTCCTTGTTTATGCGCGGATTATTCCTTAGATTCTGTATAATTTTTTTTTTTTTTTTTTTTTTTTTTTTTGATTACGTAGAGCTGCAGCTGCTGCAATATTATATACCTTTCGCACGTAGACTAAGATTTTTCCATTCAGCCGTGTAGCAATAAAATGCACTTCTTGCTAATGCAATAAGCGTGTAAAGCATTATATTTTATTGCAATATGAAAGAGCAGATCGTGCCAAAAGTGAGACGTGGCAGTTCAATGATCCGGAAACTCTCACATCCTCTCTTAACGATTTTAACGTTTAACCGTAACTGAGCTGTGGCGGGGAAAATACTTTTTTAGGGCAAACCGGGATAATTGAAATAAGCCGTAAAATCATGCCGATTGTTTAAGCAGGGCTCGAGTGAAGCGGGAGAGAGAGAGAGAGAGAGAGAGAGAGAGAGAGAGGCGCGATAAGTAATAGAAAGCGGAGCGGAATCATATGATTTTATTTATTATTCGTCGCTGCTGAGGGAGTAGTGGCTCGAGTGCGTTTTGAAATTTAAGGGAAGGGCGAGGTAGCTGAATAAGGCAAATCTGCGCAAGTACAAGGAGCGCCATAAATGAATACAAGCACAGGGTCCGCATAAATTAATGGGGGAAAGGAGGCGTCTATCGGGGCTTGTGATGAGATCCCGTGAAAGAAAAGGGCCGAGAAGGAGGGGAGGCTTGCGGTCTGCCCGTGGAAAAGCGCTCGAGTATAGAGAGTAGTGACTACTCGGTCAGTTTTCTCGCAGCGGTAAAGGAAAATCCGAGAATCGGCTACGCTCGAGTATGCTGCACACGAGGAATGAGTGTGGGTGGTGGTTAGCGTATGCTGTTGGCGAATATGCCAACCGCCTCCTCCTACTCCAGAGAAATTCGCTCGTCTCGTTGGGCTTCAATTGCCGTAAATAAACTCTCGCGCATATATAGAGTCGCTTAGGGTATTTCCTACGGCTAAGCTCTTTCGCTACTCGACTATTATATTTCTTCCCCGACCCCGACCCCGACCCCGACACCGACCACGACCACGACCCCGACCCCTTTCTTACGCTCTTTATTTTAACATCCCGAAGCCTACGTCCCGCCCCGCTTCACCCGACCCACGCAAAATTCATCCAGCCTTTTATATTTTACATTTACTTAGCTACTACGCTATTGATTTTTCGAGGCTGCCTCCCTCTCCGCGGTTAAAACAATGCTTTATGGCTGTTATCGGCACGGGGCTTCGGGAAAGCCAAAGCTGCAGGTTTTCTTCCGCGGGACGAGAAATAAGGGGATGACATTTCACTCGTAGCCGAGGATATCAGGTGATAAGGCCAACAGCCAAAATACCTGTAATCTTTATGGATGAGCAGAGACATTTCCAAGACATTCCTCCTCGAGGCTTAAACTTCCAATGGATTTACGCATACTTCTTCTTACGTGCATTAAGTCGGCGATGGCTGATGCGATGCGATGCGATGGCTGATGCGATGCGAAGCGATGCGAAGCGATGCGAAGCGATGCGATGTGATGTAATAACAGAAAGAGGGAGCCGACTCGTGGGGAAAGTCGGCACCCCGTTGGCGAGGAAGCACTATAAAGAGCCCTAGCCCTAGAAAAGTCGATTAATTAAAAAGGAAATTTTTAATTAAAAGATTGCCTGCTAAAGTGAAGGTGGCTAAAGTATGGAGCGCCGATATTTTCGTCGGGTATAGGGTGAGGTCGCCGGGGAGGGTCCACATCTGCGCACCGGGGAAAAATGAACGGGGCAATAAAAGTCAGGGCGCGGAGTAGTAACGCCGAGAGCGAGACCTTCGAAATGCCGTCGGCTTACGACGTCGCGCGCTTGAGTGACTGGGCGCGTAAACCCAAAGTGCCCCCCACCCACCCACCCCCCGTACCCCTTGTGTCCCGCAAGATATTCACGAGAGGGACGGCGTGGGGTGGGGGAGGGTGAAAGCCTACTGCCTCGCCTTGGAGCCCGGCCGATGATATACAGTTCGCTTAATAAGGAAACAAGCGCGAGGCGGGACGCGGGGAGGAAGAGCCTGCGCCCCGACGGCCGATCCGCAGGGGGGCTAAGTGAAATCGTAAATGTGCTTTTAAGTACGCGGATGCCGAAAGCTCGCCGACTTCGGGAACGAAGTTTCGGGGGGAGCGGAACTCGAGTTTTACATGCCGAATGACGAGGTATCGGGACCGTGTATCCGTCCAATTTACCTCGATCTCCAAAGTAAAGAAAGTCCTGCCGGGTATGTAAAAGCATCGCTTTCTCCACGCAATGCTAAATAAGCAGAGAGGGTGAGAGAGAGAGGGAGAGGGAGAGAGGGGGAGGGGGAGTTAATTTATTTATCCGAAGGAGAAAATCTTCCAAGCAATTGGCTGTTTCGGTCAATATCGCTTAGAGTCGTCCCTCTCCTTGATCCCCGATACACTTTTCCAACGTGTACGTGAGAAAATCCGCTGGTAGTCGAATATTCAAGGGAGTTAACTCGTTCCAGGCTTCATTTCGAACGGGACGTGAGGATCTTGGCCGCACTCGAGGATCGCAATATCGCCCGGGTTTTAGGAGCCTGCTGTCGCGAGGAGCCCTACTGCGTCGTAATGGAGTACTTGGATCACGGCGATCTCTGTCAATTCCTCAAGAGCCACGTCACAGCAGAGGACGCCCACTCGATGCCTATCGGCGTCAAAACATTGAGGTACGCATGACTTACTACGCATACGGATCTTGGCATTTGCTTCGGCCCCTCAGCTCACCGCAACCCTCATCTCACCTTCTCTTATCCGTCGTAATCAATATGACCTGAATACCCGGAACCCTAGCCCTTTCCCGCTATTATCCACCAATGCAATAAATAATCTCCTCGGTCATTTTCCCTTCGTACACTTTTACGTATTCAATAATCTTAAACGCCTTCGTTGCGTTATTTGTTTTGTAAAACAGCTGTCGGCCATTCGCGCCTTGCCCTCAGTCTTTCTTATAGGTATTATTAATGAATTCCGTAGCCCCGACTCGAGGAATTTCTTTTAACGCGAAGAGCGGTTTAATCGTAAGAAACAGAATTACGAACAACGGGAGACTCGCTCGACTTTGTAAGATTAAAATTTTATCAATATCAGCTTATATTTGCATTATTATTCGGCTTATGGCTATAGTTAGAGCCGGAGACGTGAATTAACTGGTAAATTAACAAACCGTCGATTATAAAGTGTATGGGGGGAAAAAGCCAACCGAGATCGAGAGCCTGATCGGGAGAATGGCGAGAGGGAGGAGAGAGAGAGAGAGAGAGAGAGAGAGAGAGAGAGGAAGGGGAGAGTGATAGTAGAGTAAAGGGAATATTTGAGGTTCGTTTGAAACTGCGTTGGAAATACGGATTTACAGTAGATACGCTCTCGTTTCAGCTTCAACTGCCTCATTTACATGGCTGCACAAATTGCATCGGGGATGAGGTACTTAGAGAACCTGAACTTTGTACACCGAGATCTGGCTACGAGGTGAGTACAACAGAAAAATGGGCGCAAGTATATTCTAAGTATAAAAAGTTTAAGAAACATTTTGACTTTTGACCGGACTTTTTGACAGTGAAACTTTTCAAGCGTTCACCCCTTTCACCCCTTTCGCCCCTTTCACCAGCCGGCTGCGTCGGTGGCGGGGGTGACGGGGGTGGCGACCGCCCTTCTTATACTCTTTCTTTCCCTTTCATAAATATTTTCTAAACAGATTATCTTGCTCGTTTTTTAAATCCACTCCCAGTTCTCGTGCGACTCCTTCCTCCTCCTCCTCCTCCACCTCCACCTCCACCTCCACCTCCACCTCCTCTTCGTACAGCACATTCTTTATGGTACTTCGTTTTCAAAGCCTTACTTGGTCGTTGAATACTTTTTATTAGCATAGAAAGCACCTGTCATTTTTTGATTGCACATGGATTGTGAAAAAATAGACTCGAGTCATCGTGATCGAGGAGAGCAAACGCGTATCCTGCTCCGGATGCTGGGAATAGAGATTCGAAGCCACAAGTCGGAGTAAGCAGGTTATACGCTTAGTTTGGCACTAATTCCCGAGGTAGGATATCGGCTCTTCGTGCGGAGGATAAAGTTAATAATCGGGTAAGCCGTGTACGCTGCCAGGATTTATCGGAAGGGCCGCTCCGCGGCAGACTGCATCGAATCAATATGGGGGTACGGTAGTAGTGCGCGCCTCTCGAGTGCTACGTAGCGGCAAGGGTGGGGGCGGAGGGAGCGAGGGAGGGCAGCGGCACGTATGAGGAGGTGAAAAAGCCACGTAGGTACTTTGAAGGCAGGCCGAGAGGAGCGAGGACGAGCCCTCCCCCCCCCCTCGCCGAGCTTCGAGCCCAGGCCTTACCTCAAGTCATTGACGGGACCGCTGCCCATAAATCTCGATGGAACTTGCGAGCGGACTTATTACACTCCTTGACTGCGAAAACTCGAGAGCTCCTTAACACTCTAATGCCAAATCAATTGTTTTAGATGCATTCATGCCCGGCATTTGTTCTCTCCGAGATTTATAAGCGGAGATCTCCTACCTACGTGTGCTCTGATAAATCATAAGCCAACGAAATTTTGCAGGGGATCCCCCTCCTCCCCCCCCCCGACATCCCTATTATGCCGATTAATCCTAAGACAACACCACTACAACGATTCCCTACTGCTCGACGACTGGCTTTACCTTTAGTTTCGAAACAACATTCGCAAGTGCGATCCTCTCCATTATCATCCCCCAGACATATACATTTCATTTTTAATACGATGAAAACTTACTTCCTAAAATACTTACTCCTAAAATATCCCACGTCATTTACATAAAACAGAGTTCACTCCATTTTCATTTTAAATCCTTTATTAATCCAAAACACTTTTTCCATCAAATTCATTTTAGTCCTTTAAACTTGCTTCTCTTTATATTCCATCATATTTTTCCCACAAAAGATATATATTATATAAGATTCTTCTATAAGTTTTCTTATTTCTTTAATATTTCCGTTATTTTCAATTAGGGAATTTCTTCTTCCCCTTCTTCTCCTTTTTTTTCTTTTCTTTTTTTTTCTTCTTCTTCTTCTTCTTCTTCTTATAGCCAACCAATGTTTTCTTATTTTTACCTTTATTGTTTTTATTATTTGCTTTTAAAATTGTTCGCCTCGAAGTTTCGCTGGAAAAATAAAGATTTTTTTTACCTCTTAGTTTATTATTTAGAATAAACATTATTCGTTTACGATCTAGAGAAAATTGTAATGCTTTATCCTACATTTTATTAATCTGTATAATTATGTATACGGGCGCGCCTTTTTTATGCAAATTTATGCACGTAATTAATGCGAATGTAATACCATCGAGATGTAAACGAATTTCGTAGTTGCATGCTCTCCCCCTCAGTTACATTCGGTATATCCATTATTTTTCAATAGCTACAATTTAAGTAGGAAAGAATATTCTGCAATAATATTTCAAAATCTCAACTACCGTAAATCTTTAAATACAAGGAAACGGTCTTTCGTATAAGCGCCTTTTATCTCTATATTTCATTGAACATAGATTTATATCTACAAACATTATCCTCTCGATATCATATTTCCCAGTCCATTGAAATATTTAATAATAAATGTTACTAGATTGTTTTCACAAAGTCCTAAAGATGCCCATAGCAGTAGCAGTAAGGATTACTCGATTACGAAGACTCGTAATTTTCAATTTACTCTTTTAGTTAGGAATTTTTTATCGCATGCGTTTCATAAACTTATGTACTTGAAGAAGATTAAGAGCCGCGTAAATACAAAAAGTATTTACTTTATCCGCGTATCTGTGAATTCGAAGCTTTAGTAACTAATTACAAAAATTAATAATAATTAAAATCACAAAAAATCAGTCGCAAAAGTTATGATAATATTTTTGAAAATGTACCTCTCTAAATTTGAATTGCTTAGATATTAGTAAAAATTAGAGGAGTTAAAGTTATATCTTCTAGTATTGTCCGGGGGTATCTTTGTGTATTTTAATGGTGTAAGTTTTTATTTTAGACAAAACTTTCTTTGAGTTTAATGAAGGTAGATACAAGCAACAGGAAGGTATTAAAAAAATGTCTTTTCCTTTTTATTGAGAAACGTAAATATTTTCTCTAACTTTTTATCCGATTTCTCGTGGATGAGAAATTATTTAAAATAATTTCTACGTATAAAAAACAGAAACGCGTAGAAGAAATGGGTAAAAATACGAAGTATTATGAGTTAGTATTCTTCTTCGTCAAATCCAATATTTTAATTTCGCTTATCTTGTTGAAGTGGTGTCGTGTCTCTTGAAAGAAATAACGATATTCATGCGGATCTCAACAAGTTCCACAAATAATGCTTATTTATAAATCCGCGCCGAGATTAATGCATTCTTATTATACGGAGCTCTAAAGTAGAATAAAAATTTGTATTCAAACGCAGGTGACAATCTTCGTGTCAATATCTTTAAGTTTAAATTTCAAGAAGAGAAAATATCTTGACTACGAATTAGCGAGAGCTCTCGATCATTCTCTAAGTATAGCTTTTCCATAGACATTATTCACGTTTCGTGCACGTCCATCTGTCTTAATGCCTTTTTATAGATAAATTCGATTCGGCGACATGACTCGTGATGAGAAATTGCAAAATAAAGCACAATCTGCTAAGTTATTCACGTACAGTTGGTTTTTATTATTGAACACGTAGCGTATCGATCCGAGCCCAAAGACGGTCCAAAAGCTTTGACTGTCATCGAATTGTATATGAATTCGACTTTTTCCATTATTCTTCTTATGAATAGGTGAACTCTACTTTTTCTGTATATTCTCTTATTCCGCGACAAAGGAGATAAATCGGCGAGACTCTGCGCGCATACGAAATCGGGATTTTCATTTGTATCGAGTATAAATTTAATGACCTTTTCCATAATTTAAGTTCGATCAGATTGCACTTAACATTCAAATTCATTCCATAGTTACTTTATCATACAATTAGATAAGATCGATGTACCATCATTAAATGTTTTCTATTTATTTTATATTGCATGGATCTCTATTTGTATGTTATATTTCTCCGTTCCTATTTTCCTACGAATAAATAATTCTATTTAGTACGGTGATTTTATTGAATAAGAATAGTTTCGTTTATGTTTTGATGCATAAAATTACTATTTACCAATAGAAACTAGAATGACTTCAATTTCATTCGTGGTGAAAATAGATGATAATAAAACAGATGCAGAAATAGGTAAACAGATAAGTAGGTGCACAATAATAGTGGTAGTAGTAGTAGTAGTAGTAGTAGTAGTAGTAGTAGTAGTAGTAGTAGTAGTAGTCAAGTGAAAGGGGGGTGGGTGGGGGTGAGAGAGAATAAAACAAAGAAATTAAATTCAGCAAAGAAACATGTCTTTTGGCCCGATTTTAGTTGAAAATGTATGGATACTGTGTTCTCGTTATAATCTTGCTTTCGCGCGGATATTTCATTTATTTCTTTTTTTTTCTTTATATGCACATCAATCTGTTCACGTGTTTCATTTCGCTACTGTCATACTTCCTATGTGACGTAATTTATCTACGTATTCCTATAAAAATGCTTATATAATGAAAGACAAATGAAAATTTATCGTTTTAGATATACGATCAAATTTATTATCACGTTTGAATAATAAAAAATTAATAATAATGTCTTTACGTTAGAAATTCGAGGATCAAGATTTCGAATAAAATTCAACAAATTTACGAATAATCTTTTTGCAGTTGTTTGCAATCAATATTGTTTATTACTAATTCATTCTTTAGAATTTTCTTTAAATTCTTTAAATTTTCTTTCTTTTTTTTTCGGTAAATATACATTAGTCAAAGTACAAAGGATATGATAGCGGAATGAGTGAAGGTAGGGAGGGAAGTGTTGATATTCTTGTAGACTTTAGTACACATCTTTTAAATTCAAATTCTCTATTCCGTTTTATTCCTAGTGCAACCAGTGCCACTCAGACTAACACTTATTCGTTATGCATTCTATGAATATTTAAATCTTGACTTTAAACCTTACTCAAAATCTTACTGTAATACACCTACATAAGTATTGAGTTAATTACAAAACTTCTCTCGACCCCCCCCCTCCGGTCGCCCTCCTGACGTCAAGTTCTTTTGCGTTTGCATTATTTCGCTATCTATTTATCCATCTCTATACCTATGTGAGTACCATTCTCTTTGCCTTGCCTCTCACATACTTTTTCAGTAACATAAATACATTAGGACAATTATATATAAATTTTTTAATTTCAATTTCAATTTTAAAATTTTACAAGCTTAATTCACTTCGTTAATCATAAAATCATCAGATTAAATGTAATAGAATACAAGTGCTTGTGTATTACTTTCTGTAATTTTCGATATTCCATCGTTAAGACGTTTATCGAGACGATTCGAGCTTGAGAAGTAAATAATAAATGGTGAAAATTATTTTGAAATATAAGCAAGAAGGCAAAGGTATCAAAAGTAATAAGTGGGATCATAGCGTAATGCTTGGAAGGTGGTATTTATATCGATGAAAATACCGTGGAGTGAGTGAGAGAGAGGCGGGGAGAGGAGCAGAGAGAGAGAGAGAGAGAGAGAGAGAGCGTTAACTTGGGAAGATGAGAGGGTAGAGCAGCAAGGGTCTCAAGTTACAGGCTCGCGGTGCCAGCATCTTATCTGACGGTGGCGTCGACAGGTTCCGAGGGACGCTGCTCGAGTCGCTCGGTCCATCTTCTTTGGTAGGTCTGGACCGGTCCGAGGCATATCCGCCAGTCGGACGTCCATGCATTATAGTCGGATTTCGAAGTTACCGAAATGACGGTGACTTGGAAATAATCGATTCTCAGCCGGCGAGCGGTGGAATAAAATGTGACTCCGCGACAGGAAGAAAGCTCGCTGATGGGGAACAATTGGAAAGGAGCAGATATCGAGGAGCTCGTTCGTTAAAGAGACGTTAAAGATATGGGTTACAATTGATGACGGCGATAAAGTGCCAGCACTTGAGATATTGCTGGGAGAGAGACGAATCTTGAAGGATTCATTGAGCGCAAATGAAATCACGGTGAAGAGCCGCTCTACGAGAGTACGGAAATGAGAAGTTATTATATTGTAATTGATGAAGTAAAAGACGCAAACGAAGTGGATCGATTAAGCTCCCGACGCATGAAATCGACCTGCGGGAACTACTTATTCCTTAATTATTCCTTAAAGAGAAAACAATGCTCCTCTGTAATTCAATAATTATATATATATATATATGTACATGTATATAATATTCAAATTCAAATCCTTTGGTTTAATAAAATAAACGCATACAATTATTATACATCTTGGTGTATTGTTCTCCAACAGTCATGTATAATGATGAAAACGTATTTAATATACAATAATCCAAAGTGTACGAATTTATTCTATAAAAAAATATCAAAAAATCAAACGAAAACTTTTATAATAAATATATTAAAAGTTACAAATTATATTTTTAAATATTGAAATTAATTTTACATTTTTAAATATATTTAAGCAATTTAAGCAATTTAAGCAAAACACATATGCATACGGTAAATGAAATGCATATCTAATTATAAATTTGCATCATATTTTCGAATTAAAATTACTAAATTCATACGGAAAATATTAATCATGATTCGTTCGTTTTATACAAGCAATTTTACACATATAAAGATTTAGTTTAAAGATTATATTCATATGGGTAAAATTAATCGTTATTTTAAATTAATTACTGAAGTACCATTCTTTTATGTCATTAAATGATGTAGAGATATTTATGCTGAGAGATAATATATTTATGGATTTTCCTTTATCGATCAATATAAATATCTGAAATTATAATTTATAGTAAATTTAACTGTCACTATAAAGTTTGTCAAATAATAATACCTCGAGGCTTATTAAATAATTCGGACATTATTTTCTATGCCGAACTACGATTTAGTCTTTTAAAAGTCAATTAAAACACAATTAAAATTTATAAAATAAAAATTTATATTCGAAATACGTATTCATTTAACAGAAGATATTTTATTCTAAAATTGTAATTTAAATTTGTAATCGGAAAAAGAATATACAAATAAGATTATACATTTAATAAATAAATACTTCTCTTGTTTTCTTAATCAGACATTGTTAATCGTGTAATTAGTATAACAAAATTATTAATTGCCAAAATCTTGTATTAAAAAAAAAAAGTATATGATTTTATTTAATAATTAACATAACTCACTTAGTTGTTAAAGAAAAGAAAAATGTAAAATTGTTTTAAATACTATATGTGAATTGTTTTCAGAAACTGCCTTGTTGGAAAGGCTTATCACATCAAGATTTCTGATTTTGGGACAGACAACGAATTATATGCTTGTGATTACTATAAAGTAGATGGTGGTATACCATTACCAATAAGATGGATGGCCTGGGAATCTTTAGTTCTGGTAATAAATACTTGAAGTTATTTAAAAGTCTTTTGATATTAAACTTTGGTTACAATTACTGTCACAATACATAAAATTAGAATGCAATAAAAATCTTTGTATATTGATACATTGATACACTTAATACAATTTCATTCGCTAATAATTCCGATAATTTACAATTTTATTCTCTCAATAAATACATAGGAATTATTTCAATTATATGCCAATGTTATACCAGTATTTTACTAGTAATTAAAATTTCATGCATTTTATTTATTATGGTTTCATTCGTTTGGTATACGTTAAAGGAATTTGAAATTAGAAGAATTAAATTCCAGCTATTTACTTATTTCTTAAATGGTAGTAAAAAAAATTTTAATTTTTATAATTGTAAAGAAAGTAGCTTATAACACGGTTTCTGTATTAAAAATATTCTTCATAATTACTTCAACATTCACGAAATGCAAGTATAGCATCAATTTAATTAACTTTAACTTTTATTTTAATTAAGTGTAATAATTTCTTTGAAAGAACTATGTTTAGAGTATAATTAAGAAATAAGGAATAATAAAGAGTTGTTATAACATTAAGTTTCGAAATGCCGCGCGATCGTAACGTAAAATTAATTATTTAAGTGTAAATGTTTAAGTGTAAAAAGATTTATTATTAAATGCTCCTGCTTCGTTAGAAAGTCAGATTTTTTTTTTTTTTTTTTTAATAGCTCTAACGAAATTTCTAATTATAAAATGTTGAACAAACATTTTCAAGTGCTTTGGTTTTTCTATTACTTAATTACTCCGTAATGTTTCTTTACGACAAGTACAAGTTGTGTAATACGTAAATGATAAAATTTTAGGGAAAATACACGACCAAGAGCGACATCTGGTCATTCGCGGTTACACTGTGGGAAATTCTGACATTGGGAAGGCGCACACCGTACGAGCAATTAAGTGACCCGGAAGTCGTGCGTTATCTGCGTCGATTCTGTCACGATTGCGCGGCGAGCGATGATGCCTCGCAAATGAAAAACGGCCAAGAGGACGACGCCGATGACGAAGAAAACGCAAAGGTAAATTACCCAAAGTCCCGAAAACTCCAATTTGTTGGAATAATAATAATAATTCGCCTTAGATAATAAATGTGGATGTCACGGGAGAGCGAGAGTAGTCGGATAAATAAATTTTGTGGATCTTTTGTTTGTTAAAGATGGGCTTCGCTGTGGAGCAGCTACCGAAACCGAGCGCCTCCTCCAAGGATATCTACGACCTTATGCTCGAATGCTGGCGTAGAGACGAGGCCGAGCGTCCGACCTTCCGTGAGATTTCCCTCTTTCTGCAGCGCAAAAATCTCGGCTACGCGCCGACATCCTGATACTGAAATACGAAGTTCAGTGTAGCTGCTGATCGCCAAACGATGGCTAATTACACCGTCGAGATCGATGTCGCGGCTTCCTGATCCGAGATGCAGTTTGCCGACCACGAGTTTTTCATCCGTCGGACAAAGATTTAAAAAGACGATTCGCTCGAATGTCTACTCCCACGCGTTATCCATAGGGACGGGAAATTTTTATTAATCTGTAAATATATATATTATTGTCCTCAATTGTCTGTTTATGTAAGTTCGGCTTGGATATCAATGTGATAATGTATTCACGAATCGCGAATTGGCGTGTATAGGTAAATATCGACGTCGGATACTTAGACATCGTAGACTTCTTCCAGAATATATCACCGGATATATCCACATGTATCACAAAATGTAGCTCTAGCTCTACCTTCCCTTGGTTTGCCATGATTTAGCAACAAGTTCATTCCTTTGGTAGATCGGAAAGCTACTTGAAATCTTTAACAAATCCCTTTCCGTACGTCACTAATAATGTAAAATTTAAACATGAACCTATGCAGTCACATGTACTCCATTGTAATAATATAAGAGATTTTGTATGGAATCGCAGTACTCTCTGCATACTCTCTGCATCTTCATACCTTCTGTAACATATGAACGGTAGCGAGGTATTCGTAAACTTGTGAACTTGTTAGTTGTGCGCATTCCTCCATCGATGAGAATCACCTTACGTGTTAATATTTATCGAGTCATGACTTGATGTAAATCATTATTCTGATCCAACGCCACTTATTGTTCGCAAATTTATCATTCAAAGGCGAGCGAAATAAAGGTATTTTTAAAGGTATTATACGATATCATTCGTCAGTGTGAGCGTGTAAAAAGGTTTCTAAATAGAGTCAATCACGAATAATTCAACTGTAACTTTAAATGGTCATAATTTAAATGAAGGAATGAAGGCGATTCGAGGTGCATAAATTTATTTTGTAGTTTAGTTACCATTGTTTGTCTATATTTTAGTATTTAAAATAAAACTGTAAATTGCAATTAGTTCTGCGAAACGGCTTTTACGTAAAAATAAGAATGGTAACTCAAATTATAGGATGCGTTGAAACGCCTATCGACATCGCATAATATATAATTCAATTAAAATTAAGATCTATTTTAAAATAAATTTAAAAAAATTAGTCAATTGAATGTTTCTTTAACTGAATTTCGATTGAAGTTGAAAAATATCTTTTTAAGAGAAAGCTTTAAGAGAAGCTTCTAAAGAAGAGAGAAGAAGGTATATGAATATCAAATGGACACATATTGCACCGAAAAATAATATTTCAGCTATGACACATCATAAAGATAAAAATATGGAATGGATGGGATCAATGAGAAACTAGTTAATTCATTGTAAATATAGGATTTAAATATGCAAGTAATATTGACGTGAATGGCATCCTTATGCATTTAATTACATCTGGCGACATCTTTCCCTCTCGGCGATTGTTTTCTTATATCTGAGCGAGAAACAATATATATCCTATTTTTCATTTTATTCAAGGATGAAGATTATATCACGAGACGAACGAACACAGGGCAAAAATGAAAACAAGCATGGAATAACAAAGCCGTTGACATATCGGATACAGTAAATTATTTTTTAAAGACAAGCGCTACTCATCGTGTAGAATCTTTCACTTACCGCATATTTAAAAATATATTAGCTGTAAGGTTTGAATTCGTAATTTAATATAATAGGTATACTAGGTAATTAAGGTTCGAGAAGCTGGGGAGGTGCGCTGGATTCTTGAAGAATTAAATACTTTAGACGATGTTACCGTTATCATATTTAAATATTATTTATGTAATTCAGACAGATCTGTATGATATACATAAGTAGTGGGGATGAACGCGGAAATATGTTTCATACGCAGGCGTGTATGAATGGTTGCCTATATACAATTGGCCCTTAGTAAACACGCAGATTCGTATGACTATTCCTGTGTATATCTTTGCATGGGATCGTGTGGCTGTGCATGTATGAATTGATGTATGGATACTTGTAAAGATGCGCGTGTGCATGCGTGTTCGTATGACTTATTCGTGCATGTATGCATAGTGGATTACGAATGTATATAACAAAATTGATTTTCATGGTGTGAATATAATTGGTGTTTTCCGATGAAAATGTTGACCCGAACTGCTATATAACAAGTAAGAAGTGTGTTTTTAAAAAATCATTGTAACTTATTAGACTGTGTCGAAAAATATTATTTCTAAAAAATTATGCTCGAGCCGACAAATGTTAAAAACGATTATTTATTTAATATTATGATTTTACAGTAACATTTTACGACATGGAATGAAAACTTTTTTAATAGCACAAAAATAAAAAATAAATTTTGTAAAATCCATAGATTATTATTATTTAGTAAATATTTACATTTAATAGTGCACTATTTAGCTATTTATTACAAGTAAATATTGTATTCGTCGATTAATTTTCGTTAAAATAACATATTAACATAACTTCATAGATATATAAATCTAAGTGGTAATTCGGTACTATTATTAAAAATGAAATCAATTCCCTTAAATTCCTTAATTTCTAATCTTCGTAAAAAATTTATGAAAAATAAGAATAAAAATTTTGTAGAACTATGAACTTATTGATAAAAGTATAGATTTTTGCATAACATACTTCTTAATTTGTTTTGTAATGTGATAATTTATATATTTCTATGTACCCACTGCTATACATCCAATGTATAAATTGTTTATTAATTTCATTTTTATTATACATGAACCAAAGGTAGGCACACATCCACTAGAAAAATGAAATTTATTTCCGGTAGATGCTTTAGCTTAGTGTATATAAATGTATATGTATTTTTTTTCTATACACTGTGTATTACATTAATTATCCAAATTTTTAATGTATCAGACTATAAGGTATTTCGATAGTAACTGTATCATAAAAATACGTGGGAAGATCATTTTAGTTTAAAAGATTTTAGATTATGAAATGTTCAACAGAAATGATTATAAATTTCACTTACAGCAATTATAATATTTAATAATCAATAATTTTTAAATTGTTTAAATAAAAAAACTCATAAATTTGATTTCGCGGTCATTTTATTAAAAAAAGTTTTGTATCATAATATCGAATTTATAGATATAGATACTTTTTTCAGTATTTTTTAGTATATATTCTTTTGCATCTTCTTTCTTATTTATTTTTATTAAATCATTTATATTACAATTATATGTATAGATTCTTTAATTGTGCTCTCCAAAGAATTTTCCCTTACACGAATATCATCGTATATAGGAGCTGAGATTATATTTATAAAAGTGATGTTGTTTTCCAATGCAATATAATGTAATATAAGCAATGAGCGTAAAATTAAGAAGAAAATCTAGCAAAATAACTAAATCCATATCCAGTTATTATTAAGAATTAATTCAAAATTATATTATTCGTGTACTTTTATTAATATTTTCTTAATTCCTATAATATATATCATGGACGGAGTAATTACCGAACATATAAAATTATAATTAAAGGTGAGCGTTACTGCAAATTGAGACGTATTAAGATAACTATTAATAAGGTAAATAAATTTTCTTACACTTATCTTAATCGTAGATGTATTTAAAAATAATCATTTTGAGATTTAAGTTATCTATGTAATAACCCTAATACTCTAGAATAAAAATAATAACTCATATTCATCACATAAAAAGCCTTGGAATTCAATTTAGAATGACAGCTTTTCTGTCAGCTCGCAAATAATGAGAATCGAAATAATGTTCACACTCTTAATGTGCTAATCAGCAATTTAAAGAAATGCGGCAAATACGTAGCAATCACATTGCGTTGCTAAATTTAACCATTGCATTGGTATGTTTGACAATCGCGCTTGAGCCTTGAGACTGAAATATTTCTTTACCGATGTAATATACTCCTTATTCGATATCAGGGATTTTGTTTAAAGTATAAAATTCATTAGTAAAATCAAATTCAATTTTCAAATATTATTTTAGTTGCTTCGGATTTTTAAGAAAGTCATGTTTCGACGGTTATTTTTGAATACTTCGTTTTCATTAAATGTCAGAATAAAAATAGTTGATAAAAAGTGTAATATTGGAAAGAGGTGCGAAACATTACTGATTGTAAAATTTTCTAAAACTTATAGAACTAGACTCTTCACTAATCATCAAATTATTTTTATTACTAACGACTGTTTATAAGTTTGTACGTAGTTTATGTAAATACATTATCAAATTGTCGTCTTCATCCAATAAAGATTATTGTAAAGGATCCTTCGTAATTTACTGGAGAAAAATAATTACAATTTAGAATTATAATAATGTACAACGACTTAGGCATTTAATGATCTGTATATTGTAACTCTTAAGCAACTATTATTGTTTAATACATGTAATAATCAATGTAATAATTTAACATATATACATCAATTCAATAGCTAGCAGTTAGTCATTCGCGGTATCTTTTTTATAATTTATTGTCATTTTTCGTTTAGGCTCATAAATAATACGCTAATGGAATTATATCCTGTAATATTCTTTAAAAATTCAAATTCAAAGTTTATTACTTTAAATAGTTTAGGTACCTAAACAATACAGTTTATAAATGTAAAAGAACCATTTTGCAAAAGTTAAATGTTTAATTTTATGTAAAGAATTTATCAGCGCAAACTCGGTAATATGTTGTGTCGTGATGAAGCTACGGTACTATTGAGCAATTGAAATTTGTAAACTACTTATTTTGTAGCTTTGTCTACAACTAAACTGAAACTATTATCAATGGTGCTTCGCATGATATCATTAAGAAAAGCTTGAGTAATAGTTTTTAAGATTGAAATCAACAGAGAGAGAGGGAGAGAGAGAGAGAGAGAGAGAGAGAGAGAGAGAGAGAGAGAGTAAGCTAGAGCAAGAAGTTCAGAAAGTTAGAGAACAATTGAGTAAATGAACAGGAACGAATGAAAAAATTAAGGAGAAATATTAGATAAATTTCTGTGTTTTACATATATTAATATAAATATATATATATATATATATATATATAAACTAAAATACAACATAAAGCATTGATTCGCTTGATACGGTAATTTGAAGTGGAGCAATTTTATGCTTTTAGAAGACAACAATGCGAATGATTTAATTCAGAAAAATTTTCAAATTTAATTAGTAAATATTATTTTCATTCTGAAACTTTCTTTATAAGATTCAGACAATGGCTGACATTTTTGGCTCATCTAAATATTGTATTCATTGTAAATTTCTCGCGATCTCATTTGAAATACAATTGTATTTGGTAAATGTAGATAAGTGAGGAAATTATAGTTTTGTTCTTATTTCAAAAGTTGTCTTCTATTTACCGGTCAGAATAGTGTTTTACTTTTGAAAAACAAAAAACACTGTTACTAATTGATCACACATCAGTTCTTGAGTCTTATATCATTGTTATGATGACCGTATAGTGTAAGAATTATACATTACATATATAACAAAATTTTCAATTTATAGTAACTTAATAATAATTAAAATGTAATAATATGAAATAAATATAAATGAGTGATAAATTGATTGCTCCAAGAAAAGTAAGCGTTTTTTTTATTTATTTAACCCGAATAAACATTAAAGGAAAAGCAATTTTAAAAATATTATAGTATACAATTTGTAATTTAATAACAGTTATTTCAGATCGTTTTCTTCGTAAATTACTACTTACAAAATTAACTAAAAATTAATGATAATTGTGATTCGCATTATGTTGTGCTTGATTATAAGTAAATCAACAAATAATTTAAATATTTTAAAATATGAAGGCAGCTACACTTATTTCATAAAATTTAAATTGAATTCGAACAGTTCAATCATTAAGAAATTGTAGCAAAAAAATTGTTAAAACTCTTTATTCATATGTGTAACAAATATTTTCTTTAGATACAAAAAATATACATAACATTTGAAATTTAAAAATAAAAAATTGCAAATATTTTTTGTATATGAAATGAAATAGAAATAAGAAAACAATTTTAATTGGCGTTATAACTCACTTTAGAATATTCCAAGTTTCCTAACTGTGGATATGCACATATACAAATGACAATTTAATGAAAGAAGTAGGATAATTTATAAAAATGAAAATAAAAGCTAAGATACAAAAAAAAAATAGTTTTAATTTTCTGATTAGATGAACTTTTATCTTTTATCACGCGAGTTTTTTTTTTTTTTTTTTTTTTCTTGATATAGTCGTTAGAGTTTGAGTAAATCACTCTTCCGTTTATATTTTATCGTTTCACAGCTTCTCCCTCCCAACCCCCTCCACGGATCGACAAAATACTTTCGGCCAATAAAAACTTGAGAGCTTCCTTGTCGTCTGCTACGTTTCGTAGTATTCGCAGTGCTAGTATATGCGAGGTTGTAATATTACGAACGGGTCATGATAAATTATCTGTTATATTCATTATAAAGCAAGATTAGCAATATAATGGTCTATAATAGCGGGTTACATAAAGTATTCGGTAACTGCAGTCAGTGCCTTTTCAATTAATGCCTGACAGTATTTGAAGATGGACTTTCGATTCGCGGTTAGCTATTTTTTAAAAATAAACGTATTAATACTAATGTAAAAGAATAATGTATATTGAAATTTCTACATTTATAACATTAAGTTTGCATAATTTATTTTTTAATAATAGTTGAGCTTCTAGAAAATTCAAACAAAATTAACAGTTTTACAATTTCTATATAACTTACAAACATAATTTGAGTATAGAAATTAAATTAATTTTTATACAAGTAACAAAATGAAATTTATAAAAAAATTTATGCCTATTGTATTCCTAAATGGATTCTTGTTACTCAGATGTTGCTCGTGCTCTGAAGTTTATAAACCAAAAATTGGTAAGTTTTATTAACTATTTCATTTTTATTTAAAGCAACAATTTTCGAAATTAATTTATAATATTTTATGATATAATTTACTAATACATTCTTTATATTTTAGCTATTATTGGGACAGGCATTGGTGGAGCCTCTGCATCACATTTTCTTCCACAGTTATTTAATGGCGATTTGGAGATAGATATGTTTGAATCTAAAACTGTAGGAGGACGCCTTGCAACTGTTAAATTTGGAAATAAAGAGTTTGAAGCAGGAGGAGCTATAATACATCCTAGAAATGCATTAATGAATTATTTTGTTAATTTTTTGAACCTACAAGCTCGTTCACCTCCTTCAGAGAGTTCATTTGCTATTTGGAATGGCAAAGAATTCATCTTTAAAGAAAGTACATGGGAGGTACTGACATTGTTGAAACTTATTTACAGATATGGATTTCAACCAATTCATCTGCACAAATATGTTGTTCGAATAATAGATGATTTTGAAAAGATTTATGATCTTCAAAATGATGGAATTGCTTTTGAAAATGTAACTGCTCTGCTTGGTGCCATGAGTGAACGTTTTATAAATTTATTACAAATATCGATGGTAGATCATTTAACAGAATTGGGCTACACAAAAAAAATAATAAAAGAATTAGTTGATGCCACAATTGTTGTTAATTATGGACAAAACTCAAATGTCCATGCTTTTGTTGCATCTGTATCGATAGCAGGTGCTGGCTATAATTTATGGTCAATCAAAGGTGGTAATAAGCAGGTAACATTTTATATTCTTTACATTCATAAATTTAAATTTGAATTGACATATTTAATAATTTTTACATTTGATAAAAATAAATTGCAGCTTAAAATAATTATTGATTTTTGTATAAATTTGTTCAATATTTTGTGCATATTATCAATTATTATATTTCATAATCTTTGACATTTTGCTTAAATTATTTTTAGGTTCCAAAATTATTAATCTCTAATAATGAGTACGTTTCAGTAATATATTCTACTGTTGAAAGAATCGATCGCACTTCCATAAGTGATAAAATAAAATATGAAATATTTTATAAAGAAAATAAAAATGGTCTGTTAATTAATTTAAATCAATTATCTTATATCATTTCTTATAAACTAAATACTCTGAATAATTATAGGAGAAGAATATACAACAAGTAAAATTTATGACATTGTTATTATTGCTGCACCTATGACAAAGGATCAAGAATCCGAAATTACTTTTACTGGTTTTACAAATTCACCAATCAAATTTGTTGGAGAGTATCAAACAACATATGCAACTTTTGTATCTGGAAAAATTAATTATTCTTATTTTGGAAACATAAAAGAATTTGGTGGAATAATAAGTTGCGATCCAAAGGAAACCAAAATCAGTTCAATTGGAAGATTATCCTCAGTAGATGATGAACCAGATGGTGACACTGAAGTATGGAAAATATTTAGCAGACAAAAATTGAATAATACAATCATCAATCAAATGTTTACCAATGTATGTACCGATTATAAGTATTAGTTAAATAGTACAGTATTATTATTATTATTATTATTATTATTATTATTATTATTATTATTATTAATATTATTATATATTGTTAAAAAATTAATAAAAAAATTTTTAATATTTAATATTTTTATAGGTAAACCAGATAAAAGAAATTAAATGGAAAGCATATCCTAAATACAATTCATCTATGAGGTTCGATCAATTTAAACTAGATAATGCAATGTACCATATAAATGCAATAGAATGGGCTGCAAGTGCTATGGAAATGAGTGCCATAGGTGGAAGAAATGCTGCTATTTTGGCTCACAGGGATTACACACAATATTTAATTGACAGCTCGACAAAGGAAGAAGACCAAACGCACTCTACTGAATTGTGATAATTTTTATAGCTAGTATTTTTAGTATCATATTTTTTATATTGATATTAAAAAAAAAATTATTTTAATTTTTTAATAAATTAACTCTTAGTAAGATTTGTACTGAACAAATGTCAGTGTGGTTTAATTATGGAATATTCAACACAAACCAATATTTAATACACAATATTTAATATCATACTTTTATAGAGGATTTTATAGATAATTAAGTATTGTGATAAAATATTTTGAGAAAATATTTACGTAATACTTCATTTGTATCAAAGCCTAGTAGTTTAATATTTTAAATATTATTATTTTAAAAATTTTATACAAATGTTTATACGCAATTTTATTTATTATATTGTACAATATTTTTATTTATTTTAAAACTGTATTAGTAAAAATTATTATTTGATAAAAATAAAATTATTGATTTTTTTTTTAAACAAGGGTAATTAATTAAAAGTACAAAACTTATAAAACGTAAATGTAAACAGAAATGTTGACGCCATTTTTATTCCACGCATTTCTGAATTCTAATTTTCCACGTTCCATCACCGTCTACATAGTCACTTAACCATTGTTTTGTTTAATTATTAAATAATTTTACCGGCTTGGTATTAACCTAGTGAGTACATTGTTCTAAAAACAATTTTTCTATATCTTTTCATTGCTATTTATAAAATAAATATGAATAGCTTACTTCATGATTTATAATCTTTCAGTACTTGTGTAGAAAAAGAGGGAAAAATGTTCAGGTTAGTTTTTTGGTATCAAAATTTTTCCATGAAATAAATAATATATTTATAAAAAAAACTTATAATTATTTGTATCAATTATTAGAAGTCGTATCGTTGATTAAAAATTTCTCTTGATTTTTATAAAATGAGATGATAATGAATTGGTTAAATTGAATTTTAGATGAATGGATTACGATATTAATAATTTAAAGGATATGCAATATACAAATGAATATTACATTCCTAATTAAAACAACTACAATTCTTTATAAATTTAATACATTGCTGTATAAATGTATACATGATATAATACAAATATATTCGAAAAATTTTAAAATTTTTCTATTTTAAAACCAAAATTATGATATCCTTGTGAATCATTACGATTTTATTATAAATCTGTTCGGAATCTGTTTTATATAATCTTGCCGAGGATACGTTTAAATTAGAAGAGATTAGAGGAGATTAGAGGAGGCGCGAGCCAACCGGTATATGTTGTTTGGGTAATGAGGAAAAGAAGTAAATAGAGGCAGCGGTCGACGGTCCAGAGTGCGGGAAAGAAGACGAAGTGAGTTATCTACATAACGCGAATCGTAATGGGGAAAAGCGTGTGACGAGCGACGAAAAGGTGTTAAGTGCCAGGAAGATGCGAAGGCGTACATGTAAAGAAAAGCAGGAGCTTCGACTCGTGGTGAGCAACGTGTGCAGGAAGCAAGGAGTTTCCAGAGAGACGAAAGCGTCGGGCAGAAGGTTGTCTGCGGGTCAACGTCTGGGACAGTGACGTCCAGGAGTGCGGGTCCAAAGCAATCAACGAACCATCAGGTTTACTGTAAGAAAAAAGGGCTTTTTACCTTCTTTAGCGGAAGGAGGTTCGTTCACGACTCGCGTTTAGGGAATAAAGTTCATAATTATTTTTTTGTATCGAAATTGTGCATTTATTATTTCTAGCATATCTCCTCGACCCACTAGTCTTTTCCTTTTATTAACATTTACAGGCGGAGAGCTAAACGTAGCTTACGACCAGGTAGGTCAATCGTAAATGATTTATCACCGTTTTCTTTTCGTATCAATTAATCGTAAAATGTCTAAGAAATGCGCTAATTGCAATACCAAAGAACGTAAAAGAATAATATATAAGAAAATTTTCAATATTAACTGCTGTTATGAATTTTATCTATTTTTTATTACAATACCCAGTTTTAAAACTTTCCATAGCCTTTCTATAAATTTCTATATATTTTACACAAATGTTAAATAAAATATTTAAATATCTAGTTCAATCAATATCTAAATTAACCAAAATATCCTTGAATAAAAATTCTTTAAACGAGTACGAAGATTTTTTTTAACAAGATACGTTCACGTGTACGTTAAATTTCAAAAAAATATATAGATATATGTAAATGTACATCAATAACATGTTGATAGGAATTCTTTAAACGTATATTTTTTTAAATAATTTCAAAATTTTAATCGACCGTGTTAGGCTGTATCGTTTGTTTTTAAATTCATTAACCTATAAATTTTGTCGTTTTCGTACTTATATTCTGTTGCTCTAAAATTACTTTCATAAAAAATTTGTTTCGAACGATTCGAGAGAGAGAGAGAACGTTTTACGTCGAAAATTAATTTAGTATAGGAAAATCAATAATAATTATCAATTAAAAATAATTGTAATTAAAGTGAATAATTAAAATTTCTGTTTAAAATTTATTAATATATTTCTTATCGCATGAAGAGCAGAGGACTTGAATAATATTTAAATATTTAAATATATAAATATTTAAAATGCTGCTCGACTATTTTCGCCACAATTAAATAAATTCTTTTTATTTCACTTATATTTCTATAAATATAGTCTATAAATCGAAAATGAATATTTATTTCATTTTGTGTAAAATGTTCTAATGAATGATAATCTTTAAATATCGTGTAGAAATTAGCTTATCAGGCATCGTTATATTTCTAAGTAAGTGAGAAAGAAATTTTCAAAATTTGATAAAAATCATTGTCACGGTGTTATGTTTGTACATAAAATGTTTACGCTATAGCTGGTGATAATAACTTATTTAATACCTGTATGCCACCGCATCTTATATTACCATCGAGCACAATACTTCTCCAGCTTCATTGCAATGAAGAATGTTCTGAAACTTAAAACTTTTTTAATTATTCATTTGGAAAGAAATATACGAAGACGGAAAACTGAACTGAATTATTATTTCAAGAAAAACTTCTCTTCTTCTTCTTCTTCTTCTTCTTCTTCTTCTTCTTCTTCTTCTTCTTCTTCTTATGTTATTTCTTTTTTTTTTCTTACTTATGCCTGTGGCAGTGAGTTGTACGCAATAATGGTCAACGTAATAGGGACATTAAGGTACTAGCCATTACAAATTATTATTATTTATGTATAAAATCAAATGTATAGCTGAGGGTGGAATTGCGCTTCGACTGTTACAAATTGTATAGCAAAAGTTTTAATTGTCTGAGGCGGGAGAATCTGACCAGCTTCGTTATTAATAAAGTTCACTCCATGCGTATAGCCGCGAACGCGTTGTTTGTGTTCTCGGCAAATTTTCAAAAAGCACTTGACCTACATGTCGAATGCCTTTCGGGCTTGTAATAAGATTCTTAGATACAGAATTTCACCGAAGGTGACAGAAGCAAAGCTATGCGCCCAAACTGTTAATTTATTACGTTTGATATCTACGATAATAATAATAATCCACGAACTTATGTGCGTGCACATATAACAGAAGATAGTCGTTTAAACAGGATTTATAAGATTAGCTGTATTAATATATTTAAAAACAATGTCTTTTATAAATAATAATTACTCTGTAAGCAATTACTTCTATACCGTTAGTACTGAATAAAATTATTTTATTTGGTTCAACCGTTATTTTTTACGGGAAAGTATCTTTAAATTTTTATAATTAGTATTTTTTTTTATTTAAAACAATAGCCCTACTCTTGTATTCTAATTATTCTTAAGTGCTTGTACATTTACTTATACTTTATCTGCATTGCTTGCTCATTTTACTTTCGACTTATCCGATGATTATTATTAAAATTTGTCTTTTACTTTAATCAGATTTCAAATTTTTCATGATCTTTTTATTACGTTTTAAATTAATAACTAAAAAATATTAACAATGTATTATTATTAATGACGTAGTTATTATTTTTAACATCCAAATACATGTAGTTTTATTAAGTGGATAAATTAAAATAAATGTTAATAAAACTTCGATTGTATTTTCAAGGAAATATTATTATATAGGATTATATTACGTAAACTAATATTCATATTTCGAACATTAAGCTTTAGTTATCAATTAAAATCAATCTTTTCATATTTTCCTTACTGTACTATTATGGAATTACAGAGCCTTTTTCAATTTGAGTACACTCCTAATGCGTAAAGGCTTCGCCTATAAAGCACAACACAGAAAATTGGGTTTTGTGTTCATGAATATATATATAATATACGAATTAAAATTTTAACATATAATTTTTTTTTTGCCCAAAAGTTTATTAAATGAATTGAAATGTCAATTATTCTTTGAATTAAAATCACGAAAACGATTAAAAAATTTTCTAAAAATCAAATAAAATAAATTGGAAAATAATTATGTTTGATATTAAATTGTGTTATAAAATTCTTGGTAAAGTGAAAATATTCAAATGTAAATGGAAAGCCATTTTCTTTATATAGCATTTAATGATAAAGTAAATTAATGTTAGATAATTTTAGCTGCGTTTAGCACGTAAATGATGACAAGAGGCTGATTTTAAGATTTATTTAAAAATGCCGATTAATTTGGATCGACAGCTATGTTAATAAGCCCTTAATACCGAATTATAAAGCCGTTTGGGCTTTGACATTATTTATATTTTCGGCCATTCTATTCCACGTAAGGAAAGCATATTGTTATAATTCGTTACAAAAAGTTAAACGAGCGATAATAATTTGTAAAAACTGCGCTGTTAAACAAATGGATTGACGATCAACGGAGCGCCAGAGAAGCAGTTAAGTTGACGTCGTACGAATAAGAATTCAAGATACATTAAGCTGAAATATTCGCTCTATTCACGCAAGTATTTGTTAATAAATTTATAATTATTTAATACGTTTGGAGTGACGGCGCTCAATGTAACGGGAACAAAATGTTTGTAAAAAATTTATATTAAAATTAAAAAAGAAAAAGAAAAACACGTTTAAAGAGCATGGAAATGATACCCTGAATAAATTCACAAGAACTCTAAGGTAAAAAGTAAAGGTTATAAAGGATTGCTGGAGAAATTTCTTTCAAAGTCGGAGCTTTAGCTAAAGCACACGTGAGCATTAGTGCACGTGTCATGCGGACGGTCGCGTGTCCTTTCACGTTAGCCGATGCTTCTCCTCCCACATTTTTTCCATCTCGCATAACAGTTAATGCTGCTCTCGCTCGCTTTTATATAACCCAGTTCTAAAGTACTCTCTTTACCGGAAAGTGCGTTTAGACAAATGGACCGAGAGTGAATAAGATTGTCAGACTTGCAAATTAATACAAAGTCCTTTAGGTAATCTAAGCATAACGATTGCATGAAACAATGCTGTTATCGTTTGTTCCTTCTAGGAGGTGGAGGCAGGGGGAGGGGGGTTGTTGGGGTTCAAATCAGGGAGACATTCTATCGTATCGTCCGAGTTCTGCTCGACGTAATCATCTTCAACTACCCACCCCTCTTTTAATTTTCCACCTTGAAGATCGAGCGTATCCATTTTTATTCTGCGTTAACTGAGAGTTAACTCGATAAGGACCGCGATCCTCAAGGTAAAAGAAATACGAACGTATGTCAAGGCTAAACACTCCCCCGATTTACGTCAAATCGCTCATTCTCTTTATAGGTAGAATTATTAATAGTATTTATAGATTAATTACGACGTTATATAACTCTATCCGTTTATAGGGTTGACGTTATCTCCATTAAATTGGTTTTATCTATTGTAAACTTGAATTAAAACCTTCTGACTATTACGTAAATTATTTCGTCCTTATAAGTACAAGGCACACTCATTCGTTGAAATCGATTTCAAAGTAAATATTATAGGCATTATTGAATGCGAATAAATATATGTGAATCCAGTTATTCTTAATATCATCATTGTCTTTCATTTCATAGTATAATAAAACATAATCATTTCTTGCATTCATATTTAATTCAATATTACTGGTATTTGTGAAATGAAGTGTATTTAAAATTGTAAATAAAATTCCGTATATGTAACATGGAATTATGTAATTAAATTAAGAGCCATAATCTGCCTTACGTCTTCGAATAATTTAGAAAATATTTAATTACAATTTTCTTAACTTGTATAGAAATTTCATTTCATCAGTGTATTACTTTATAAACGTAATTATAACTTTAAAAAAATCAATATTTACGAATGAATAAATGAAAATAAGACAATTACGTTGACAACAATAACAGCTGCAATATAATATAAATAATATTGGAACTAGCGAAGTTAATTTAAAAAAAAAAATAAATAAAAAATAGTTTTCAGTAGCATTATTTGATAATGCATTAGTGTAATGGAAAACAGATAAAATACTTTTTTATACTGTTTTTATGTTATTTATAAATCGTTATAAAATACATTATTCTATATGTATCTTAATTTGTTTAAGTTGATATAAGTTAAATTAGCAAAAAGACGTTTGATAATTCCATCTTAGTTTATAATGAAAATTAACATATTATTGCGCAATAAATGTAAATCAGGATATTGCAGAGGCTGCCTGAATATAATAAATTAACGAACATTTTTAAAATTTCAGTATATATTTTTCACTTCCATAATAAAATTTTAATTTCAAGCGTAGGGATGAAAACTTTTTATATCTTTTCTGACAATTGATCGCTTCATTGGCAATATTAATGTAAAGCACAGATAACGTGAAATAAAGACTTAGAGGGATAGAGTCGTAATTTAATTAATGTAATGAATGACGTAAACTTACTTTCTAATTAAACGTAAATCAATCTCGGATCACCTACTCGGACGCTTACGTAATGCAATGAAATACTAGGCAGCCAACAGTTTATTTGTAATTATTATTAATTTGTAACCGTAAGCACGATGATAAACGTAATTATATTAAGGAAAAGATAATTCCAAGGAGATTGTATAGAAACCTGTGAAAGGGACGTCAATCAACTCTTGTATCTCCTTTGTATGTCCTATTGATTCCCGGATGCTACTGACAGTTAACGTATTACTAAAACAGTAGGAATCCATATCGTAAATCAGAATGCTTGTGAAAATTGTCAGAATAATAATAATTGATGAATTGATAATGAAAGTATACGAAACTTGAGGAGTAGTTTGTCCCCCTGTTGGTAGATTACGTAAATAAATTTAGTTGTTTTCAGTTTAAAAATATAATATAATGATTTTTGAAGACTAAATTAAATTTAGACTGAATTAATAACTGCAAAAGCGAATGAAATGCCTGCTTTTCGATATTTTTTTTAGTTTTTACGCAAGATAATGTTCCACCGTTTCGTTATTTTTGTCTAACCGAAGTGGACAGTGGTTAGAAGTCTCGTAAGAGTTAAATAAAGGCTTCTGTCTATATATTGTTACTCGTAACGATGTTAATGTACATGTAATTTATAAAAATGAGTAGACGTATGCGATGAATTTTTACTTTTTCAGTTAATAATAAAGGCGAGCGATAATACCGACTCACTGTGACATAAGTAAGCGTTCGAAAAAATTCTAACGTAAGTTAAAATGTCTGATGGGTTAATAGATTGTTGTTGGCTCAAGGACGGCATTATGCACTAGGGGAGAAATGTTAAAGGGTTGGGGCGAGTCTCGATTATGGAATAGGTGAACTAACGCCTTTCGAAAACTACGGCGCTGTCGAGTGGTCACGTTCGCGCGAGCAAAATACGTCACGAGTACACAGGGCTTCGAATCCCAAGATTACACGATATGCCGAGTCGTAACAACGGCTCGCCGAGAGAGAGAGAGAGAGAGAGAGAGAGAGAGAGAGAGAGAGAGATTGTGTGCACGTTCTCGTCTTATAGATTCTGGAATCGCCGATAAACGGCCCGAGTGGCGTGTAACGTACACACGACTCAGCCAGATTAACTTTTCGCCACCTTTGGTGTTTGAACGTCATCTCCGTGAAAATTCATCGATACCCTGCTTAAAATTAAAAAAATTAATTATCTATAGCTCGAATGCATTGGAATACGTCAATATGCAGTTTACAGGCTTCGCTTCTTCATTCGAAACTATAATAACCGGCACTTCTACTCTTATCTTTATTTTGACTTATTTATTTATTATTATCATCATCATCATCATCATGATCATCGTAATAACAGTATCAGTAATAAAAAATGTAATGCAAAGATATGAGGAGCAAGACTCATCGTTATGACGAATTTATTTTAATTTTAGGTCAGATTGGGAAGAGAAGAAAAGGAAAATCTAGTAATTCCAAGGTCAAATAACGCGAAAATAAATTATTGGATCCACATAAATAATGATTTTTTTAACTCATTTCCTTATATTTATTTTATTGCATAATGCTGAATGTAAATCGGACAGTAGTTGTTCGTCAAATAAGGAGAACACTTGTACGGAACATTCCGGAACCAATAAGTATTCAGAAGGTATATTAAATATTTGTAGTCACCTAGCATTAAAGACATTAAGCGCAATGAATATTAGAAATGTTTATCAATAACGTTAATCTGTATTAAATTTATGAGGGTATTTTTAAAAATAAGAATTAATACGTATAAAAAGGAAGTAAAAAATAAAAAAAAAAAAAAAAACAATTATAACTGTTTTAATAGCAACGAACGCCGTATACGCGAAATATTTGTCCGCTATCGAGAGAGCAGAAAAGAATTACGTCGAGTGCAAGTCAAAAAAATGCAAGTGCTTTGCCGATATAATAGATAAGGACTTGGCGATATTTACGGAGCATGGAATTGATGAAAAGTTAATAAACGCAGCCAAGCCAAGGTGAAAGAGGCATATACGGTATGCGTGTACGTATATTTGTTTATGTTTCTTAACACATTTGATTGCCAACAGTGGGACGTTTTATCAGATAATTGGCGGCGAATTGTACAGGGAAAAGAATTGTATATTCCCGTCGCGGTGCGCTGGAATTCAGTTCTTCCTTGCGAAATTAGCAGCCAACGTGTCGGACATTAGCTTCGTCATAAACATCCACGATTATCCGCAATCGACGAAACACATCGGCGAGCCCTTGCCGGTCTTTTCATTCAGCAAGGTACGCGCCCGAGCTTATTTGTTAAAAAGTCCCGTCTAACGGTCCAACGGCCGTCTAACGACGAGCTCAATATTTCTTTTACGCAGACTCCCGACTACAACGACATCACGTATCCCGCGTGGACGTTTTGGGAGGGTGGCCCGGCGATTTCTCTGTACCCCCGAGGCCTCGGCAGATGGGACCTGCACCGCAAATCCCTGAACGCAGCCAGGGAAGAAAAGCCCTGGGATAAAAAGGAGGCCAAGGCATTTTTCAGGGGCTCCAGGACCAACTACGAAAGGGACAATTTGGTGCTGCTGAGCCGAGCGAAACCAGAACTTGTTGACGCGCAGTACACGAAGAACCAAGCCTGGAAATCTGAAAAGGTGAAGCTTTAATGATTGTAAATAATTACCAGTGGCAATTCACCTCCTACCCAATTACGTTATTTCATTACGACGTTGCTTTCGTTGCTTTCTAACTACGAATTCCCGAGCAATTACCTGCTCGGCTCTTGAGAGCGACGATCTAAGTCATCCCGGTTATTCAGAAAATAATATACGCACACGCGCGTGTGTACGTACATACATGTATATCTATATATATATATACGTGTATATATATACGTATACGCGTATATGTATATACGCGTGTACGTATGTATAGGGTCGGGGAGCGGATGTACAAATAAATATAAATAACATTATGATGCAGGATACGTTAAATTTGCCACCTGCTACGGAGGCATCATTGGAATCTCACTGCTCTTACAAGTATCTCTTCAATTATCGGGGCGTCGCCGCCTCCTTCAGGCACAAGCACTTATTTCTTTGTGGTTCTCTCGTCTTTCACGTTGGCGACGAGTGGACAGAATTTTATTACCACGCTATGAAGCCATGGATCCACTACATACCCTTGCCGAAAAACGCTTCACAGAAGCATTTGGAGTACGTACCCCATTATTTTTGTTGTTGTTGTTGTTGTTGTTGTTGTTGTCGTTGTTGTTTTTTATCGCCTTTTGTTATTAATTTCTTCCTTTTTTAATTTAAATTCGCTACAACATCTATTATATCATTTTCAAAGAATACTTTTTCTTTTAAAAAAATTAAATAAAAAAAAAGAGGTTTAAGAAATCGTAAGTAAGGAGTGCGGTCGATCATTGACAATTTCGTTACAAAGGCTTTATTTAAAAGCCGCCAACCAAGGTTTTATGATTCAGTGGTGTTTCCCAGTAGTGGTTCCCACATTCACATTTACTTAAAGAAATTTTTAATTCTATTAACGTATTTTCTTATATTTTACGAAATCGCCATTTTAAGCCTCGAAATACCTTTCCCACTCCCCCCCCCATTCCCCACCCCTACCCCCATTTACGTAACAGATTTTATCGCGATGTAGCATCACATTGAAACTTTACGATTCATAAACAATTACGTGTAATATGAAACTAACTAATTTCTTTTTTTTTAATTATCCAGAGAGCTTATTCAATTTGCAAAAGACAATGATAATATCGCAAAGAAGATTGCTGATCGAGGACGGAATTTTATTTGGGAACGACTTAAATTATCTGACGTTATGTGTTACTGGAGGAAACTTCTGAAAAAGTACTCAAAGTTATTAAAGTACAAGCCATCCCAAGACATAGATTTAATAAGAATTTAAATAAAGAGAGGCTTGAGCTACAGGCATTATAAAGAAGAGGATCATTAAATTCCAATGATTGTTTTAAACACTCCTTTTCCGACATTTGTCGGCTCGAAATGCATTGTCCCGCGTATATTTGATTAAAACTCGTGTCCCGTCCATGAGAAATGCAAATTTGTATTCTTGAATGCACGAGAGGGTGTACATGTATATTCATAAATATATATTTCTATTACTTTGTGGCGGGTGTGCCCCGAACGCGGATAGCTCAGACCGCGGCAGATTTGTTTGGCGTGGGGGGAGGGGGTACGGGTGAGGGGGAGGTCGTTTAAGAAAGAACACCTGCATACAAAGTTAAATGTTAGTTTATTGTAAACTTTTACAGAATTGGCAAAGCCTCTAGAAAACAAATCGTGTAATAGTAAAATCGGAACGGTAGCAATCGCAATTTACTCAGGATATTCGCGTATTGAATCAGGGAGAAGGAATTACAAAGTTCGCTGTCGCGTATTGCGAGTCGCTTTTACACAAGACGTAGTGATACAAGTACGCGTTTAAGCTATACGAACATTAATTTAAATTTACAATTATAATGGGAAGGAGGCGTCGAACGCCTTACGAGGATTTGTCATAACTTTAAAAAATATTTTAACGTTTGCTTAACGCTTTAAGAGAAAATCTAAACTTTATGAGCGGATGAATTTCGGACGAATTTTATCCGGCGGTAGGGACAAGATTTTAAATACTTATTTTCTATCAGAATGTACGAATTGTACTTACAAATGCCAAACGTGTCTTATCATTACTATCTAGAGATGACAATCGAACCTAGAATATTTATATTACCATAGTCTACGTATATATTGTATTATTATTATTATTATTATTATTATTATTATTATTAAGTATAAATAACGTGTTGTAACAGACAAGAAATATAACTCTTTTTTAAAAATTGTATTCTCTGAGCTCTTATTACCTTCTTATTTGAAATGAAAAAATTAATAGTCATTTTTTATTAAAGAAAAAATTTAAGTAACAACTCCTCTGAAAAATTCGATAAACCAAACCTGAATTTAACTACGTAGGATAATTAAATTATATTTTCTCTACAAGTTTTACCAGATGCCTTTGTTGATTTTTTTGAAGCTTTATTTATAATTTAACTATTGCGAAATTGGAACTTACATACAATTTACTATACTACTGTTTCCTTAATATTTTTTTCTTGTCTAAAGTACTGGCGATTCAAGCGATCGCCTTCTGCATACCTTTATTAAACTTTTTGTTCTATTTTACTATCAATATTACGTATTTTTATGAGTTAAGTTGATCCTTTTAGGAAACGAGAATTTCAAATCAATAGTAGTACTTGAATAACTTTTGAACTTCTTTATTAAACCACCTTTTAGGTACATTATAACCTCCGCAAATAATTTCATTTAATGTCATTATAACGATATCGCTAAACTTGGTTTTTAATAAAAACGATTAAAAACATTCTTCTCTATACTAATTAACAACTTTTATTTAAAAGATAAAGCGTATCGCCTGGTATATAAACAAAGTAACGATCTTATGTATTTAAAAAAAAGCTCTTCATATCTGACTTCATCTTGAAAATTAAATAACTATATTGTTGAACGATATATATATATATATAATGAAAATAATATAAATAATATTTTAACAGCGGAAAAAGCCATAGCCCTGCGTACTGTAAATAATTTCATTGACAGGTATCCACTGTAAAATAACAAGTTCTTAGAGTTGCAATTACTTCAATTTTTATTTTCTCAGTGCCAATCGGGTTATTCGCTTTGATAATCGGCTCTTAATCTATTTTTAATTACTTCTTGAAAGAAAAATCATTATTTCCGTAAACATTGAGTTCTTCCATTAACTGCCTTTTTAAGCAATAACAAAGCTGCGTATACATTCTTCGTGTTTCTATTGCATTTAGGTCATGAACATAAGAGAAATGCATAAAAGGACAGTTTTGAAAAAATTTTCAAGGCATATATGTTTCATATCTCTCATTTCCAGTGGATCCTCGTACCGCAAATGATAACAATTACAAGCGTTTTATGTAATAGTAAAATGAAAAATATTATTAAAATTGTAAAATAAATTCACGAATTTTGACGCTTTTATACGTAATGTGTTTTATAATTATTGAGTAAAATTATTGAGGAAAAATATTAAATACCATCGTAAATAGAAGGAATTTGAAGGGTCAAGCAAGCTTCTCGAGAGCAATACTCGATTAATTAAAATATTTACTTACAAGCGCTATATATAATATATGCGTATATATATATTATATGCATGAGCGAGAGGTGTTTTGCACTTTCGTAGTATTTGAGGGTCGCTTATGCCGCTGTACGCAAAGCACGGACCGAAATTCGACAGAAATGGACATATAGCGACGAAGAAGGACAAGAGGGTTACGAAAGCGAGAGATGAGATAGAATACGTCCAAGCATCACCATTGGAAGAGATGCTCGTTATTTCAGGTAAAAATTTTCGTGAAAAAAAAGTGCCGAAATCAAGCATTGACTTGTGTACGTAATAAAGACGATGCCAGTTTCAGACCATCCTCTGTGTTGTTTCTCTCCGTCCTCCTCTATTTCCCCGAATTCCCTTAAAATAGACATTAATTGGTCGTTTAGACCTTGGACCAACAACGACATATCGTTATATCGTTTCCATTTCCCTTTAAATAGTTGTTACGATTTACACGATTGACATCGTAATGTACATCATACGTATAATTATTACAGCAATACCGTCGCAAAGATGTTTTTGGCACGAGAATGGACAATGAGACGTTTTTAATTTAAACACAAGACGTTAATAGACATTAGTAGATAAGATTTTTTTTGAAAAATACTGATCCAAGCAGGTTAACGAAAGCTTATTTAACAAAAATTAGGTGGCAATCGAATGGTAGACAAACGCCATCGGGCGATTATAAGATTAGAATATTATTATGATTATGATGATTATTATTATTATAACAGTAATAATACTGTGTTTATTTTGCATTTCCATTGCAATTAGTTCAAATGAATCGTTAAAAGGAGCGATCCGTGTTTCACCGCATTTGACAAGCAATTCGAGTAGTTCAAACTCGGAGATGAAATGAATGCATTAGGACGTAGCCGAGTCTCGTGCGATTATTTGATCTTAAATCCTTTATTGATCGTTGGGTGTCGATGCTCGAGTACGCTTTACAGCGATGAATACGCATTATTAGATCCGCCATTGATAGATTGAGCAGTCGTAAGCGGATATGCCGTTCTAACGATTCTGCAAAACGAAAAAATAAAAGAAATATCAATTTTGTTGGAATCCTTTTCGAGCAGAGAAGATGGCCGCATTTGAATTTGAAACATCGGAGACTGGGCTCGGGTGCGGGAGCTTCGCACCGAGGACGGCTCGTCCTACGGAGTCCCGCGTATTATTTCAACTTCTTTTGAGTCGACGTGCAAAATGAGCTGTCGAAGAATGCCGCTCGGCACAACTGCGCATAATATCGAATAATACGAAGTGTCGGGCTCTGAATTAAGAGACGGCGAACAATGCAATTAGAATAAAGACAACAGAATTAGTAAGAACAAAGCGTGTGAGAGAGAAATGAGAATACGTGGGTATGGGTATGGGTATGGGTATGGCTCTAAGGTTGATAAGCTCGCTACGTCACCCTAAAGAAGTCCGAGAGAGATGGATAGGGAGGAATAATGAGAAAAGAGACGGCGGCGGCACTATTAGGAAAAGAATTGAGAGCCGAGGCTGACGCGACACGAGAAAGTGTCATGTGCGTGTGAAAAAAAAGGCCTGATTTCATATAGAGCGATACACACGGCTTTTGAACAAGAGCGCGAAACGGAACGGCGGCCCCAACACAAGCGATATCCGGTTTTTAACAGGTCTGCATGAATCGGTGCCCAGCGAGTCAAACGATAAATTACGAGGGCATTGGTAAGCGGCAAGAAAGGAAATAAGGTCGCCTCGGCTCCACGTATTTAACAAACAATAAGATTCTTTTTTTTTTATACCGATGGCTTTATTTAATTACCAAAGCTCGCGTCTCCCTTTCGAAACATCGAATCGTCTTAAGCACTTTGCGATACTCCAGTTGTTGCTTGATGGCCGGCAATCGTTTCATCAGCGAGTACATCGTTTCATACAACAGAACAACTCCTGAGTATTATTAAATATTTTTAGTCTGATGAATTTATTATTTCTCGAATTCTTACCCCAATTCTTTCCCCCTCGATTTCTTCCCAATCGATTGTTTTATCAATAAATTTTTTAATTATTTCTCACGTTTTTCATAATGTTTAACTTTATATACGAAAGCAGCGAGACAAAGAAAATTAAATCCTTTATTAAACGTTCATGATTTAGAGAACAATCGGCGAGCAACAAATTATCGCTGTTAATAATAAATCAAGTTACGAGAAAAAGTATAAAACCCGATAGAAATACTTAAAAACTTTCCCATTATGCAATTTGTTTATTTGGTAAAAATGTTAGGTATATTATAAGCTGCAGCTTATTGTTTAATAAAACAAATGTCGAAGTAATATCCAAAGCTTCGGACTAATGTAAATGCAAATATAAAGCATTTCTTTTAAATAACGGAAATAATTGATAATTTTTAATTAATAGGAAGAGTGTTGCGTAAGCGCGTGGAATTAATTATAACAAAGTATTTATTGAATTTGCATATTTAATGCGGCTCGGCTTAATACGTTAAATATTCGCGGACTAGGTATATATTACATTATTTAAAAATAATAGCGCTATGTCGTAATGAAATGTAAAATATTTTACGAAGCATCTGGTGGAATTCAAATTTCCCTGCAAATGACATCTCAATAGTTGCCGGACGTTCCAGGAGGCGACAGTCGTAAATATCGCACATAATCGTAGCGCAGACCTTCTATTGGCACGCGCAACTACTACACCTTTCTCAAGTAATCCCGGCTCAACCCCCTCCCCCTACCCCGTCAATCTCTCTCTCTCTCTCTATCTCGCCACCCTCCCTCCGCCCCTCGCCTAATTTTGCTTCATTTGAACCACCGAAATTTCCAAAGTCGAACCATCACCCGATGTTCCCGCATTCACTCACACTCTTAACCAGGCTCATAAAAGAAATCTTAATGAGATATTCATAAGACGCTGTTACATCTAACTCTTTTTATTTTCCGCTTTATCCTCAAAATCTTACTACGTTTCTACATTAACTTCTTAACTTTAAGTGGATTTGATTTTTTTTTTTTTTTTTTTTTTTTTGTATTCTGAACTCAGCGTCACTTTGCAAGAAGATTAAACTAATCTTTACAGTCTGTGTCTAATTTATTATATTCCAATTATAAGGAATACATCTAATTACTTGTTTTTAACAGCATTACAAAAGCAGCTCGAGTACTAGAATTACAATAGCATTTAACAGATTAAGAAATTGACAATAACTACTAATGTAATACGAATAGTTAGTTGTCAATGGCTATCATGATGATTTTTTCCTTTATTTTCAATACAAAATATTTAAAATACAATTTCGCTAATTATTAACTCTATTTCTTAATTTCTTACATAATATATTGTTGCTGTTATTACCGAAAATTAAGGCAAATTAGATATTTCGTTGAAAAAGTACTTTTTTTTCACCTTCATTCAGTCACAGAACAAATAAAAAATATATTTTATAGTTTAGACGTATTGATTGAATTACCAACGACAACAAATATAATGATAATAACAGAAATCTTTCTGAAAAATACAATATTAACGAGTGCCTTCATTTTATTTCTTTTTAAGATAGGCAAGAATTCTAAGTCCTTAAGTCTATTTCAGCCATTTATAATTGATTAAAACTATACATTATACTTTTACTTATTCAAACAGCAAAATTATTTTGTTCTTCGATTTATTCATCCTTCTTCATTCTTACAATATATTTATTAATGCAAGACTTTTTAATTATAAACCAAAATCGAAATTAAAGTTTTTTAATTCTTTTATGATTTGTAATTTATTAAAGATATTTTATTTGAATCTATAGACTTTTCGATGTGACTTTCGGATAAATTAACTCTGTAATGTAAATAATGATGTTAATTACTTTCTCAAATATCATTATACTGTTCCAAAAGCGTTTAAAGTTTATTAGCTTGGAAAGAAGATTTTCCAAAGATTTCATAACAAATACTAACTAGTTTCGAAGCATTAAGAACAATGTATATTTATATATATACGTTGAGGGTCGGCCAGACTCCGTGAGTCTTAAAAAGCTTTAAGAGACTTTCGGCCTGGAATATATATCCGAAAATTATTGGCGTTCGATTGAATTGAAAGAGGAAATATTGAAATAACGGAGGGGACGGGCAGAATGTGCCGTTTGAATGTGATTAATTGGAAATATTGTTAGATAATTAATATAGAAGAAGATGACGTTCAAGTCGCTCTCGCTGTTATTTTACGTTCCCCGTGAAATAATAGCCTGCTAATGAGCAGTAGCACGAGACTCTGATGATGATGGGATCCATAAGATAGGATCGAGTGGATCTGAGCGCCAAAATAAAAGTGCGAATTATCCGGCCTGGAGGAGGAGGAGGAGGAGGAGGAGGAGGAGGGAGGGTGGAGGAATAATCCAAGGAGACATTGAACGAGCCCGGTTACGAGACGTGGAGCGAGACGTGGAGCGAGACGTGGAGCGAGACGTGGAGCGAGATGTTCACCAAGACGATAAGCGGCGAATTCGCGGTCCGGTCAAGCCCATTGGTCAGGGATGGCCGGGCTTCGAGCCAATGGGCGTCGCGACGCCGCTCGGGGGATGATGCGCGAGTTCCAAAAGCGCGAGGCTTCGGTCGCGAGGCTCGCAGTTGGCGCACGAACCCCGGGACGCGCGCAATTATAGCGAAACAAGTGTCGAAGACTCGGCGTGTCGGGCATCATCGCCGTGCCAAGTTCGCCGAATTTTCCGGGCAATTACCGGAGCCCCCGCGCTCCGTCGACCAGCTACTGTGTTCTCTTAATTGATGATCGGCCGTCCCCGGCGATTTTCAATAGCCTCATTATCCTCTGGCTCACCCCGCCAATCATCCAACCGCCTCCGCGAACCCATGCCAATCGCTGCCGCTAAACAAGGACATAACTATCGGTGACTTATTCAGCAGCTCCTTCACGAAGACACCTTCGTATATGCATTACGATGTCGTCTTCTAAAAAAGGTTTGCCGCATACCTGACGCGTCCTAAGCAATCTTAGGATTTCTTTATTCAACCCTTCCACCCACACCTGAGTTACCTACTCGTATCAATAATACTTCTTCCGGACCTATTAATAACGATTTTTAAAACAAACGGAATTATTAAAGCCCGAAGACTTGCACTTTTTATATTCCTCCAGGATGAAACCCAATGGCTTTTAAGAAATCTTAGCTCTTAATTATTTAAAGAAATCATTAATACTCGGTACCGCATCCAGTGTCTTAGCAGCTGAGCATCATATTTCAATTCAGAGGTAATTGAACTTTCCATAATTTTTTAAACTGATTAAAAGAAAAATATTGAATTAAATATTTTTCAAAAGTACTGCTTTATCGCTATTTGCACCAATATATATACATATATATATATAAATATATATATAGAAACAAATAATGTTCATTCATATATTTTTCAGATTTATTTATTTAATACTACAATTATTTTTATTTTTGTTTTATTGCTATTGTGAATAAGAAATACGTCACTCTATTTATATTTTTTTTTTCAATTAGTACTTCAATCCCTTACGTTCTAAATATTCTTTATTCTTTCAATAACTTCGGTATTTTTGCCATAATTTTGTATACAAATATTTCACTTATTCGTCATAATAATTTATTGTTAAATATTGTTAATTATGAAAATTAAATTTATGATTGAATTTCAAGTATATTGTTATATAAGTCAATTGATATGACAATATATTAATAATTTTTATCTTACATGGTTTCACTATTTATTATTTGTTATTGATTTACACTCGTCATTTTAATTCTCTTTTAAGTGAACAGATTTATTTTCCAGTAAAATATTTTCTCAGCCTTCTTTCACTTTAGTTAAAAGTATGACGCTTCATTGGATAAACTCGTGTATTATAATGGTGAAGAAAGCACATGAAATAATTTAGAAGAAGAATTATTCATGATTCGCCATCTATTGAAGCATGGCAACAACATTGTAACGCATTAATCAAGCATTTTAGTTTATAAATACATTTAGTCATTAAAATGGTTAAGCTTAAAAACAATTTAACACGAATTTTTATATATATATATATATAATACTAAATTATTATTAAGCGCTTGAAACGATCCTCATTGCCAGTATTATAATATTAATCCCTGATGGCACGTCTTATAAAATATCAATTAAAATTAATTATATTTAATCCGCCAATAAAATATTTTGAATAATTTATTAATGATTGACTAATAAACGAAAACTTGTTCTAAAATCGCTTTAGTCAGTATTTGCTCTTTTGAAAAATCAGTTCAATTAAAGCAACTTCTACGCGTATTATTGGCATTATTAAGAATATTTTAAAAATTATAATTACAATATAGTTACATGGTATTAAGGATTTACAGCTGAATGAGATTTATTTTTTAATATAAATTTATTTCGCTTTACTTCATTTTAGTAGTATTATAATTTCCTAAGCAATGTATGATGACACGTTGAATCCACTTTGGCATTCAAGAGGATCGTCCTGATTTTCTCGGTCTTGTCGCCTGTCGTCGAGCAGCGCCGACTTACTGTTTTCACTATAAATGCAAGGGAAGCTAAATTTTAACAGATTATACGCTCAACTAGATGATTCGTCAAAGGGAATTATAACTCTCGGAATTTTTTAATGATGAATTCCCGCTGGAAATTATCGCTTAGTGATAGGTGAAGGCTTTATTGAACGACAGAAAGGGAAAAAGCGCGACTTTTCCTTTCGTTTCCTGTCTTTTTTCTTCGCCAAACTCATTTATTTATATAAAATTATTCTGAACTTAATCAGAACTTATTAAATATTGAATACTTGGTTAGATTGCAGTTACGTAAGTATTATCTAATTTAACATGATGATGCGTGATTATGCCAAATCCTAATGCAATCATTTTACTTCTTATCGTATTACTTTCTTCGAAATTATAAAAGAAAAAAATAACGCTTCTAATGTATTCTTGCATTTCTTTTACACTATTTTAACTAAAATGCATGAAGTACAAACATAATTATTAAATTAAGGATCCATGAAAACTATTTAAATGTTTTCATAAAAATACACCAGGCTCGTATCCCAAAACAACCCGAGCTTATGGCGTAATGTTTTCCCCTAAACTAGACATACACTTTCGTCTAATTGTTCATGAATATAAACAAACGAAACTATATTGAATATAGAGTACATATTTCTGCATGTAATTTAATAGAATAATTAATACAATAATTTGAATAATCCTTTGTATTGGTCTGGAATCACGCAAGTAAAAAATTTAGATTGATAAAATACTAAAATAATCAACGGCTACGTATTGATTACGATTTTGAATTATCTATTAATTTAATTTTTTAAATAATTGTTATGGAAATGATATAAGAGCCGCAGCGTTTAAATTTAATGCAACCTTTAATAGTCCATAATGGTATCTCTAATACTTATTATGACGAACGTCTGCTCGACATAAAGGAAACATTTTCTTATAATAAAAAAAGAATTGAAAAATACTCAAGCATAAAGCATAAAGATTATGCAAGTTTTATAAGAATTTAATATTATCAAAATTCTTATAGTATAATATATTATTAAATATTTATTGATGCCATAACAAGTTCAACTTTGAAAATATCATAATTTTATTCAAAATTATTCATTTAAAATTACAAAACTATATATATTATGTTGCATTATATATTAAATAAATATCATTATTGATGCTCCAATTTTCCACACGTAATATAGTAAGTTACTAAACATTTTATTTCAAAAAATTAAATTATTTATCACTTAAACAATTCTCAATTACATGAATTTTCATATAACAGAACATTAATTTCATATTACATAATTTAAGTCTAATAAAATCATTAAATTTTAATGAGCTTAATTCATATTAATGTCATATAATTAAGTAATAAATATAAATATTAATTTCTAAATAAACGTAAATTATGTGTTATGCTAAAATCATAATTCCAACAAAGTCAATATTCTACGAGATCACGTTTAATGAAAGTAACTATACCAGATCCATGTGACTTTTTATCCACTATTGACAAAAGATATTTCACTTAATGCATATTCTAGTATACATTAAAAATTATGCTGTATTTGCTATGAATGGTAAATTCAGGCATCAAGACTATTGTAAGATTTTGTTGCTTCTATTTTATATAAATAAAAACAAATTTGCCCTAATCTCGACCTAAACTTTATTCTTTATACTAGTTGAAAATTTTCTTATTACTACAAAAGTATAAAAAAATTAATAAAACTAATTGAATATAATAAAAATCTGTATTTAGTTTTTCAAGATATTATTTACAAATTATATTAAAAAGAATATTCTTCATTTAATTACAGCGAATTCTCATGTATATAAATAGTATGTTATCAGTAATTAACATTTATAATATACTATACAAAGAAATATAAATCTATGAAGAATTTAATGATAATTGTGTATTGGCTCATGTGATAAAGTAGATTATCCATCTAATTGTATACGGGTTACAATAAAAATTCTATTTTAAGGAAATAATTTTAAATAATTATAATCGATCGTTTTAACTGTATAATTTACATTTTTTTCAACATCTTCGTTTATATGAAAACATTGTAAAGGAGGGACTACAAAGGATAATGTCTTGAAATGAAATTCTGAGATACTTTGAAGATAATCTTAAACATATATAACATTTTTTTCATTAAATTATAAAACGGACTTTATTTTTTTTAATGAAATTTCTGGATTACACTTCCGTAATATCGGTACTCGAAACATTTATTAGCTTTAGTAAAAAATTATAGTTTATCTATGTAATCATTTTTAAACATTCAATATATTTGTCCGAATCAAAACAAAACAATTGTCTACTTAACTTAATATCAGTATAAATAAGTCTAACTGTCTTTTCTACATCCATATATATAACGTGACCATAAAGGTCATGGTCTGTATGTCAGTGTATAAATAATTACGAAGTAAAAAATGGTATTTTGCTGAAAATAAAGCAATAATATGCTTTAGAAAGATATGAATATATTCTTCCTCATTTGCTGCAATATTATACAAAAGTATTAAGAATTAGTTGACACTCTCATCAACTAATGTTAATTGGTTATCGAATTTTACTTTCCCAATACAACAAATCAGTTGCAAGAATTTATATTTATTTGTTTTTATCTCATAGTAAACAAAAACTTAGAAAAATTGTAAATCCAGCAAAGCAAATTGAAACGAATTTCACAACTATAATAATTTAAATATTTTTCGAATCCCATAGGTTTATCTTTTAATTGTTATCTGCAGGAAAGTTTTAAATCAAATCAAAGAATCATTTTGGTTAATTTAAGTTGTTAAATTTAATTAAATAATTCAAAGTTAAATAAATTATACTAAAACTGAATTATTTATAAGTAAAATTTTATTAATTACAATTTCATTATGCTTAACAGCTTAATTCAGTAAGTATTGTTTTAATACATGAACTAATAAAGAGTTCATAAAAATTTCAATTATTTCGTAATGAAGAATATAATGAAATCTCTTATAAGAATATTTCAAATTTTTAACATTAACAGAAGAATAAGTTTTGAAAAATCCGGTACTGTGTATATATATATATATATAAATATTTGTAGCGACAAGTCGAATAAAAAATGAGAAATAGCAATCAAATGGCCTGTTTTTACGCACAATTAATAATTTCTACGTTATCCGACTACAAAATGATTATTTTATTTCGTACTACTGTTTTGATTCGTTTAATATTATACGTATTACCTTTAATATATTTAAGATATCTGTATGATTATTTCTTAAAATATCTTACCAGTGTAAAGTATAAAAACTTTTGAATTTCTGTATTGGGCTCTTTTCCTCCGTCAATTTCTATTTATTTCAATAATAAATATGATAAATAAGTTATTAATAAATAATTCGTATTAATAGATTTCATTAATTATCGTCTATTATGTAGTTAAACATTATTGCGTATTTTTTAAATTTTACAACTGATTTTAAAACTCTTGTTACTAAATTTACGGATTTTAACACTTAATAATGTTATATACATTATTTACATTAAGAGCCATTCACACAAATTCTAAGTACATCTATTTATACATTTACTATAAAATATTGATAATGTTTACTTTCAATAATTAAAAAGCTTTTTATTTCGGTAAAAGTGGAAATTCTTCTAATTCCTGTTCCGATTCCGGGTCTTCATCTACCACAATATCCTTTCCTTTTAGTTTTCTCCTATCTTCCTCTGAAAAAATAATTAATTTACATTATTCTTTTATATACTAATTTACAAACAATAAATGTAATTAAATTTAAACTAAGATACAACTTACTTTTAAATTTATTGATTACTTTTACACATATATTCCTACAAGAGTCTAGGAATTTTATGAATTTTCCTAAATAATATTTAAAAACAAAAAAAAAGGGAATGAGATACCATTTAAAAATTATCGATTAAAATGTATCGTTCTTTTCAATGTATGTAATATTAAAAAATATTTAGTCTTATTTACAAATATTCATTGTACCTTGATCATTAATTTTTATTAATATTCAAGATGTTGAACATATCTTAAAAAATAATTAAAAATCAATCGTATTAACTTTTTTTGCAAATTAGTAATGAATACGAAAATCATTAAAACTTACTATAGCATATGCTGTAGCAACCATCTAATGTAGTTTGTTCCTGCAAATCTTTGAAATTATGCGTTTTCTTTAAATCATGATCGATTTCATATAAAAGCTTATTCTTTTTGTTCTTTTTTTTACCTAATGAATATCTTTCAATGCAAGCTTCTACGCAGCCACCTCGTTGCGATGATGGAAGACCTATTAAAGCATTTGTAATTTTACATTAAAATTATTTTTAATAAATTGAAATGAAAATAAATAAATAAATAAATAAATAAATATTATAAGATTATAAAAAGAGTGGATTAGGAAAGACCAACGTTAAGCTGTAATAGCAAAAGGTAATTTATCAGAGTATCCACTCCTTTCATAAAACACTAAAAACTTAATAATATTTTTTATTATATTTTTTAACAGTCTTACTAATTGTATAAAAATTATTGTATAAAAATCTGAGAAAGGAAAAGCTCAAAGAGCAACATAGATTTTTCGTGTTTAATGCACCTTGCTGAATCATTCTTTTATATCATAAATTAACGTATCAAATAATTTATAATTACCTTAGGATGCTGCATGTTTATTTATTTATTATATAGATTGAAACGCCTGAAAGTATTTCTTCTATAATATATTAGCCAAAAAAATGTAGTTTTTTAATTAATAATTTTAAACAATATAACGTGAATTAAATATTCATGCAGAATTCATATAAAATATGCATCATTTTATTCGATAGGCAAAATTCATAATGAAAAGTTCAATTTTACAACCCTTATAAATAGTATTATTTATTAATTTTATTTAACTCATTTTATTATTGATTATTTATTGCTTATACTTTTTTAAAGCAAAGAAATTTTTCATTCATATTATATAAATAACTCGATTCTTATATTTGACGTCGAAAATATAATTTATTTTTCATTAATTTAATATGTTAAAAAGAACTTCCCGAGTCACACTCTATGTGCATCTATTTTAACTGAATAATATTAATATGGCTTATTAGTGCCATATTGTTTATTTGGCATAGAAGGCTTTCATTATTCATTGTTTCTGACGTGTGCCCTCATTTTGTACATGAACCACCTACTCATAGTTGATACTCATCGCATCGATTCCCTTAGATTAATCGAGCCGAGCTCACGTACAGCAATCATTCAACTGTAACACTATTCTATGCAGATTCTAAATTTTGTCTGCCTGGTTACAATAAATTTCGACAATCGCTCCATTTCTAAAATTTTGCCTTCTTTCATGGCTATATTTTTTCACAGGCATTTAATTGTTGCCGATAGTTCGTAATTTTGAGTTTATCTTACATTACTTCAGCGTTTCATATTCATATGTTTCATTATTTTTCACATTTTACAATAAATATAATTAACTTTTATTACGATTGTTTTATAATCAATGATATTTATATATATATATATATATATATTATACATTAATATTCAACATGTTTTTCTAATGCAAATGTAACTTTAATTTCATTCACTATTTTTCGTATAAATTTGTTTGAAATTTTTAAAGTCGATAATTTCACTACTCAAAACTAAAAGGAAAAATCTAAAAAATTAATAAGTGTATATCTACTTCGATCATTGAAAAGCGTAAGAAAATCATCATTCGTATTGTTAAAGGCATTGTATGTATCTACACATATTTTTATCAGATTGTTCGTTATTTGTTAATTGTCATTAGTTTCAATAAAAAAAAGGAGGACAATTAATAATTTTCATTCAATATTTAAAGATGATAGCAAAAAAATTTTCAAATATTTATAAATTAGTTACCGAATTATAAATATTACATATAAAATTAAAACAAATGGCTGAATAAATGTTTGTACTTAAAATATATAATTCACGATTAGTTTCATAAGTATGTACGATAATGTATTAAAATGTGTTAATGAAAAAGTTTCGAAGCAAATTTTAACGTTTATATATATATATGAATACAAAGGAAGAAATTTTTTTTTCTCTCTAACCGAAGTTCTCTTACATTTCGACTGTCGCACGCGTACATTTAGTTCGAGGAACAGTTACTTTCAAATCCTGACTTTGTTCGATTCCTTGAAACTCAACATTTCTGAAGAACATTAGTACAAAACGACTGAAATTTTATAATTTTTAATATATAATACATACTCTCTCTCTCTCTCTCTCTCTCTCTCTCTCTCTAAGCGGTAAATCCTAATCAATAATATTTACATTTCAAACGTATTGACTGCAAACTTATTCAATGACAAAAATTAAAATTAAATAGAAAATTAAAAAAAAAATATTATCCCGATTATTAGAAATACACTCCTAAATTTATTTTGTGTTATCTAATTAATTTAATTAATAAACGACTTAGAATCCACTAATAATGTTATTTTACTCATTAAAAGCGTACTTTTGGTTTAATAAAAAGAATTTCACATAACTTGAATGACTAGAGAAATTAATTAGAAATAATTAGTGGTACTCTCACTTATGGTTTCCTCATAAACTTTTCAGCTATTCTTAAATTATTCTCAGCTCGCAACCCGCTCTTCAATACTCAATCCAATCGTCACTGCTATTAATTTATACCTCATTATTTTTAATGCAGTTTTGTTCGATTAAGCGTTTCATTAGAATTTCCTGGCTTCCTAAACCTTTTCTATTTAATTTTTTGTTTAATGCTAAAGCATTTTTTAAAATTCATGTTTTTTGATATTATGATTGTCGTTGGATATTATAAAAATTTCATTTTTTCTTTAACAAAATTATAACAATGAAAAAAGTTTTTTTTTAATTTTCTTTTAAACATTTACTAAAACAAAAGCACTCTACAATATATAATTTTACATACTTTTACATATTATACAATTATAAATAGTTTTCTTTATTTTTTGAATTACAATTTTATTCTAAAAACAATTTCATTATATATTATAACTGAAATGATGTTAAGAATACCAAGAACAACTCCTAGAAAAGTTAATATTCATTCATATACACTGATTATATTTTATTAATACTGTGCAAACTAGGATATCAAAACATTATAATATATCTGTTCCATATCATAAAATTTTTTAGTAATAGATAGATATGGATAGATATTGTTTTGAGATAATAATCTGATAAGGCTTTATCTACCGAACAGAAAAATTATAAAATGAATAAAAATATTAAAATTTAGAAGAAAGTATATAAAAGATATTTTAAAGATAAATTTATGAAACAATATTTAATTGTAATGTACTTTATTATCATTCTAAATTGTAAATACTATTTCAGAATATTTATTTTCCCGTAATTGAATAGAGAGAGAGAGAGAGAGAGAGAGAGAGAGAGAGAGAGAGAGAGTGTGTGTGCGTGTAAAATATCTAAGATTATATATCTCTTATAATGCCGTAATTTAAATTCTATAATTTATAGAATAGAAATAATTAGTTTTTTACTAATACTTTTGATAAAAATTTATCAATTTAGTCATTACACTATTATACAGACTGAAATTTCATTAATTCAAAGAAAAAATATGGGTATTAATATTGAAATAATTAATTAATTAATTAATTAATTAATAGATTAACGAAAGCCGATATTACTTACTTTCACAAAAAGCCAAGCATGTATCCAAATCATCTCCATTCACATTTGATAGATAACAACAAGCGAATAAAAAAATAAGCACAGCAACTTTCATTTTTAATGTCTGATATAATTTTCTAACTATAAAACTTTGAGCATAATTTTTTTATATGTGTTTATCTTTTATACTAGAAAAATGATAAAATATTTTTACATTAATAAGCTGTTAATTATTATCTTAATACTTACTTATTATCTAAATCTTCTTTATACTTTTGTTATTTTAAGCTTTATAAAAAATAACATAACTATAAAATGAAATAATTGCTAATAAATTTTATTGAACGCACACTAACAAATATGTAACACACAATTATTCGTAATATGAGTATTTACAGACTTTGATGGTTTTAATATACTTTTCCTCAAAAATAGATGAAAATTATTGTATTGACAACGTGTTTTTAACATTGTCCGTGAAAATTCAATCCCTTTTTAAACACTTCTTATCATCTAAAACGTCAATGGATATTTTTTATACTTAATAATTATCTTTGTTGGTAGAGGTATTCCTAATTTACATATTTTGTTGTAGTTTTTGAAGAACATAGATCGAAAAATTCTATTTAAAAAAAATAACTTTGATTGTGTGAAACATTTCACAAACGCTTTTCGAAATATTTTATTGAAATATAAAATCATAATATTTAAAATTAAAGAAAATTTAATTAGTAATTAATATCAATGAGATAAGACAATCACATCAATGTGGATAGGAAGCGTTATTGAATAGTGAAATATTTTAAATAACTTATAATAATATGTGAAAGGGCGAATGATTCAATAAATAAAATAAATGATTAATGTTTATAAAGTAATATTTGGTGAATATTAAAATATAAGTAATATTGTACTCTTAATTTGTTGATAAAATAAAATATTGCAAAGCTTAACAAACTGTACGTGAATTGGATATTTTGACAGAGTATGTATTATAAGAGAATATGATGACAAGATATAGTACCTATTAAATTGAAGGTGAAATATTCAAAAATTATATCCGTAACATTATAAAAAAAAAATATATTCATATTTATCAAGTTTTTTTTTTAATAACGCGGTTGATAAAGATTAATTTATTTGACAAATTTATTTGTTAATATCATTATAAAGCTAATATTACATAAAATTATCATTATAATAAAGTTATTATAATTATATCTGTTTAATTTATATATGTAGACAATATTATCTGATTTCAGTTAGATGTATTGGCGAATTAATGAACGCTGGTATAATAATAGCTCTAGTAAATTAAATACATTTGTTATCAAAATTATTAGTAAAATAGTTTGATCATTTTTTGAAGAAAATAAAAATTGATTCGTTTAAATTTTCATGTATAATTTTTTATGTTTAAATAATATGTTTCAAAATTACTTGAAGCTATTAATCGAGGCTAGAAACCATTAAATCAGTGCTATCAAAATTTTTATGATTATTTATTTTGAATGGTAGCTTTTAAAATATTATGTACGATATTATGTATGAAATATATTTTATAATATTCAATATACAGTCAAATTTTATAATAATGAATGTATACATAATATGTAAGTTTAGTAGTCTATATGTACTAATTAAGCTATTAAGAACATGGAAGTATTTTATTAAAAAATATTTGCAATTCGGAGAGTGTTTTGAACAAATTGGAGTGAATTTTTAAAATCTGAAACGCATTTTTTATACCATTTATATAATCGTTTGAAAACACGTATCGTACAAAAATTTAATTTTCAATAATATAATTTTTAAAATATCGATCACACAATTTGGAATATAAAATATTTTAATTTAATATTTTAAATATTTTAATTATAAATTATTTTATAATATTTTATAAATAAAATATTTTATTTTAAATATTATAATTGTAATTTTTTCATAATCTGATTTTTGTATTTAAATCTTAAGTACTACAATTTTATACAAGATATGCAATATTATTGACAAACGGGTACTATTAATTAATCGGTACCTCCGATAACAAATTTTTTCAATTTAAACATTAATGCAATACATCAGATTCTACAAATTCATTGAAGAAACTTAAATAAATAATTAACATATTATATCGATTAATACGTCCGTACTATACAAGTTCTTGTATTCTCTAATTATAAATATATTGTTCGTATATTACAAATTATGTGTTTAATTATTATAATACATTTTTAATGATTAATATTCATATGTAATGGTTTAAGCATAATTTAGAATAATCATCGACTTTGGAAAGTTAAAAATTTCTGTACCTAAAATTTATTTTTATTATAATTCTTATTAAAATTTAAAGTAAATTATTGTTATTAAAACATTATCTATCTATCTATCTACATATATATTTATTTTTGTATATCATTATTTTCCAGTATATTCAGCTCATAGATCTTCGTAGACAGTTTATTTATCAATTCAAACAAGTAGTATTTCCTTACCTTTCTTTTTATCGTTTTTCTTTTTTGCTGAAAAAATTATTTTCCTTACTATATTAATGATATCTTTAGATTATAAAATATATTCAACTTTACGTTCTTTTACTTACAATTAAATTTATCGCATATAATTTTACAGGCTTTTTTACAAGGTGTTATTAATTTTTTATAATAAACTAGATAAAAAGAAATTTTATAAATATAAATATTCGAATATGTTATAAAAAATTTTAGGTACATTTGTCTTACCTTCGCATATCCTAAAACATTTATCTATTGAATCAAAAGGTTCTTCGTCTGTAAAAAAAGAAGAGAAAAAAAAATACAAAATGGTATTGTAAATAAATAATTAATCATGAAATTAAAATTTTTAACATTTGAAATCGAAACGAGTTTAGTATATTCTATGGAAGATTTACATACCTAATCCATATCGTTCTATGCATTTTACTTTGCAATCTTCTTGTTGTGAAGATGGAAGTGCTGACAGAAAAAAATGCACATTATAAAAAAATATATGGTGACCAGTTATAATTTTTATTATAGTATTATTTAAATATCGACTCACGTAAGTGCGCGTGCCTAAATAATTTTTAATATTTGTTTTTTTTTTTTTTAAATTGAAAAGCTTATTTTTCTATTAATGCTTTTCTTAAATTACATTGTGTCAGATTAATTTTTTTGTCAAGCATATACCGTTGTGCCAAAATTCAGATTATTCGTCTTATCAAACAAACTTTAATTACTCAATTTACAATTGTAGACTATATGGATTTACAAAAGATCAATAAATCAATAAGTGAAATAACGATTGAGATCATTGTACTTGCTTCTTTATTTCACATATTATTTTTATCCAATTCAAAAAGGTAATATTTACAATAATTGGAAAAAGCTTATAAGTAAAATAGCATTATAAATGCTAATATTATCAATTGATATATATGTATATGTATATGTATATATATAACATAAAATAGTATAAATAATAATATTTATTACAAACGATACTTCATTGTTCATTCATATTCACGTGCGTTTGTGAATGTAAAGACTGTTTTATGTACGTAAAGTATGAAGCAGAAATATTTGAATCAATAGAATTTACATTATAGTAAATGATTTGCTTTAAGTCAAATCACGAATAAAAAAAAAGCAAAATTTTATATAAACTTAAAATAAATTAAAATAAAAAAATATTCAATTCTGGTACATTTTGTGCTATATTCTAAAGAGAAAATCAACATTTACAAATATGTACCGTATATCAAATATTATCTATTTTATTACGCTACGTATTTCGTACGTAAATTATAAAACAAATGACAATTGAACTTACTTGCACAAAAAGCTAAGCATGTTTTCAAATTATTTGCTTTAACATGTGGTGTAAAATAATAAAGACATATAATAATAGTGCACAGTAAGTACTTCATTTTAAAATTCTATAATTATTTCACGAAACTAACTGATAGTAATTTACTTTTTCTTGCAAAAGCCTTAAACCTTCCGAAATTACATATTTTTATACTACAATAATGTTTACATAAAGAATGGAAATACACGATTTAATCTTTAATTATCATTCACTGTTTCTTTAATATTTTTATTTTTTTAGTAAATTCGAAGAAAAAATGTTAATAAATGTTTATATAGAAATATTGTACTTCTTAAAATGAACGATAAGTGTAGCATTAGACTTACATTAATTCTCATATCCGTAGATATAATAAATCTTCATTCTGTAAAAATAGTAAGTTCAGCTATTTTTACGAAAAGTTATTTAACTTAATACTCGTCATAAAAAAAAGAAGTAGTTACATGATTTTGAATTTCTTAATAGTTTTTATATATAGCTTTGTACGGAGGCATTAGAAAATCGTTCATCGATATACTTATTAAAAACAAGTAATTTAACAAACGGATAAGATTTTATTTTAAAATACTGTTTTCTTAAATTTGATTCTTGAATTCAAGTATGAAATTAATCAACCATGAGTTTTTAAATTTCATTATAACTTCTGTATTCAAATTTAAATAAAAAGTTTTTATAAAATAACAAAGGTTTTTGTAATAATTTAAATACTTTCTTTAAAATAATGTTTATTTAGTCTATTTGCGACATTATATAACCCAAAAACAAGAGTTTGACACAATGTCAACAGAAGAATGCCTTAGGTTTAGTGGTGTAATGTGTTGTTCTCATTTACGTATATACCTAGTGACGATTATTAAAAATTTAAGACAATTAAATACACATTATATATTAATAATTGTCTTTCGCCAGAGAATTTGTTTATTACATGAGGTAATGAATTCAAAGTGTAGTTGAGAATATAAATCAACTTAAAATAATATTCTTGATCGCGTAGAGGCATGTCATCGCTTTAGATTATATAAGCTTATGAACATTACTAGTCATAATTCATTATTATTTATCGCCAAATTAATAAAAATTTCACTTTCATATAATTAACATTTTATATAAACAGTTTCTTAAGAATTTTATTGCTAAAAATTATTGCTAAAAATACTAATTAGTATTCCTACATCTTTTTTATATATTTTTATATATATTTTTTGTTTATAGTCAGTTAGAAAATTTATAAATACATTGAAATCTTCATTAACTGAAAAATGAAAAATATACAATAATTGAGTTTATAAATATTTGCGTTTAAAATGAATTGAGTAACGATTAATTGGTGAGGTTTTCAAAAATTTGTATGGGAAGCCTACTTCAAAGCATTTGAAAATGTGTATAAAATTCTTTTACTGACTCCTTTTTTTTCAAAGTTGAAAAATTACACATACGAATAGGACAAAGTGCTCATACAGTAATTTATCTTATCTCTCGTAATTAGTTTATTAATTTTACAACACCACTAAATCATCAAAGGGTTTTCTTTATGCTTTTGCGTTCTTATTTTTCTTTCTGAAAAAAAATTTACAGCATAATCAGACATTATTGAAACAATATTTATTCAATGTACTCGAACGTTTATTAAATGAACTCATTGCATTATTTCTTACGATAATAATTACTCCCCGGATTTTTATATATTATTTTTTTAATGTTAATCAATAAATTTTATTGAAATAGTAATAATTGTATGAAAAATGCTGAACATCTATCCACTTATAAATTTGACGTCACGTTAGCCGACATATGGTAAAATAATATTGTTTTTATGTTTTCATGTAATTTTACGTATCAAAAAAGTAAATAAGTTTGAAAAATACGATTTCAATTTTGTTTTATTTACAATTACTAAAATTCTGTATTGTGTAATTTTCCATTATAATCCATAAGTTTCCGTGAATTTATTGATATAGATGATTTTTTTTTATTTTATTTTTTATTTTTTTTTTATTTTTTATTTTTTTTAACATTGAATCATTTGAAGCATCGAGTGAGATTAGTATGATCGAAAAATTACCGATAAAGTAAAATTTCTTCGTAAACCCGTATTATGATATTTTTCTGTTGTTGTTGAATATTCAATTGCGGCTGAGGCGAATTCTCCATGCTTATTTATGTTTGCCCAATGTCTCAAAGATGTCAAATCTCTACTAAATATTAAACAAATAATTGTCGATGTACAATTTTTATAGTCAAAACGAGAGGAAAACGTATGCCGCGTTGCGGAATCGTAAGGAGCCAAATAATCAGATGAACCTTGCAGAAATTTGATCGAAGCACGAATATCATAGATCGACATTTCCAGTCACCCCTTCCCTTCTTAAATATCGGGATTCAAATTTCCACAGCCCCCCCCCTCTCCCCGTAGCCCAAGGTCTCAGGGTCGCTCGTTAGAAGCGCACGCTCGAGACATCTCTCTCCTTCTTATGCCTTCTCGACGACCCCCTCGTACCGCCCGCACACGCCCCGAGCCCAACTCTATACCTCGGCGCGGCCGTCGATTTTTTAGTCGCCCCAGCATCTAGTTCAAGGTCGGTACACCGCGCACATTTTGCTAAGCCGGTGTTAAGGCGCACGAGTGTTGGCCACAAGAGGGTTTCAAGAGATGAGAAATAAGCACACTACAATTATTCATGCGTGTTCCTCTTTGATTTTTATGTTATTTTCAAATTTAACATTCTTCAACTCTGGGTCTTTCTTCTGGGTCGGCTTTAATGCCAACAATAACAATTATGGACAAAGCTAATATCACCCAAGCTCAGATCACTGATACAAGATATTATTTCGATTTTCACTTACTAATGAGTCGATGCGAAAGGGCAAGAGATAAATTTTGCGGTTACGTTTTCCAACCATTTTTCCAACGATCCATACTCATAAAATCACTTTCATATTTAAAGATTTAATTAATGATTTTATCATAATACTTACATTATTATTATTATTATTATTTGTTGTTTGTTGTTGTTTGTTGTTGTTATCATTATTATTATCATTATTAGCATTATTGTTGTTGTTGTTGTTGTTATCATTATTAGCATTATTGTTGTTGCTATTATTATTATTATTATTATTATTGTTATTATTATTATTATTATTATTATTATTATTATTATTATTGTTATTATTATTGTTATTATTATTGTTATTATTATATGAATAAGTTTCAATTAATTGTGGGTGTTAATTATATTTAATTTTGAAAAATTAAAAAAAATCTAAATTTAGAAACGTTAATCACATTGTTAAATATGTTTTTATTATAAATTCGGATTAATTGCGCAGAGAATCAAATTACTCATAAAGGCAAATATTTATAAAAATTTTGGACAAAAAGTATTATTGCTATTTTTGCTTTAATGATTCAGCGCAATCGGAATCAAATGTTTATGAAGATATTTAGAAATTAATAAAATACGGTTCTGTTAATGTTCGTATGAAAGATATTGTACAATCTGTATCTGTATCTGGTAAAAAAATTCAGAAATTTAATTTGATTTTTTTGTTGGTATCTGTTAACAGTATCTATCTGCCTTTTCAAATCAAAATTTATTAACGTGCATTTTTGCAAACGGGAAGTTTATCAAAAAATTTAATTTGATCGAATAAGTCAAAGAATTCATTGTTAAATTTATTGTTCATACATACTTTATCTACATTTAAATTTATATAAAAATTAAACGGATAAATAAAAACTTCTTAATTTTCACATTTTTATTTAAGAAATTTAATGTCCTTGAGTTTAATTATTCAAGTGTTCAAACAAATGTTATTTACTTAAATTCATTGTAATTAACTTATCTATTACGGAAAAAGTATCAATGAGAATTCAAGGACATAAAGTTCTGGTTTTTCTTCTTTTATAGACTACGAGCGGATTATAATTTCATTATTGTTGTTTTTGTATTTCCTTTAAGACCTTAAAACCTTTTAAGTTTTTAATTTATTGTTCCACATTCGAATAATAATATAATACTGCGATAAACTGTAAAACAAATATAAAATACACAAAGTTCAAAATATAATTTTATTGTACGATTCGATTCCATTAATTTCGGATTCTACTGTACCGTAACTGGCATTATAATATAATTGAATTAATTCACTCAATATCTTCGTCACTCTTAACTGAACTACAACTTGACATAATTTGTAGACCTACTTCCCTGAAATTTAGTCATACCGTCTGATTACTTGTTAAGTAGATATTTAATCAAGATAACTGTAAGGAAAATGAAAAAAATTACTAAATCTAATCATACAAAAAAAAAAAAAAAACACGGAAAAAGAAGAAAGCAGATCTTCAACCGAAAAAGTTTATATTTTAACAGTATTTGCAATGACTTTTCACTAAACTAATATTATGTAGTACGGAAAGTAGTAATCATTTATAATTACATAATGAGTTTTTTTTTTAATTTTACTATAATTTTAATACCAATAAGAGCATAGGTATGTAGATCAAACTCTGGCAGGTACAGCAAGACAAACTAATTTTATTGGAGATGCACGAAAAGTGTCAAGCATAAACTGTAAAAATAATTTCCCATCAAATCTAAGAATTTATCTGAATTCATTAATAACAAAAGATTTTGTTGATTGTGAGAATTGCGAGATTGTGTCAAAAAGCCTAAGCAAACTTGCTTTCCTTTCGTCTGCTTATTTATGTAGAATAGCTATAAAGAAATGTAGAATTGCCCGCTTTTGTGTTACATGTTGCAATACGTGTAATCGCACGTATTAAATGTCGTATAAGACGCATATTGACGAAACTAGTGTTGCTCATTTGTAAATGAAATGATTTTTATGAAAGCACTACTCTTAGATTATAAAAAAACGTTTGCAACTTTTATTATTGATTTCTGCTGCTTCCGATTCCTGTTTATTCCTCTTACGTATAATTATAGATATTTCAACGAGAAGTTAATTTTCTTTTGAAAACCGAGAAATTTCAGGGGATTTGCTTGGACACCGATAAGTTCTGTAAATTAATGCCTCTGTTCGTAATGTCCCGTCGGTCTCGGATGCATTCAGGGTTAACATGCGCACTAAAAGCATTGCATCTCTGCGCCATTCGTCACTTCGACCCGCCGCCACTCCGTTGGCCTCAACATCGTGTAATTTCGCCAATACACAATGAGATTCTGCGGGATCCTTATTCCAAGCCGCATTATTGATTTTTAAGCACGTTTTTTTCCTCCTTTGCCTCGTACATTTGCCATCCGAGAGCATTGATGCTCTTTTTCTTTTTCTTTTTTTTTTTTTTATCGTAAGCTCAAAGGTTTTTCATAGTTCGTTGCCATGAACCGAACATCAAAACACAAAAATACCTTTTTCTCTATATACCTCTACATATATTCTAATACTGCCTTTAATTAAATAATATCACAATATTTACTCCCTATTTACGCCTGTATTGGCATCCTTAAAAATCTTTTCCCTCCCTTTATTTTCTTTAATTTGCTCGATGCATCGTTTTAAGATCTCCATTGCGGAATATAAAGCAATACAACGTTACTATTTATTACAAAGGTATTTAACGTTCAGAGAGGATATCGTATCGGATACTCTTCGTTACGGAATATTAATGTTTTTTAATAAATTATTTAAAACATCGAAGGAAGTAGCTTTTAATCATTGCCGCATAATTTATCTACTGTTTATATATGTATATTATGTAATAGCTGACGAAAATTTCACATGAAGATGTGAGACTATTTGATGGCCATCGATTATTACGTTACAGATATGACATTCGACTCTCGGAAATTCTTTGTTTCGACGACGTCCTCAGGAAGTAGTGCGCTGTATCAGCATTCCCCTTTTTCTTAATATCTACACTTAAGTTATCTGCATAAGCAGCTGTTTTTCTTATCGGTATTACGTATCGGTGCACCAAAGTATATAATACATTTACCAGAAATACGATAAACTATTACCTGAATATACTCTAAGCTTTTTATAAAAACAAATGCCAAGTAATGCATACTTTTAACGCATTGCTCATTATATTCATACGCATTTCTTTCTCGATTTATTCTTACTCTTAGTATCGCTTTAATCTAACTTAGGGGGCTGCATTACTAATATTATTTCTCAAATGTCTCTGTGGTTTAATACCAGAATTATTTAGGGGTTTTTGAATAATAATAATTGCAAATAAAATATATTTACAGAACGTAAATTGTTTATTGTATGAAAAACATTAAAATGCGGAGATTCCACTTAATAAATTCCCATCTGCTTGTAATTAACTTAAAAGCAATTAAATTTAAAAAAAAAGAAAGAAAGAAAGAATAATATTGATTTTACTTTCCTAGTTGTCTTAATTAATTTTTTATTAGGTCAATCTGTTTCTTCGTTTTAATAATAACAATAATAATAATAACAGTCATCATCATCATCATGAATTAATTAGTAATAATTATGAAATATAATTTGCTTCTCTATTTGATAAGATATAAGATGTACATTATTCTAATTTTTAATCAATTTCATATTTGTATTTGCAATCGGGTTCTTATTGATATATTCATCGAATGATTTTTTACAAATACAATCCTGTAAAATATAATTTTTTAATTTTATTTATAATTTCTCTTGAGCCTTATATTTCGTATGCAGTTTATGAATTTTTTGCTCAACAAATTTCTAAGTAAATTTCACAAGATTGAAAATTTATTGATATTTTGTTTAAATACCAGCTAATACTACTTATAAAATACTAATATTTTTCATATTGTGTTTATCAAAAAAATAATTAAATATTTATTCTTGATAAATACAACTCATTAGAATGCTAATTTAACTTGATTTTATAATACGGGTACAGCTTCCTGTTTATTTAATTTAACGTTTGGGGTTATCTCGTTTAATGGTTTTATCTTTTGAAATCCAAATTTTTATTTTATCCATATTTTATCCACAGTTTTATTAATATATAATTCAGATAAAAGAAATTTCTTTTAATTATCTTGAGAAATTTATTTAATTATTATTATTATTATTTATATACTTCTACATCACTTTTTATATAATTTAAACATTGTATTTAATATACGTGCCAACATTTTGGAATAGACACCACATTAATTTTTATGGTACTGAATACTGCGCAGACCACATTTTACATTCGGAATAATATCGTCCGTTTTAGTTAAGATAATGGATTGCATCATTTTATTCTGTGTGAAATGCGTACAAATTTTTCTTCCGCCTTTTTTATTCTATGACATATGTATACACTGTACTATTACTACACTATACTGTTCAATTAAAATAACATTTATATATAATTTTACGTTTATTTATTTATTTATTTGTTTCAGTGTACTTGTGTAAACCTGTATACTACCTATTAACGTGTAATTATGTCTATTTATTAGTCTTCTTTATTTGTTTACTTATCCTCTACTTTATTGAAGGATTTATTCTTACGAAATACCTGTCTGAAGTTATAAAATATTAGTATTAACATTTTTTCATTATAATTAAACTAAACTTTTATCAAATTTTGGCATTAATTAATTTAATGTTTATACTCATTTATATTTATTTACATTTATTTCGACATTTTATTTATTCAAAAAAATTTTGAAGCCCAATATCTGTTTAGAACATTAAATTGTTAATATTTGGAGTATTTATCATACACGTTGGAATTTATAAATGTACAATGCAAATAAAACGTTAAAATCTTATGTTTGTTTTAAAAAATTTTATTTCAAATTTATAATCAAATTTAATAAATTTGTTTATTTATTATTCCTAATTCTCGTATTATGTTATATATTGTTATTCGATTAACTTGAAAGACTTTTAATTTTACTTTTATTTTTTTATCAGTAATATGCATAAATCAATAAAAATATATCATAAATATGGATTGAAGCTGAAATAAGTAAAGAAATGTACTCTACTTTATATTTACTTCTTAATAAATGCACAATGCCTATTGACTTTATTTTATAGTATAAGTTTTATTAAAATAAGTATTTGTGTTAAGCAATCTTCCGATAATAATTTTTTATTATATTACAACCAGATTTCATTATTTAGGCTTATTACCATGTAAAAATAAATAAGTTTACTTATCATATAGTAAAATTTGTGTAAATTTCATAAAAAGCTTAAAATACTATAATATTGAGTCCTATAGAGCGGATAGTATTATATGTACACAATTAAGTACATATTTAAATTTGGTTTAAAAATTTCAGTTTTAAAAGAAAATTTAATTTCCTTTTAATTGAATAATGAAGTTTCAAAGTATTATATTCAATAAAACTTGATAGGTATTTTACACAGCGATAGAACTAACTTATACTTTCAATTGAATTTAAAATGCATTATTAAAAGAAATTATAATTAAGTAGCGATTAATTGTTCCAAATTTCATTGCTGAAAATATTCTTCCAATTTATATATTTTTGAATAAAATATTATCGATTTCACTGTGGAATGTATTACTTGTAATAAAAAATAATTAAGAATATTCCTATTCTTATTCATTGCATCTTCTTTCGATATAAAAACAATCACAAAGCTTAATTTATCTCAAGATGGTTATTTGTTGAATTTCCCGCCGACGGACTACGTAAACTGATACTCCCAATTAATAATGTAGAATGTTGTGAATCATATTTGTAATAATGCTACAATCAAACACTCCTTGACTGTGCTTCCCTATTCTATTGAGTTGGTTTATACGGATGCATATGGTCAAACAGAATTCGGAAAGGAAACGACAACAATGGCAATTAGAATTTCAATGCACTTGTCTAATGCTTGCAATGTATTTATACTCATAAATACCCATACCACTTATATATCTCTAGCTATCTTTTGTTTTTACAAAGAATATTACGGACTTTAATTTACAAAACAGTAATTTAATTATTAGTAACTCATAGATTCTCGAAAAAAGTTTATAAGTACAATTTTTTTTTTTTTTCTATATTACATAATGATAGCAGTGAATAATTCTACGTGTTTATGTTTGTTCGATTAATCGAAGAAGGATATCGAATAGAGTAAATTATAAAAGCTATTATATTTGAAGAAAGTAAAAGTGAACCTTGTAACTTTGAATTCTTTCAAATAATATTTTTATTATAACCACAAAACTTTTTTAATTTACTTTCCCAATGTTATGTATAAAATTCAATTTTTCTGAAAGATAACATTTTCCTTTTTTATAAATATAACTTCTAAAAAGTTTCAAAAACAAGATTTCATTTCAGTAATGATGATTGATACAATAACTTGCTCGCCCTATCCACGCAGCTGTATTACCATATCGTCAATTTTTTTTTTTTTTCTCTTATTTATAACTTTGAATGCATTCTGTCGGTATGTATACTCTAAAATGCAGTGCACTTAATATATCTACTATGCGGTACTATTCAACTACGCAGGCCTGTATAGATCTTTTCATGAATTAGCCACAGCTTGCGCTATGAAATCCTTTTAGGAAAATTAAGGCTCCTTTGTTTGGCTAATTTCGATTTTCTGTGTGAGAGAGGTTTTTATTCTCGTTCGTTTTCCTTAAGAAAGGCGTGTACAACATAGGAAGCTAATAATTTCCTTAATCCATTTGATTTGACATTGACGACCTTCATTTTATGCATTATAAGCTTGAGACATTCGTTTGAATTGGGTTCGGTCTATTGGAATTTTATTAGAATTCATTTCCGTTGATGGTCAGCCTGAATTTCAATACTGCATTTATCCTCTTATTCTAAATGCTCGTGTATTATTTATTTTGCATCATATTAATTATATGGTTAAATCTTACTCTTAATTATACAAATCTAAGTAATGTAACTAATGTAACTAATGTAACCAATGTAACGAATGTAACCAATGTAACGAATGTAACGAATGTAACCAATGTAACTAATAATGAAGAAGGTGTATAACTGTAGGTGTAATGTACATATGCACTTAAATGTGTACCCCATTTGTTACAAGTAAATTTGAAGCCGAAAAACCAGCGGCGGAATATTGCTGTATCGAATAGCAATATAACGTGCATTCTTTAAATAAAAACACGAGCGGTCGTTAGGTCATGCACGGTTGAACGAGACCTTTGTGTCCGATGTGAAGGGTGGGAGTAGATGTTACCGATTGCGTAATTATAAAACGGATTTCATAACTCGGATTTGTCACGAGCGTTCAGTCTCGAACGGAATTGCATATCGTCTCGAAATATTTCGCCTAACACTCATTGCCTAGCACGGGAAGGATGGATCGCAAAGACCAGCGGGTGTGCATAAAGTTTTGCGTGAAAAATGACAAAACCGAAACGGAGATCTACGAGATGCTCCAGAAGGCTTACGGGAAATTAAGTCTAAACCGATACATCGTGTGCGAGTGGGTGCGCTGCTTCAAAAAGGACCACGATTTGCTGAAAGACGACATTTGGTCAAATAAATTTGCGGCCTGTTACAACGACCTGAATCTTGATAAAATTCGGCGAAAAATTCTGGAGGACCCGCAGCTCAGCGTCAGAGAGATCGCCGACGGGATCGGCATATCGCACGAGTCCTGCCAGTCGATTCTGTCGATAAATCTCGGCATGAGACGAGTCGCCGGGAAATTCGTTCCCAGATTTTTGAGCGACGATCAAAAGTCAATGCGTTATGACATTTGCCTGGAGTTGAAGCACAGGGCCGAGGTCGATCCTCTCTTCCTTGATTCCATTATAACCGGTGATGAAATGTGGATATACAGTTATAATCCGGACAGTAAGTGGATGTTTGAGCACAAATGGAAAAGCTTGAGTGAGCCGTGGACGAAGAATCTCAGATACGCGAAATACAATACGAAAATGTTATTCGTCGTCTTCTTTGATTCGCAAGGTATTATTCACCAGGAATACTTAACGGAACACCAGGCCGTCAACGTCGCCTATTACAAGGAAATATTAATAAGATTGAGAGAGAAAATACGCAACAAGCGCCCGCAACTCTTTAGATCGAGGACCTGGTTTTTAGACTTCGACAATGCCTTTGGCTACAACGCCCTCAGTATTCGCGAGTTTCTGGCTGAGAAGAAAGTGCCCGTCCTCCCGCGACCCCCCTACTCGCCAGATTTAGCGCCGAGCAACTTTTTCCTTCTCCCAAAAGTCAAGTTGTTTTTGAAAGGAAAGACTTTTTATGATATTGGCACGATAAAGAAGAGCACCCTGATGCACCTTCAGACATTCAGTTTACAAGACTTTCAAAGCTGCTTTCAAAATCTTCAAGACCGCTGGGCTAAATGCATCCTAGCTAAAGGAGAATACATCGACATCGAAAAGAATACGGCTTAACGCACCCATTGCCTTAAGGGCTATTCGGGATTTCGGCAATGACATTCCCTAGCGATAACCCGCTTATAATCAATATGAGAGGAAATCTGTTTTTAATTGTCACACTTAAATTTCAAACTTTCAAATTTTTAATCTCCTCAGTAAAATCTTTTAAAATACATATTAAGTAATTATATTCAAAATTTAATTTAAATCATAATTTTAATCGAATATCGTATCTGCTAAATTCGTTTAAGATCGTAACTTTTTATTGCTCTAAATCAGATTAGATTTCTTCGTACGTTATTTTATTAATGTCGTAGCTCTTATTAGCACACGTTAATGTTTATATTTTAAAAATAGCTATTTCTTATTTAAACGTTTATAGGCATATTTGCCGCATACTTAAAGAAATTTAAAATACTATTTAATCATTCAACCTTTTAACAAATGATATTAGAATTAGAAATATTTCTTTAGAAAGAAAATACAGTGTCTAATTTTCATTATATTATTATTGTAATCTCGATATTAGAAGTTAAAATATATTTATTTCGAATTACGAATAAACAATGACACGTAGAAAAACTGATGAAAATTTTATCTCAACGAGTAGTAAAGAAATGATTGTGAAAATCATATTATAAATTAAATATTTTTCATTCAACATTTCGAGTTGTCGAACTATATTAAAAAAAAAAAAAAAAAAAAAAAAAAACCCATTGATCGGTTCAATAATATGTTGTTGCTTAATTTGTAATGTAGTTTATTATATATATTTATGCTTTGTAATAACTTTATTTCGTAATAAAGTGAAAAATAATAAATATATTTATTGTTAAAAATTTTATATTTATTTAATCGTCTGAAACTCTTTAAGAAATATTATGCAGCTCGATGAATATTTTCATTGGAATATTTTTTTTTTTTTTTTTTTTAATAAATAATATTTGTAATAATATATTAAAATAACAAAATTGATATAAATACATCTGGCTTTATTTAAAACAGAATTTCATTGTAAAACAATGAAAAGTTGAAATTATTAACTTTGATCTACGCCAATTAAACTCACACTTTAGTTGCTTTAAAGTTTGAAAATATTCTTTACATTCTTATTTTATTATATATTTAAATATAAATAAAATTACTTTTGCCAATAGATTTTATATACTTGTATTTTGAACACATATAACGGATTTATATAATGAATTGGTTCACAGAATCTTATGATAATAAAAATTTAGAAGTTAAATTAAAAAAAATCTGCGATGATGATAATGCAGACTCTTTCAAATATAGAGAAATAATATTCTCCTATAAACTTTATTTGATACTTAGCTTAAACGGAATACACGTTATTTAATTTTTAAATATCTAATTATTTAACTCGCCTAAACTGATTAAAATTATTTACATAAATCTAACATTCAATTTATAACTAATAAATTTTTCTAGCACTTTCGTGTACGCGTGAGTGCGCGCGCGCGCGCGCTAAATAGATGAAAAAGAAAAAAAAATCTATATTTCGTATAACTATAACTCTTAAGATGGGGATTAATTATGATGAATTTCTATTTTATGAAAATGATATACACATTTAATGTGAGAAAGTCATTTAACAATATTCATTACCCCGTCACGAAAGAGAATATTATGTTTTTAGACTAGTTGATACATGCAAGAACTTTTAAAATAGCAGACGCGAACAGACATTTTTCTGAGAATTATATTGTTATATTGAGCTCCAAGTAAACGGAGACACGAAGGATCATCGGCTATATTTTATCGTAAAATAAATCTTAATATATTTTATTATTTGAATTTATGAAAAAAAAAAAAAATTTATGTGTAATTATCATTGTATATACTACGAATCGTTAGTTCTACATTAATTATAAGAAAAATGTATAAAATCTAGTTTATAGTGGTTTCATTTATTTTATTTAATCAATAATTGATTTCACGTAAAAAGTTAAAAATACAGTCGAATGTAATAAAGTATGTTTAATCAATAGAATGATAGTCGTATTGATATTTACAGTTATTTATTTATGTTAGAGAACGTGACATCGATAGAAGGTAAGTACAAGGTCATAAGATAATATATATATATATATATGTATTCAAATGATATAAAAATATGTCGTCTAATAATGGTCAGTTGGTAATCGAAAAGAAATAGTAGAACATTATGATGTCGATTGTTTATAATTTTTTAATAAAATGCTCGGGAATGTCCAGAGCTTGTATGAGAAGACGCGAGCGAGACTGCGGTAGGATCGTGCAGATGTGTTGTCACGTATTCGAGTTGGGCGAGCTTCAATATTTCTAAAGGTCTAATGAAAACGAAGGACGAATGAAAGGACGATATTGGATGCGCACGGTGTCGTAGGATTTGTACTGAAAAGTGGAAAGCGACGACGGTACTACTTGGTTTCGCCGACATCCGACCCGCTGCTAAGACAAATTTAAAGTACTTTTGTCCGGATAGTTATCCGATTAAAAAAAAATAAAAATAACAATGTCGAGAGAAATGCAAATAATTTATTCGGATAAAGAAGAATTCATTATTCCTGTCGAACCCAATTAGGGGAAGAAGCTCCAGGTGGCCTAATGCGGTATTAAATTAATAGATATAAATTAAAATCACTGCCCCGCTCTCCCCTCATTCTTAATCTCTCAGAGATCTTAATCTCTCAAAATTAACTACTATGCAGTATGGGATTAATACTGAGAGTCAGAAGTGCTTTGTAATACAAAAAAAAATCATCAATCGAATGAACAAAAAATTGAAAAACAAAAAAGAATAGATGGAATTCCCGAAAGGGCGGGCTTTTTAAACAATCCTAATACTTTTAATCGATCGGACAAACCAATCTGCAATTAAAATGAAAAACGAAGCTTTAAATTTTTTATTTCTTTGACTATTCGGTTGAGAAATTTTTTATCCATTCAATTTTCGTCTACCAAATGAACATATAATTACCCTTATTCAATACCATTTACAGTTTTGTACTTTGAGATCATTTTCTAGGCAAACGTCGTGTTTCTACGGTTATTCTGATTTATAAATTCCATAATAATTATCTCGTGTTTCCCAAGATATTTGTAGTTGTCGGAGATGTTATTATTCTTTTGAATCCTCAACGCGTACGCCGATTAATAATATCAATAACAATATGAATTGGTATATCGTCGAAGAAAATGTACCGGAAAATTCATTTATTTTACAGGTCATGAACCAAAAGAATATGACTTTATTTAAAACTCGTGTAAATTTTCTAAAGCTTTGACTATTGTGCATTTTAGACCTCATACATGATGATTTCCAATTAAAATGGGTCGCACGTAATCCTTAAATGAAACAATCGTCAATGATACTAATAACGAAGCGGACTATTGGATTCGATATTTACTCTTTAAGGCTACTTTGTCGACGTGTATATTATTATCGTGATGCGGGTGTCCATTGTAATTTCATGAACTCGAAATTCTTTCAAAGCGATTCAGCGCTCACAGCTTCGATTTATCCTCCGAAGCATTTTGCGTAGTCTTTGTCTAGTCACCGGGTTTTACAAGTACCATTAGTATTAGTAATTAAATAAAATTTGACAATACGCGTATAAAGTATCGATCTCAATTTAGAAACTATTATATTAATTTGCATTTTTAGCGTTTTTTTTTTTTTTTTTTTTTTTTTTTTGCAATAACGTTTAAAGTTAGCTGTACAATAATGAGAAGGGTCGTTTTAAAACTCTTTGAATGTGAGTCGTTTCATATTCGAGCAACTGAAATATCTAAAAGACCGGCGGGGGGGGGGAGTACGTTCAAGTGCATTCAAGAGTCCTCCACAATTTATAATCAGCTCTTCATCATTATTGAAAATAATTTATTTGCCATAGAACTAATTAGCACTCGTTGTTGTTGTCGTTGTTGTTGTTGTTGCTGCTGCTGCCGTATCAAGGATCGCTTAAATAAAAAAAAAATTGTTCACCGATATTTCATTGATTGGGCTGACTCTGGGAGAGCCGCCTTAACAAGCTAATAATATACGTAAAGGAAAAATTTTCAAATCTATCCCGTGACATGAAGTTTTATAATTTCAAAGATCATCTAACTGGCTAACTTATTCTTTAAAGTTCTTTGTAATATTATATTAATCGTTTATTTTAAAAACTTAGTTAATAATCGCATAATTTATATTTTTCAAATATCTTATAATTTTAGCCTGGATCTTTCGAAACTTTTAGACAGATTAATTTAAAAAGTTTTTATCAGTAGGATATAAGGGAAAAGAAATTTTTAATAATTCTTTTTTTTTTTGACGATATTACATTTTATCGCTTGGACATGTTGTGATACGCATCATCATTAACACGCTTTGAAAACTAAAGAAAGTAAAGCGGCTGCTAACCGAGCAATGACTGACTTCCTTGAAGCCGGTAATGCGACTCGCAGTTTGCGGGGGTGGGCGGGGCGGGCCGACGCCGAGGATTTAAGGGATTCAGTTCAAGGGATTCACTCGGTCGTTGTTATTGCGGAATTTATTGTCTGGTTGATTGATGTCAACAACATGACCGGGGCGAGTGAAAAAACTCCTCCGAGAGTATCGGCAACGTTCTCTGGAGTCCAGTGGAAACGCGGAACCGGACTGCGGTCTAGACAAGATAAAGAAATTATTAGAATTCATATAAATGTCTCAAAAAATTTACTTCTTGCTCACGTAAGTATTATGTTCACGGCACGAAGTACAGCCCTGCCATCATTGAAAATTCAATTATTGATATTTAAAATTATAAATATTTTTACGTAAACAGATGTTTTTTTTTATATATATTGTATTTAAGTTGTAGACGTTTAATGTTCTTTGGCTTGTAATGTTTTTTTTTTATTTTTTTTTTTTTTTTTTAACGCATAGTAAACGTAGTTTAACATTTCGAATCGAGATATTACGAGTGCGAGCAACTTTCTGTAAAAATATTTCGTATGTGATGGCAAAAAAAAAACATAAATAAAAAAAAATACGAATATACATATCGTTGAACGAAAACTAATTAAATCATTACGGTCATAGCGTTGTCTTTCGGAAATAAAGTTGCCCCTGTTTTTTAACCGAGAAAAGTCAACTAAAAGGCAGGAATTTCGGGACGAAAATACCGGAACGCATATTCTTAAACATTTCGTCAAAGCAAACGTACTTGACAAATATTCTCGAAACTCGTGTGTGCTTCCACTAGCTCATATACTTGCCAAAACGTTGTACACGCTTCTTTATAAAAAAACGCCCTCGGATTCGCACTATTATTTAAATATGTAATATTTATGAATTTTAAAGCCTTTGTGTCCCGCTCTAGAGGCGTCAGATTCATTATTTATATTAATATCCGAGCATTATTCATTTGTTTCGTTTATTAAATCCAGTACATTTATTTTACATTTGGTCTATTTTAGCACGAGTCTAGTAAAAATTGGCATTTAGCGTACGAATCTTATTAAGAGAATAAGTAGTAATGGCAGCTTTTGTTTACTGACGTTTTGTTTACTGTCCGTTGGCTTCGTGTGCCATCATCGAGTATTGTCATTTTACCATTAGAAATAAAGGAACAAGTATTTTCGATACAATGTATGTACGGGGTCACATTATCTTATAACAGACGAACTTTTACGAAACACAAATACGTACATCGGTAAAGTAATCGAAAAAGTAAAAAAGTACATTATTCATTTAATATTAGCTGGAACTGATAACTTCCATTGATTTTTTAAAAACCATCCACTAATTCAACGACAAATGAAAAAACTTTGCGATCGAAACAGAAAGTTACCTCGCACATGGATTTATAATGAGCATGCATATGAAGCATCGAGTTACCTACGGCTTATTCAATGCGATCGCTTATGGGTACGATGGTCTTATAAGTTCACTTATAAAATCATATTTATATTTAATTGTACTTATTTAATTGTATTTACTATTTGAATTTAAAGTAACCGGATGATTTTTGACAAGTTGTCATTCGTAATATATACATATTAATAATAAATTTAAGTACTAAAGAATACCAAAGTATTTTTAAAAGTTTTTTACGCCAATAAAATATTGAATAATTTCCAATTGCTAATAATAATAATAATAATAATAATAATAATAACAATAATAATAAAACTGTAACGCTATCGTATTAATTATTGTTTATTGTTGTATTGTATTAATTACTAAATATTGTTGATTAATAGCTTATGATTTTTATATTCCATTGACAAAATAAATGTCAGAATTTAAGATTTATTTAATAGCATATCCTTTTTTTATTTTTAACGTATTTATTATATGAAAAGTATATGTTGATATTTGAATTATAAAGTAATCATTAGTATTTGCTTCATAAAAATATCTTTCGTTCGTATTTTAGATACATTTTTTTGCATTAGCACAAATTCAAAGATTGAAAACATTTTCTACGCTTATTTTATATTGTAAACATTAATAACTTATTCCGAGGTTGTATTAAAGTTCTCCTGGGATTCAGAGAACGACCCGACGGACTCGAATAACTAAACAAATGTTACGGTATTACATATTCTTCTGTTTGTTAAACTGAAAGCCGCAGTTCTATCACTTCCAGCCATAATCTCCGTCCGAGGCCTTCACTTATATCAACATACCCGTAGAACTCTCAAATTTCACTTTGACCCTTGAGGAACGTAATGGAAATGTAAGTCATAACATGATAGTTATGACTGACTATTCATGTTTTTGCTGATCGAATATTCATTCAGCGTAATTAGGATTTTATCATATTTTATTTTACCAGATAGAGAATGAATAACTGTACACGATATATTGCACATTTTATGGATAATTAAAAACTTCTTAGCTCATTTGATAAAAAATTATGTGTTATTAAACTAAAAATGTTTTCAATTTTCCTTACATTCAATGTTATTTCCGAATCTGTTTATAATTAACACCTATCGTTCATATTATTTTTATTCACTATGTATAGTAAAACAATCGCATTAACTAATTAAGAATTGAAACAGTTTAAAAAAAAATAATACATTTATAAATTAAAAATTTGAAGAGGCTTATAATAATATAATACAGTAATAAAAAAAACTTTTATTAAGTTCGGCAAAATACTTTTGTATTAAAGGTTGCAGCATCAAACAAGTTTATCTTAATAGTGTAAATTGTATTTTTAATAAAATGTTTTTACATTTTTTTAAATATAAAAATAAGTGTTAGAAATTAAAGAATTAACAACGGGAAAATCGAAGTTGAGGGGATTAGTAAATTTTACTAAAAATATAAAATACAAATATTTACTAGCTTTTACTTCAAAAATTTCATTTTCATAAACTTAAGGGAGATATTGTTTATATACGTATAAAAAACAATAAAAAAAATAATAATTCAGTGGCAGAAAATTGAAGGGAATATCGCCTTGATATTTGATCCTTGTTATCGCACGTTAATAAACAATTATTTACGGTATTTACAAATTAATATTACAACATTTAAAATTCAAAATGAACTGAGCTATTAAAGTTATGCAATCAAATACAAAGTCGTAGAATGAGCCATCTAATCAATTTGTCTATTTTTTGTTTCTCTTAAAATGTATTACATGAAAAAATAAGCAATGAGTAAAAGTTAGATTTTTGTTGTTCTGCGTAATACAAAGGATCCTTTCTAAACTTGAATATAAATATTTTTTTATGAAATGCTATTGGTTTAAATTTCAGTCCTTGAAAAATCTGTCGAAAGAAGTGGGGCGTGTATATCACGTAGAATAAATAGTATAAACACAAAAAGGGTAAAAGTGTCGCTGGTGGTGGACTTTTTAAATGTAAAATGATACGTGACATTGAGCTGCATACTGAAGCGAGATAGTTCAGTACTTGTAAATAAAATAGCTATGGCTTAGAATTGTGTCGATTTTTAAAGCGCTTTTTATAAAATTACGTTTTCAAGGTTGACTATCATACGGATTTTGCTCAAGTGAATTTTCGACTTGTCACGTGACTCTCAGTAAGAACGCATATCATTTCCATTCAAATAGACTTTTTGTAAATTTGTAATGTTGGAGGAATTCTTCCCTGTCTTAAATTATGACCTATAATGAAATTATGTCGATAATCAGTTTTTAGAATTATTCTCAAGGCAAATCGTAAAAATGATTATTTACGGTCATTTCGAAGACTGAACATTTCTAATTGTCTCATTATATTTATCCGATAAATTGCTCCAAGATAAAAACATCCGTTTCATCAGCTTTTATTAAATACATGTTATACATTCTTTGTAAACGAATTATTAACGGTTGGCGTTATTTTTATGTTGCCGAATTCCTTTGAAATAAATACATTATGAAAAATGACAAATTTTCTTAAAAGTACTGGCGAAGCTACGTATAATAATTTACAAATAGGCATGCTGAAAATAATTTCCTGCGAGAATATTTGGATACTATATAAAACATAAAATTGTTTATCTGTTGTTTGCTTGAAAGGCTTGGGGAGTGTTCATTGCCGAATGCAATAATGGTAAACGGCTGAGAAACTCCATTAAATGGAAAACAAATGATTTTACAGAGCCTCTGAGATTTACCAGATCTAACGAGAAAATAAAGAGAAACATCTAAGTAGCGATGAAGTAAGAATAGATGTATTATCATTTAGAAATAAATCAAAATCTATTGATATTGAGCTTCGGATACATATTAATAACGCTTAGAAAAAGAGGATCGATACAATTACGCGTACGAGAAAAGCATTGAGAAATAGTATATGCGTCGGTTCGAAACTCGACATAAATTACTCAAGGAGCAAACGGAAGCCGAGACCGGCTAAGTTGCCGATTCTTTAGATTAAAGGGTCCATATGTAAAATAATTGAGCAAGTACAAAAATGAAATTCCAAATGAAACTAACTGGATTGGGAAAAGAAATTGGAATAGTCATGTAACGCGCGGGCTGCTGCCGTCCTGATGCAAACAAACAACTCGAAGAGGAAGTTTTGAGTAAAAGAATTCCTGCGGGGAGCATCGGTACGTGATGTAAGCGAATATCGATTTGTACACTCGTATTTCAGGATTTAGTCTGCCAGGCTGGACCTACAATTATCATCACGTGCACGAGCCCTTTAACAGTTTCAGCGTGACCTTCCTGATTGTGTAGTTACGCGGTTACACGCACCTCAGATTTTGCATTATTGATGCCTTTATTAACTAAATTAATAGCCCTTTTCACAGAATATCAATATTCATTTGCAGTTTAAAAATGATTACAAAAATTATATATATTTTTGAGAAAAAGATTTCTTATAAAAATAAAAATTTAATATACAATATTACATGTGATCGTAAATAATCGGCAGAGAAATACCAACAACGGATTATCATCGTTTACGTATAAATTCATAGTCATTAATCTGGATTAATGTGGATAATCAAAATCAAAGTGTATTGGGTAAAAATTAATGGTCATTTCAATATTCATATAAATATATTCGTATAAATATCAACAAGAAATTAATTGCATTTATGATTATGTTGTTTATAAATTTCAAAATTAACGCACCCTCTATCAGACATATATAAATAAACTAATAGACTAACATTCATTACACGATTGAAAGCTCTGTAAACTAACAGCGTCGCTTAATTCAAATCTGTAATTATCATTCACAATTACAAATCGATAACGAGATTATAAGTATAATTTGAATTTTACAGTTAAATAACGTGTATGTGTTATTTCAAAGTTTATCCAAAATTAAATATGAAACAGTAAGTAAGACTATTATTATATAACAATAAATGATAGAATAATCCATTAAATAAATGTTCTCGATTGTTATTTTATTATTATCATATTAATAGAATAATATTTCACGAAGGTAGATTATGTATATTATTTGAGTGTAATTTACACTAATAGATCATTAGGATGTACACATACATACATACTACGCACATACATGCGAAGATATAATATTTCAATAAAGTTACTAATAATGTAATATTCCATGTACTATATTATTCTTTGAGCTTTTGTGGTTCGATACTAAAGAAAGATCTTGAGTTTATCCAATCAATCCAATAGGCGTTCTTTAGTTCAGACCATCCAAAACGCAAATTATCAATTACAAGCTCAAAAACTAAGAACTTATTGATCATATTACACCTAAGGAATACATGGCACGAGATATTAAATACGTTTCCTATATTCCCTAATGTTCCTTCCCTACGAGGCTGAGTTATAAGAGTTTCCTTGTTTTATTCCTTACATGCACTTACTTTGATTACTAAGTGTACATAGCACAGATCAACTTTGTCGTACTCCTGGGAATGATAATTTTTCAAGGAACGAGTTAGCCGTCAGAACAAAGCTGGCTATTAAAGGAATTAAATAAAATTAGAGTTAATAAAATAATTGCTTGCTTATTGCTGAGACCGCGGGGGGGGGCCTACTTGATCTTTCATTTGTATGCGCGTGCGTGGTCGTGTGTGCGTGTGAAATAAGTTTTGACCGAAATGTTCTGTATTTTCTTTAAAAAATGTTGACATTTAAAACAAGAAAAGACATCCGTTTTTAGTAACCATTATATGTAATATAGAATGGAAAATAATATTTACACCCCCCCCCCACATATATATATATAGTAATTCATTATAATTAGAATAATGTATAACATATTTTGATTAAATAATATTATCGTTTTTTTAAAAATATTAAAAATATTATAACAGACAATTTCTTTTTATATGTTAAATCTTGTATATTTACTGGAAACTTTTAGAACTAGGATTCGGAATGAGTAAATTCAAA